>CM075191.1:15993054-16210554 GCA_037577475.1 Chaunax sp. Z400 | reverse complement strand
CATTTCCTTCCTTTAAAGCGGTGAACCAGGCTGCTGTAATCCCTCTCAATGAAGCCTCACAGAGCACATGAGGTTGTCCATTCCAGTTCTGCTTTGAACACACTGGGATAGTTTTTCCTCTATTGATCCAAGGAGTTGCCCTGCTGCAGGGATTTTTTTTTTCCACACAAAGTATCCACAGTATGGATTCTTACAAATATTTATAAATAATACAAAATATTGGGGAATTGCATTTTATAAATAATAATAATAAAATATATAATGACAAGCAAGCTCAGGACAGGCCCTTCAAATGGCACTAAATATCCACATTAGTGCTATAATGAATGGATAGCTGATAGCATAATCTCATGCCGTGAGATGCCATGATCTCCATGTAACGTTCTTTTCAACCTAACCTGAACCTTTTTCATCCTCGGTCCACAACTAAACATCTCTGAATTATTCTGTTTGTTCCCAATTTCCTTAAATGGTTATGTTGGACAGAGCTAGTCTTGATTGTATGACTACCATGGCCATTAATTCTCTTACATTATCACACAGACACAGACACACACACACACACACATATACACACACACTCCTGTTGATTAGCCAGCACTCTCCCATGACCCTTTGCTCCTGTCCTCACCAGGAGTTTGTGGGTAACAGGCTAGCACAGCACGACTCTAATTTAATGAGGTGAGAGATGTGTATGTGTGTGTATAATCGGTATGTATGGGTGTGTGTTGGTGTGGGGTGGAATCCACAGCAGGGGATTCTCTCACTAACTGTTCCCAAGTTGAATCAGTAATTGGTCGTTGACTTGACTCTCCACAGTGTCTGCTGTGAACACAGGAGGAATCCATTCCACAGACCTCTTGTGTCTCTAAACAGTACAAACACATTCAGTGTTTGTTATGTTTTTTATCCTGGCTGGCAAGAAAATTATCTATTTGTAAAGACACCAATATTGTCACATGATAATAGGTATTAATATTTCACTGTCCCTCATGTTAGAAGTGGCCTTCAAGTTCTCATATTGTTAATGCGATCCCCTCTAAAAGCTCCTACAGGCCTCAGTTCAGAAAGCTCTTTGACATGAAGTGTTAACAAGGGAGTTCAGTGAGTTCCATTATGTTTGTCTACAGTAGGACGTTTACAAAATACTTATTGGCTTTTTAACACATTTTGTCACAATTTTCCCCCTTTCTCCAAGTTGATCAAATGTAGACAAAGTTCTGCATGCATTGCAGCTTACATGGACATCCTTTCAGCGGTTTTTATATGTCTTGTAAATATCTAGTTTTTTTTATATATCTTGCTTTTTTTCAGTTTGTGGAACATGCTGATGCTGCAGTTACTGTATACAAACAGAAAGGGAGGGTGATTGCTAAAATACATATGCTAGAGCAGTGGTTTTTAAAGTGGGGTCTGGGAACCCTCAGGAGGTCCTTTAGGAGATTCCAGAGGGTCCCAAACAAACATAGAAAAGCACTTATTTTTACTCATAATTCCAAACATAAGTAACACAATGATAGGATGTATGACTGTTTAGGTCTCTTTGTGCCAACAACTTAGCCTGTCTTATGTTTCATATTGTAATTCAGTGAACTGAGGGCACTATGGGACTGAAAATACTGCCCCCTTGTTTATTCATTCAATCAAGAATCGATTCTGAAACAGTAATAATGGGGCAGACCAGAAGTGTGAAATGTCAACATACTGTAGAATTTCCAGAATATAACAGCTACAACAACATTCATGCGCACGTGGGTTTCATTTCATGGGTTCAAGTATGTAAGTACACATTTATTCCTCCTGATGTGATATGAGGTTGGTGTGCCTAATTTGAGTCCGTTGTGTTTGTAAAAAGTGGAAATATTTAATGCCATTATGAAGCTAAACACGGACACTTGGAAGAAACTTACTGCACCCGCACAAGTCTGAGGGGAGAACGCCGAAAATACATGAGCTCAAAGCCCAGTATGAACCTTTTAACATTTTATAGTTTGTTCAATAAAAATGTGAACTAAACTGACTTCTTCAGTCTGGGGAAAAGCCTGAGCCCGTATTTGTAGGTATGAAACTGTTCAGACCTCAGCAGGGGAGGAGGGATGACTTACTGGACCGCTAGCAATTTATTTAAATAGCACTGTCCTAGTGGATATAAATGCACCTCTGATTACTTGGTCATCTCAGGAGAAAATGTGTTTAACAGGCGAGTGAAAACCCTACAGTGCAGTGACATGTCATGTCTCTACAAGGTGGATCTGACAAAAGGCTTAGGCTTGTCTAATAGTAATCCATAGAAGTTCATATACAGTCCATTACTTTGCATTGAACTAATATCATTTTTTTTCAGTTGTTGAAATGAATCCTGCAGAATGAGATTGGGAACAGAAGGGTGCTGGGTAATATTGATACATCGGTATAAACTCCGTCAACAGCCCACACTATTAAATGCACCATGCAATTACATTGAGCTGAGTAGACCTCACATAAAACTGTATTCCCCTACTGCTTGCTTCTCTGATTCATTTTGTAAAATGCCACATCAGCGCCACAGTTCTTTATCAGACAGTCGGCCTAATACAGGAGACTCCATAAAAATAGAGGAGTGACTCAAAATTTCAGGGAGGAGGTGTGATGGTGGATAGAAAGCTGTGAGGCAATGGTGGTACCCCCCACACACTGCGCCGCCTCCTCAAATACAAGTTACTGTAACAATATTTTGCACTCATAAATCGGAAAAGGCCTTTAACGCAAAATAAAGGAAAATATAAGATAACTACAGCTACATTTGTACAAGTTAGCTTGGTTACACGAAGGGAACGAAGCAAACTGCTCAGTTTAAATCCCGGCCACTACTGCGTTTGTTGGCTGATCAGGAAGGTTCTGTGATTGGGTGGTCATGGCCTGATGCATAGGGAGGAGGAGCAATAGCCATTTAAGAAGCTACAGAAGACCTGGACACAATCGGGGCCCCCACCGCCCCGGAGAAGCTGTTGGCATGTCATCCTGAGGGACAAAATGTGGACTCCACAATAAAACAATAACCACATAACAATAAAAGTAATAGAGACATGGTGGCGTAACAAAATGAACAGATTATTTACAAGCACAAGGGTACACATTGACACACACACACACACACACACACACAGAGATAGAGACAGAGAGTTGAGGCGTGTGATGTCAGCTTCCTCTGATGCTAACACCCCTTATCTTTCTCTGTGTCTAGGCAAACTGAGTGCAATAGTTGCGTTTGGCTATATTTCAATGTACTGTTATTCCAGACAGGCTATATACTGTATATGTTATCTGTGGTTCCGAAAACATGTCAGGCTCAGTATGCTTCAACCAGTCCCGAGTGTAAATGCAGCCATTGACTCATGCACACATTATTATTTTTATTATTTATCTCTCTCTTCAATTCCCTTTCCTCTCATTTTTTTTTTACGCTCGTATTCCTCTCCATCTCCTTTTAATTTTGCACACTGAACTAAACCTACTTGTTCTTCTCCTTATTGTCTCTCCCCTCATCCCTCCTCCTCCTCCTCCTTGTCCTCAGCTATGCACCTGTTTGGTCTCAACTGGCAGCTTCAGGAGAGTGAAGCATATGGAGCATTTGAGAATGGAGGAGTGGGAAGAGATACAACTCCAAACACCTTCATGGTGTCCGCAGACAATGGTGAGTTCATGCTGAAACCGCTGTTAGTCTCTTTAACGTATACATATTCTGCACCAGTAGCCGCCATTTATGTTCATTTCCCCTGCAGGAGGTAGTGTGATGCTGATTTACTCACATAGTGACTGACTACTACTCAGTCAGTATGTACTAACTGTACTGTGAACAATCACTTAAGTTGACACAACACAAGCCAGTATTCACCCATTCATACATTGGTGGCAAACTGTGCAGTTTTCTAAAGAGGGGGCCAATGGAAAGGTAGTGTTGCTTTTGTTATATTGTAAAACATAATGAGCAATAATGCTAATGTTATGTGCAAGACTGATTCCTTTGTTATTTTCTGTTGTTGCTTTTTCTTCCTACTTAATGATAACTTCACAGTTTACTCTCAATACGTGTTTTATTTTTATTCGATTTAATTGTCCGACTGTAACAAAATCAGGTTTACAACATGGCAATTTCGCAGCATGTCACTTTTTAGAATTAAGCAGTGCTTTTCTGAACAAATATGGCTGCCGCCACATCTAACTTATGGCTTCAGTGAGATTTCTCTGAGCAGAAATGCCTCACGTTACCAGCCAGCTGGAAGGTGTGAGCGACACACTGCAGGATAGGGAGTCCAGCATCGCTTAGGGCACTTGACCATGTTTTTCACAACGTGAACAGAACTACACGTCTGAAGCATGTCATCGAACATACCCGCTATTGCTTAGCTAGTATGTCAACCTGAAACTGCTTCACATGGAGGACATTCCACTGCGCAGTTAAAGTGATGAGAGACACTGGGCTAACGCTGCTAGTCCAAATATCAGTGGTCAGTGGTGAAGCTGGACGCCATGCAAGAGGCGGCTGATGTGTTTTTCACAGAGTCGTGCAGCTTCGGCAGTGCAATGTGTGTGTCTGCATTGTTGCATTGGTATTTTTCAAACCTCCTGTCGACGGTTTACCAGAGCATAGTTTGTAGTCTGCTTTACTTTTGTCAACCCTTACATTAAAATATTTCCTCCGCCTACCAGCTCGACTGCTATGGTATCGGAGTAATTTTAAGAGTACGAGTGCACGAGCGCAGTATTGCACGGTATTGGTGCATCCTGTTATAGAAAGAAAGTCTTAATGTTCCGGTCCATCGGCCAAGCTATGAAGATGCTTCCACGACAATAAACCATCAGCAGTGCCAAAGCTGCTCCGTGGCCAATGCGAGCAGGCTAATTTTAAATATGTGGATGAATTTAAGCCTCTGAGTATTTTTATGTAAGTCCTCAGTTGTTTCTGCAGATGGTAAAAACTAAATGGAGGGGGGGGGGGCTGAAGACCTGTGTCTGTACCTAATGTCTAGACTGCTCTAAATATGACACACTCGTTCGCACACAGACATCTGAGTCAGTTGGTTAACTGCCCAGATGTCATTACTTAAGCTGTTAAAGTGTAATGTTATGAAAGGGGGAGGTCAATGAAATGACAAGCTTTGAGCAGCAGTGGAACGGTTCCAGCTCCGTGGCACACATGCTAATTAGTAATGAAAGAAATAAATGCAGGGCCATTTGAATGTTTTTATAATGGAAGACGTTTCCTTATTTACCATGATTACTATTAACCAAACTGGATAAAACCCATAATGCATGACAACCAGTTGGAGAGTTCCAGCTCAGATTAATGAGCCATGTGATATGACCATCAATGTCCCAATAAGCCATCATAAAAGCAGATAAATCACTAAATAATCAGTGTCTGATACAAATCAATATCACAACTGAGCATAAAGTGATTTTTTTTTTTTTTTCACTGTGAAATATGTGAATTGTGAGAACCAGAAAAATAACCATGACCAAGTAGTTAGTTTCTCTCAAAGTATTTAGTTATATAATCCAAAACTTGGCTGCCATACATTACGTTCCTCCTGAGGAGCAGAAACTAGTGACTGCATTCAAGATCAAGTTTCTATCTGATTATTTCAGTACTTCAGTCGAGCTCAAAACTACTGCAAATGCATCATTTGCATGAAATTATATTTTGATCACTGTAGAAAAAGTGTTTCACTGATAAAAAAGCAGAAACTGAATTATTCACATTCCTAACCTGTCTGTGCAGGTAAAATTTTTCTTCTTGAGAACAACACCATAGACACCGGAGAAGTGGACGTGGGGAGGCGAGCCATACAAGACGTACCACCAGGTTATTTACACACACACACACATATATGGCTGTCTGGCCACTCTTTGAACAAAAGTGAAAGTGTCAAATTCCTAAAACAATCCTGTAATAAATCCATGATGTTATTCTGCTCCATTTTTGTTGAAGTAATTTTAGAGGTGTGGATTTGGAGGCTGCACGTTGCAGCAGAACACTCACATTTATATAAGGGAGGGTGGAGTTATGAGTGATTAAAAATGTGAAGTTCAACTTCAGGAATATGCTTCTGGAAAATATGTGACTCTATTTTTTTATTGTTGACTGGAAATGTTTATTTACAAGTGCTAGAGTGGAATATTCTAAAAAAAGAAATCACTTAAATGTTTAAATCAGTGATTTTGACTGCTGCTGGTATGTTTTTGTTCTTTATTAAAGGTGTGTTTTGGAGGTCCCAGCTATATATCGACCAACCTCAGTTCTTAAAATTCAACATCTCTGTCCAGAAAGACGCTCTGGTTGGGGTCTATGGACGCAAAGGCTTACCACCCTCACATACACAGGTTGGACTCACAAACACATGCACACGCATACAATTACTAATGTCATTTCTTCTTTGGAAAGCTGAACTCTAGTGTTTTGTTCTGGTCTGTGGGAGACGTTTTCAATATTTACTAAAAGAAAAATGATGTAATCAATTGGTAATGTAAGAAAAAACAAAAATCCCAATTCTGGCTTCGACAGTATGAAAACAAGTCCTAAGTGAAAACAAATACAAAATTTCTTTCCAATTTATACAGTTCAAAGCAATAAATATCAATGTTGAAAAGCTTGTTTCATTTATATTTGTCAATATTCCAGCCATGTCTTGATTATACATACATACATATAGCCTATATATATATATACATATATATATATACTGTATATATATATATATATATATATATATATACTGTATATATATATATATATATATATATATATACTGTATATATATATATATATATATACAGTATATATATATATACTGTATATATACTGTATATATACATACATACATACATACATACATACATACACACACACACATATATATATATGTATATATATATATATATTTGTTCATCTTTTACATTAACTGTTACGGAGTAACCAAAAACATGAATACCACACAAAAATTAACATAAATAAATCAAGAATCAACATAAATACCCGTCAAAATACTTTTCAGAGGGAGCACTGTTGGAAATATCTGGCTCCAGGAGATGGCGTATGCAAGCCTTATGGATACCACCTGCTACCAGAACACAGCCTCTGATTGGTCGACAGACTCAAACAACGTATCACGGGATTGCCTTTGGATAGCTAATAGCAAAAATAACTGTTTTCACATTTTCAACACAGAATAATGAATGAATAATCCCGGAACGCCTTAAGTTTCAGATTTATAATTATGAATTTAATTCACGAAGTTTCCAATAAGACTGTACAGTTCAAACAGATACGATCACACTGAAGTGGGAAGCGGAGATGACTACAGAGTCTCCCTGATACAGTCATCAAAAGAACTTTACCAACAACTCCTAAATCTGAGGGTCGATATTATCCTCCATCACAATGTTCGTTGCCATAGACAAAGTAAGTAGACATCAGACAATCCTACTAGGTGGTGAGGTGGGAAATTTGTGCAGGAAATGTTCCTGTACATTACAGGGGCCGTCTGCAACGTGCCAAATATGGCACGAACATGTAGCAGGTGACCTAACAGTTCTGTCAACTCTGAATGAAGCTGTAAGTAACATTAAAGTTAAACCATTTTAGAATACAACAAAACACTCCCAGTAGAAGTTTATCTGAAAATGAAAGAAGAAGAAGAATCCACCTTTAGGACAACATGATATAAATACTACACTAAAACTAACAGTAACTTGAATTGCATGAAAATATGATGTGGGAAAGAAAAAAGCACATTTGAATAGAGCAAAAGCAACACCTGAGCCTTTCTGTTGAACAGAAACCCTGCGTTAAGGTTGGGGTTTAACAGAATCATCTCTGTCCCTGGAATGAAATCGGATCAAATTGGATCAGTGGCTGCCAAGGTTTTGAGATCTATGACTTTACATTTAAAAAAGGACGTCGTGATCGATCCAGAATCTCCTGGTCCTTCTTTCTACTCATAACAAACCCCCCCAAAAATCAGAAGAAGTTCTGCCTCCCAACATTTTAAAACCACAAACTTGCTTTGAAACTTTGTGGCTGTCTAGTGAAGTTCATGGACTACACTTACATTTCTGTGTGGTGAATCATGGGAATAATGCATCGATCTGTAAAAGATCATTCCTATCAAAGCCTGTTGGTAGAACCTTAGTTAGTAAATAAGGCTCTTCATGTGTGTGTGTTTGTGGTTGTCTTTGTCCTAACCTAATCCATCTAACATCCCATTATATTTTAGTGTCAATTCTCCATATTCACAAGTGTTATGTGTGTGTTATAGTAGCATAAGCTAATAACCACATAATGTGCTGCTGTACATGTCTCTGTGTTTGTGATTAGACAATTCAAATGTGAGCCAAACAGAAGCAAATCCACCCCTTAGTAATTGAGATACCTTGTTATGGTGTTTAGTATTTTTTTCAATTTACACTGGGACTAGATAAAATGTTAGGATTGCCAAAATTCACATTCCTCTGAAGGCATCACAGATATCATACCAAACGTAATGGAAATCTGGTTGTTAAGATGGACCGGTCCATGGCCTTTGAGGAAAATGGTGATTCTCGTGTATGTTTGACTTCCAGTATGACTTTGTGGAGCTACTGGACGGCAGTCGCCTCATTTCCAAAGACAAACGAGCGCTCAGTGATGTGGACTCAGGACACGCAAACACACATGGTGCACACGAGGAAGAGTCTGAGAGAGGACTTCGACACAAACGCTCAGTGAACCTCCACGAGGCTGGCTTCATCCAATACCTGGACACGGGAATCTGGCATCTGGCATTTTACAACGACGGACGCAACACAGAGCAAGTCTGTTACAATACCATTGTGATAGGTGAGGAACTGCAATGTGTCTCTAATGGTAAATACTGTATGTCTTGGAATTATGGGTGAGTTCTACGCTTCACGCATACTTAATCTTGTGTGGTTTTCAATGGTTACTGCAAGAAGACTTATGTAATCAATTATTTCACAAGCATCTTACATTTGTGATATGAATGTGTGTGAATTGTAGGTAAACAACAGTTGGTGAAAATAGATAAACAATGTAAAAAAAATGAAAGAAAAACACTTGTGTAAGTTATAGACTCCTGCAAAATGTCTGAAGCTCAGTCCCATCACCATCCCCTCCCCCACACCCTCAGCCTGTAGGGATCCACGTTTCTTTGTTTTATAAACATGTCTTATCTACCAATGTCTTGATTATAATTAATACATTTTTTTTTTTTACAAAAATCACATTTTATCACATAAAACAAAAAGCGTTTAACTGTGTGTGAGCAGATGAGAGGCAGCAGGGTAATTGGAAGTTCAAATATGATGATATTCATACTGATTGGTTGTCGCTACAGCAACCAAAGAGGACCAGTCTGTCAGTGTTGTTGCATCTGTGTACATATACAGTTACATATTCAGCCTACTCATTTAACCTGAACACTTAACCCACACCCCCATCTCTCTCTCTCTCTCTCTCTATCTCTCTCTCTCATATAATCAGAGTCGATTATGGAATGTCCTCAGAACTGTCATGGAAACGGAGACTGTCTCTCAGGACTGTGCCACTGTTTCCCAGGATTTCTGGGGCCTGACTGCTCTAGAGGTTAAACCACACACACAAACACTATATTACTTATAAAGAGGCAGCAAATGTTGGGAGATGCTTATCTTATCACTGATTGTGACCTGCACACAGGGGTCTGTGCTGTTTCATTGTTCCCTCTCTATTTGCAATGCGATTGCTTGTGTTGTCCAGACGTTGGAGGCTGAGTTGTTGCCAGAGGCCTGTGCTGCGAAGCATGTTCGACATACTCAGGATACGTGTTCCTAATCTGGCTTCACTAAAGTAAAGCGAACGCCGTCTCACTCCGCTGTCACTCAAACATCAAGTTGTGAAGTCAACACAGGTTTTTCCCAATAAAGCCATGAGCGCATTCACATGAAAGAGGCAGTGTTCGCAGTCTATGACGAACAAACAATGGAAATGTTTACTATCAGCAGAAAGCGATATTTTACAAACAGCAGACTATTGATAGGCATAATCCAGGCTACAAACGGCAGAGTTGCAGCTGGAAAATGCAGGAAGGACAACTGGCAAAAAAGAATTATGCAACTGCATAAATTAATAAGTTCACTGCTCAGCCATTAAGGCACAAGTAGAAATGACTGTAACTTCAATTTGTGTATTCAATTAAATCAATGAAATTCCTCAATCAATTCTTTCAGCTGCAACCCCGACTGTGTCAGACGTTCTCAAATACACACAAATAACACAATTTTTAAAAAAATTATCTTTTTTACCTGATAAAAATGACTCTGTTTCAGTACGTTTAGTAATATCCATAACCATTGATCATGACCATCGTTATTTCAGGAAGTGTTCCCTTCCCAACAGAATCAGTTCATCTTAGACTCTGCAGTGCTGCAGCACTGAGAAACTGTAATCGGTCAGAATGCATTAATCCATCACACTGAAGGTGCAGCACAGTGGCTGGACAGTATCTGAATAATTAAAGGACAATATCAGCCGCTTGTAGAAGCTGAACCCTAATTCAAATTGTGGAAAAGGATCTCATTCTTGGTATGTTATTTCCATCTCCCAGCAAACTTTGTCTCCTTTTCTTCTGTCACTTGTCAATCAGGTTGTTGATGTAGCAGCTGCTAACAACCAAGTCTGGAAATGGCCAGAGGACAAGTCATAGTTTTATGTTACAGCGACTACTGCTTTAAAGTTTGACGTTTGCACAGACACTGTAGACTTACAAGAAGAATTTTTGGTGCTTTCGGGGGACTCCGGTTTGCAAAGCCAGTCTTACTGATCCATCTTCCTGTGTGTGTGTCTGCTCCAGCTTCCTGTCCAGTGCTGTGCAGTGGTAACGGCCAGTACTCCCGAGGCCGTTGCCAGTGCTATAGTGGGTGGAAAGGCACCGAGTGTGACGTGCCAGCCAACCAGTGCATCGACATCAACTGTGGAGGACACGGCATCTGCATTGTGGGGGCCTGCATCTGCAATACCGGTTATAAGGGCGATAATTGTGAGGAAGGTAAGACTTAATTCCTTCCAACAGTCGTTACATACAGTGTTGTGTTGTTGGCAGTAGTCGTCACACTTGCTGTAGGACAGTGTTAGACTGCTCTGCATCAGTTTGTGTTATTTGGATGCTGAAATGTGATGAAAACATCACAATATAATGAAAGATGGACATAAATAGATTTAGCACACGTTTATTGGTACCCATGACATTTACTTCTGACAGAGAAACATTCAACCCGTTTGTCATAATTAGGTAATAATTCATAGTTGGTTTGTGATTCATAGTTCACTTGTTTTAACCCATATTATTGCTGTTGAGGGCCTGACGGGACACTTCATGAATATCATGTGGTGTCAGATGGATAATTTAAAACATGTTTACTGTTAAAAGGCTTTATTGTCCCATATTTGGCTTCAGTGCATATTACTCAGCAACTTAGTTTTGCTGCAGCTTTTGTTTTTGTACCAAAATAGCCCAGACACGTTGCTCCTGGTCCACAGCCCTCAGTCTCTCCCTGGACTTGTTCTTGATGTAAGTTAGACTCCAAAACCTCAGTTCACACAGATATGTCATCCAGAATGAAAGCAGAATTACAATGGCGCTACTTTAAACTATTGTTACTATTGGATATCATCAGTCGCCAATGATATCCAAAACCTGTCCAAAGCCTTGCCTTGAAATGTCCTTTTTAATGTGTGATTTTCCCTGTTGTCTGCGAGTTGCTCCTGTGTCAGCAGTGGAGAGTCTTTAGAGCTTTCTCGTGCACATCCACTCCAAGGGTCACGGACCCAGTAAAAGACTCTGCAAAATACTCCAATGAGAAATAGTGTTTAAATCTCTTGTTGAGAATTTTCAGATGCTGAGAGTTGAGGTCAGTTCTGCTCCCATATCCTCACATAGAATCAAAACAGACTGGTCATTCATGGCCATGTCCAGTACCATCTAAAGCTTCTCTTGGCAGCGTTTTTGCAACTAGCGACTCTCTTAATGTTCCTCATGCAAATGAAAGTCGTAGTAGGTGGTACGCAGTCATAGTTATACGTTAATGTTGTGACATGGGGAAATGCATGTGGGACACATTTTGATGATGTATGAGGTTGGTAATGATCTGCATTTTCATAACAAGTTTCGTGTCTTGGAATCTTAATTCTCTGATGTCAGCAACAACAGAATATTATTTCGTGGCACCCCTGACCCAGATGGTTCAGCCTGCATAAAGGCAGCCCTAGATTTAAATGTAAAATCGTTGCTGCTCTGTCAAACAAGTCGATTTCCATATCTGAGTGGAATAATGGTGTTTGAACCTTAAAGGCAATGTAATTCACACCATGTTATGATCTCTGTTCTTACAACTTAACTTGACCACATATTCAGCAGCCAAGTTATAACATGCAACATGAAGCTAATAATCCCTCGGAGCTGCATCTAAGCATCAGCTAAAATCGCCCTTAGTTGGCTAAAATAGACTACAAGCTGTACAATACACACATTTAATCTGAATTTATCTGGTTGGATACACTCATACCTGCACAGACCTGCTACAATATACAGTATAAAGGTGAACTCTCATTTCTATATGGATACACACATTCACATCATCCACCTGTGTACAAATGCTGGCACAGAGGTGTGCACATGCTGTGTTTACAGACACACTCATGTCACAGAGGACAGTAGCCACACTAATCCTCTGTGAGTAAGTATATGAGGGAGACAGAAGGGGACAGTGAGCAAGAATTTGCCCTGAAGCAGAGAGTGTGAATGTTAATACCATTTATGGCTGCTAAATCTGTAGACTATGTCAAAGGTGCGATGTGCAATTTTAATGAAGAGCAGCACTTCAGTACACAGAGTACCTTTGCAGAGCTTTAAGACTTGCAGTGTCAGGTTTCACAAAAATACTGGACCCAATTGCAGACAACACAGGGGACAGAGTGCAGTTCAAGGATTTAATACACAAAACAAAAACCAAGAAACAGTCCAGTGTAATAAAAAAAAACAACCCACAAAAGTCAGTCCAAAGCAAACAACAGTAAAATAAAAGGCAGAAACAAAATCCAAAAACAGGCAAAAATCCAACGAACAGAAAACTCCAAGCAAGCACTGGGAGAAACACTGGAAACACAAGGGAAAGGCTGGGATGTGAGATGAGACATGGACGATGAACTCGTAACTAACAGAGGGAATCACACAGACTAAATACACTGGGATAACAAGGGAATGACAAACAGGTGGCAAAGGGCAGAGGAGACAATCAGCAACAGGTGGAGACAATCAGACAATCACACACTCGAGGGAAAATATTAAAGGGGAAGAAACAAGGAGGATACAATGATAAACTGACATGAGACAGGGCCTAAAAAGTCACAGAGGGAGAGGGAACAAACCAAAACTGAAAACAGGAGACTAAAAAAAGTACAAAAGTTTTACCTCCAGGTGTTTCTCGGTGTTTGACTTTGTCCCTCGGCCTCTACTTTACTTCAGCTCTCCTCATTCCAACAGCTAGTGTCAGTTTTTCTAGAAATCTCTGACCAGTTTTTCATACGGCGGTTGTAAAAAACCAAACTCAGCCAGACAAACTCTGAGCTTAAAGCACCTGAAAGCTGTGGAGGATCCCAGTAGGACCTGCAGTACAAGCACCAATTTGGTGCAGTGTTAATATAAAAGATATTATGCCTAACAGTGTCTTTGAAAGAGATATTTCCCTTTATTACTTGCTAAAAAACTATTTTCCATTTACATACATACAAACGTACATACAGAGACAGAATGTCTATTTTTAACTCCTCTTCATCTCTTTGTCTCCAGTGGACTGCATAGACCCCAGTTGTTCGACCCATGGGGTGTGTATTCATGGTGAGTGTCACTGTCAGCCAGGCTGGGGCGGAGTCAGCTGTGAGATTGCCAAGACCATGTGCCCAGACCAGTGCTCGGGTCACGGCACCTACAACACAGGGACCAGCACTTGTACCTGTGAACAGAACTGGACTGGGCCTGACTGCTCTTTAGGTTTGTATCACGTTTAATGTCATGTGTTTTAATGGTCTGTCAGTGTAAAGGGTTTCCTTCCATTTGATTTCTTTCTCATTTCTTACAAAATCTCTAAAATAATAACATTATTTCTTTTTGGCAGAAATAAGGCTAGAGCTTGATGATGAGCTAATCATTAGCTATGTCTAGTTAGGTATGAGATGTTCATTCTGTATAAACTCACATTTTTACACACCAAGATTTAAGTATGTATGAACATGCTGAGTTACCTGACGTGGAGAAATTAATTAATTAATTAAAATCTGATTGCTCAATACATATTTAAAGATTATTAGTAGCATTTGCACAATCTATTTTGATGCACTAATGCAACCACATTTTAGAATTATCAAAAATTAAGTCTGCAGGAACATTAGTGCAGAACGGTTTAGCAAGTTGGCAGAGGTTCGATAGTAGTTCTCTTTTCTTTTTCTTTTTTTTACACATCTTACTTTTTATCCTCCTCATTAAAATGCCCAGGTCCTGACTGTCTGCCGCACCATTATAAATATGTTCTCATGTAATATTTATATTGCCAATTGGTGACCCCCGGTCTCCACTATTGTCTTGTCAAAACCATCAAACACATCTAATTAAGTACTGTCTCTGTAAAACACACATGCACAGATGCAACAAATAAATACACACAAGGATACATGCAATGCTGCACATACTGTTTTTTTCTGGCGTGTCGTTGACCATTTCTTTGCATCTGTCAAAAACGTTCAAACACACGTTCATTGATAATGGACTTACATTCTGTGGTGGTTCAGTCACTTACACAGGTTTGTGTGACATTGGTAGATGTACGTGAATTATGATGTCCATTGCACTTGACGAAGACACACCAAAATAAACATACTGAGTTGTAATTCTTCTATGACAGGTTTTTTGCGAAGCACCACTTGTTATTTTGCTAGTTGTACAGACACACTAAAGCATACACACAGACAGCCGTGCAGAATCACAGTGCTCAGTCCAGGACGCCTACACACTGGGCACAACTCCCTCACTCACTTGCTGGAAAACCATCTTATTTGACTTTTTTCCTTTATTTTTTTTATCAACTTTGTCTGGATTATAGATTATATTATAGAACAGACCAGTGCTGTCTGACCCAGACTTTTTGTATCCATACAGTCAGAACTAAGAATGATTGTTGGTCTTAGAACTCAGTTTGGAGCGTTTTATACATTCTCTGTCAGGATAGGTACTATTCCAGCATTAGAGGAGCCTTGAGTGACATAAATGTGTAGTTATTTGTCCAGATATATGTGTACATTAAATTGGTTTAACACATGGTAAATGGATTGTGCATATAGCACCTTTCTAGGGGACAACCGTTCTATCTCCTGAGCCTCAGCCGCCCACACATGTGTCAGAGGAGCACTGTGAAATAGAATTGGGAAGATGGCAGCAACATCTAACGTATCGTACAGAATTGGAACTTTTCTGGTGTAGCGTGGCAAAAGACGCAGTTATTACTTACTGACTATGTACGCATATTTATATTGTATGTTTCTTTTTCCAACAGAGGTTTGCGAAGTGGACTGTGGCAGCCATGGCGTCTGTTATGGTGGATTGTGTCGGTGCGAGGAGGGCTGGACAGGAACTGTGTGTGACCAAAAGGCTTGCCACCCCCTCTGCAGCAAGAATGGTGTGTGTAAGGAGGGGAAGTGTGAGTGTGACCAGGGATGGACAGGGGAGCACTGCAATATCGGTGAGTTGACAATACACTCACACACACACACACACACACACATTAGCCCCATTCAGACAGTGTTTTCATTCCAGGCCTTTTATGCCTTTATTCCGCCTCAACCTCTGTCTGAACGCAATGAAGGCGTAATGGGGTGTCAGTTTGTTCCACCTCTGTACAACCTCTATAGGAGGTAGTAACAGCACCAAAACAGGCATCTGTCTGAATTAAGTGCCCAGCGTTGCGGAACGGGTGTGACATTGTAGTAATATGTTCACTTGTGTGACCTACCCTGGGGGATTTAACGATGCAGTAGCAACAGGAAGTCCGTTATTTTAAGAACAAGCACAGAAAATGACCGCTAAATTGGGGAGATAATGAAATATATCTTCTGCTTTTATGTTTGCTGCTACGTCGTATGTCACATTGCAGAACGCCGGCATAACTGTGAACGCACACACCGAGGTGGCTTTGTAACGCCTTGGGCGGGTCCTGTCTGAACACAGTTTTTTCGGTACAGTGTAACAATTCACCTTATGAAAAGGTAATATTTAAGGAATAAAATCAAAACAAGCTTTTTTTTTAAAGATAAATCACTGTACAGCTGTAGCGTATGTGGGCTATAGCCTGTCCAGTTACTGCGCTGTACTCACAGATGGTTTCCACCTTTTTCATTCATTCATTTAGAAAAATGACGGATGTAGGCCTACAAGCACTAAAGGTTTACGGCTGCATGGTAATGGTGCGGACCTAATAACTTGCTGGTTGGTCGCTAACTTTATCCATCTGCTGGAACTGGAAATGAACAGGTGATGTGCATCTGGGTTTCCAGAGCCGTTTCACAGGAAAAAAAAGCTGCTCAAATGTGAAAATTATTCAGACCAAACCACTAAAGAAGCACTTTAGCTTGCTGATGAATGTAGCAGTCTTTATTTTGCTTGGTGTCTTGTACAAACAATGGGAATGTCTTTGCGAGTGAGTGATAGTCAAACAGTGAAACAGATACTCATTAGGGTCTTTATGGCAGATTCAACTCGTCACCAAATCCATCACTTAGAAAGCAATTTGTTATCAAACAGACAGACAGCTTCAGACTGGCTTCAGTTAATTTTCAGCGAGGCACAGACACTGACACACATGGAGAGGGACGCCGACAGCATAACAACAGTGAGATGAGGAGGAATCCATTTAGAGTGCTTAGCCAACAAACAGCTTGTTTGTTTAGATGGATTGTATGGCTGGGGAGGCGAATCACACAGGCTCACTCTGTTTCGCCTTCTGTTCTCACATCTCCACCCATCACACTGTAAAACCGCGCTCTAAATTTAAAGTGAAATCATCTATTAATTATTTTTTTTCAGTATTTTCATTACTGGTATTCCCATTATCATCGGTAGTCATTCAGAAATTTAGTCGAGGCAACTGTGGCTCAAGAAGCAGCGTGGTCATCCTCTTATCGGAAGGTCGGTAGTTCAATTCCCCAGACCCTGCAGTCTACATTTTGAACTGGCATGTGAGTGGTTGTGTGAATGTGTGAATTTTTTTTTTTTTGCCGTTTTGCTTTCATTTAGATTGGACAAGTGAAGGTATGACAGGAAATGGGGAGAGAGAGAGAGAGAGTGAGGGGATAGACATGCGGCAAAGGGCCGTGAGTGGGAATCAAACCCACGGCCACCGTGGGAGGACTGAAGCCTCTGTGCATGGGGCGTACGCTTAAACCATTCCGCTATCTTCGCCCTGATTTTTTTTTGTTGTTGCCTTGAACACTAGGCGTTTGATTGGTGTGACAATGTCCTCTTTGATTGTACTGAAAAGATATTACATTCATTTTACATTTACATGCTTATTTTACTTAATGCCTCAAACAGTTTACAACTAACAAATGCTAGTGTACCCAGATGACTGTGACGATGAAGCCTTTACATCGCTGCTCCCTTCATTCTCTTGTCTGGCCTTCTGTGAACAGTTGCCCTCACTGATGGCAATACTGGAGGGTTCTTATGCCTCTGTGCCTGTGATGCGGGTGACAAGGGACATCATGGCCATTTTCTTATGTGCTCTTAAATCCCATTAGAGTATCTAATTCCTGCTGATGTGGAGGCTGCATGAACAGTCAAGTCAGAATCCATATGATTTTCATCTCACTGTGCATCCTCAGATCACTTGTGCATTATTCATCAGTTGTCAGCATTGGTGAACAAAGTCAAATATGGAGCATCACAGCTACAGTTTAATAGATAAATGAGAAGAAGCTTCACTCTGAGCCCATTTTGCCTTCATGCCCTCAACTGGAAAAGCTTTTTCAGACTGTCACCACACTATCTTTACCACAAAGCAGTCAAGAAATGGATGCCTGCACCACTATTTTATTCATTTTGATGATGGACTGCCGTGCCTGTTACATTTTCTTTTGTTCGTCAGCTTGCTGTTGGGTTATGGTACAGACCTGTCACTGACTGATGTCAGAAACGGGTCACATTAAAAGATGAACGTGAATAGAAAGAAATATCACGCTGACTGTGCAGATATATGTGCTGCCTGCTGAACATATGCCGTATGAGTGAAGAGTCCGTGTTTTGCAATGAGTAGCTTCTTTTCTGCAACATCCATGTTTGAAGAGTTGTAGTTCACCACAAGCTCATTGGTTCTGCTGATACAGAGCTTGAGGTGAGGCACCATGTTTATCAGTCACTACGCACATCATCATGAGTCTGTACAGAAATGGATGTAAACAATAACTTGACTGATGCATTGAGGCATACAACTGCAAAGCTGTAATTCTTTTTCTTTTTTATTACTAATTTACTGCCTATTTTTCAGACTAAATTCTCTCTATCTATTTCCTTTCTTATTCCTTCCTCTTTAAAGCCCACAATCCGGACATTAGAGTAAAAGGTACTGTACTGTTTTCTCTTTTTCTCCTCATCACTAGCTTTTACCTTGATCATTTGCTTTTCTCTTTATTTACTGTGGCGGGCGCCGAGGCTGCTTCAGTCATTTATTTATTTATTTTTCATTTTGGATATTTGCAGTATGCTTTTGTTATTTCATCCCATCCTCTCGATCATTTTGCCAGCTTTGAACATGCACGTTAGTGTTGCTTTGAACGATTCAGGATTTTAATTTTGACCTCAGCCAAATATACAGCTTTGTTTTCCTGTATTAGCACACTTGGATTTTTTTTCAGATAAATAATAAATGGAAAAGTGGAGATGACCTTATTTTCTTTGCTTTCCAGCTGGCTTTCCATGATTTTATTGTATGTTCTCTGCTGGTTCCTCAGAAATACCTTTATGTTTTTAGTTTTTGAATGCTGTTATTGTCATTAGCTCAAATACCTACTTCAAACTCTTAATTTTCTGTTCTTTTCCATCAAAAGTTACAAAAAAATATTGACCAGAAAGTCTTAATTCAAGGAGTTCTTTTTTCATTTCATTGTGAGTTAGTGACATCGATCACCAGTCTTCTAGGGTTTCTGCAAAGTCAGTGTCACTGCATTGAACATCTATCAGCAGGCCAGTGATCCAGTTTTACTTGGTTGTCATACTGTACAGAATAATTAAAGCTGCATCACAAAATAGGGAAAGTGAGGCAGAAAATAGAACTGGTACCAATAAACGCTTGAAACGATGATGTCCTACTTATTCCACTGTAAATACTGTTTCACATCATAATATTTAACGTTCTTAGTAGTTTGGTCTGATTTTTAACAAACAAGCTCAAGCGTACAAATACAGACAAATATGATGTTGACAGTTTCTGTAGACTGTGACACCTTGGCTCTACTTTAGGCTTAGTTTTAGTAAGTACTATCCTCTCTTGTCTCTGCGAATAGAGAAAAAAATATGTTGATATGGAGTGAGATGTTAGGCAATGTCTGCTTACCCTCAGAAAGGAAGAAAGGAAGAGAATCACACCTAGGAAATTAAATAATGTTCTGTAACTGGAAGGTCACTCTTGAGAAACCATCGAAACTTGCTAGACTAAACAGAAACCAGGCAAAGTGGGCCTGGTGTCCATCTCAGGTGGAAATGTGTGGAAAAATGCTTGATCAAGAGAAAGATCAGATCTTTCTGTTCTCCAAGGGGGAGTCACTGTGATGGAAGAAAAGTTGTACTCTATATCTAAGTTCTATTGGAGAAAGGTCCCAGTGGGAGACAGGTTCTATTGGAGAAAGGTCCCAGTGGGAGTTATGGAAGCTAAGAAGCGCTGTGAGATGTGTGTGTCATTAACTGGGAACTGGGGGAAAAAAAGGAACAAAATGGTGAAAATGGATGCAGCACCAGTCAGGTGTGCTAAACTCATCCACCACAGAGGACATCATGCCCTAAAAGCTGTACTTATTCATAGGACAGAGGAACCTGTCTTGTGATGGAGCTCAGGATTTATCAGGCAGACGGTTGCTTTTCACCCGTGACGTAGGAACTGGACTGTTTGTGTGACTTTAGGATGTGTTGAAGAGAAAAAGACATTAACATTAGATCCTGACCAATCCTTACAGTTTTAAATAATCGATTAATTTACTTTCCAATAATGGGGGATTGCTGCTGGTAATATAATTCATATTTTCCTCATCAAAGATGTAAGCTATTATTTCAGGCACCTGCCTCTCCACACTTTTTGCACACATCAGTTAAATATCGGTGCATTCCCTCATATGGAGTCAAATGGTGTCGTTGATAGGATGTGGAGACAGTGGAGACAGAGGGCCCACCTGCCAAAGACCACATGGCTGTTTCTCCACGAAGACGAGTGAACATTAGTCAAATAGCAATGCACCAGGTGCAAGAGCACCTGACTTTTAAAGTGAATATGACACCCAAAACTAATCTATGAATGATTAAAGATCCTAAATACGACCCCTCTGTGCCTTGCACCTACCTTTGCATCTAGATTATACACAATTAAACTAACAAAAGGGATTTGAACAAACCTGAAATGCCCTTTTGACATGAACTTTAAACCATGCACTTCAGAACATTTAAATAGGAACCCAATGTCTTTAAAACTCCACAATTCTACTTAAGATCACCTCTTCAAAATGCTAATTTGAACTTTGTATGACCCTTTGTATGAACTCTATGACCCTAAGTATGACCCTTCTCCACCTTTGTCCAACTTTAAACTAAAACTGTATTGAGATGCTGTTGTGTTTCCTGAATGATGGCAGGCTGCTGTCTTTAATTAGAGGAAAAGTTGTTACTCTAAACCTTTCTCTGGTTGGTTTTTAAAAATTTGATGTGAAATGTTTTTATTAGCTGTGTCCTTCTTCGCTCCTGTGGCACTTAAATATGAAAGAGGATAGATTTGAATGAACTATTATTTTTACTCTGTCGAGGTTGTACTGCTGTGTCTCTCTCTCTCTATGTCACTGCACTCCCATGATCCCGGCTCTCTCTTCTTATCCTCCTCTTCCTTTAGCTGGCATTTTCATCTGTCCATCACAGAGAGTATATTTGGCAGTGCTGCTTTTGTTTCGATTTACTTTTTTTCCCTAATTTTCCTCCCTCTCTCCTTCGTGCCCTCTCCCATTCTCAGGATATAAAGGTAATTCATGCCAAAGATTTAATAAAGGTCCCAAAATACAACCGCTTCACACTCTGCTTTGTTAATTCAACTTCCTTTGATGATTCTGATTCACTCCATTTCATTTTATTTTTTCCTGTCCTCCCCTTTGTCTCCTTTTCTGTCTTTCAAAATGTTCCGTGTATCTGTTTATCTATCTTTACTGTTTAATACTTCTGTTGATATTAATGCAGTCTCACTATTTTCTTTTTCTTTGTTTTCTTTTTTTTTTTTTTTTTTGGGTTACATCATTATTAGCCCTGTCTCTGCTCAGCACGCACAAAACACAGATGATACAACTGAGGATGCAACCTCATACACGCAAACATGACAATGTACACACACACACACAAATAAACACAAAGCCACGGATTGTAACACCTGCTTTGCATCCAGAAGCCTGATATCTACTGTATGTGTAAAGTTAGCCAGCTGCTGTCCCTCTGTCCTCTGTCTGTCTTCACTTTACTGTCTCTCTTGGTTTTATTTCCCTTTCTCGTCCTCAACAACTCTCCCTCCTTCTTTACATTCATCCCTTGTTTCGTCTTAAGCTGAGCTTTGCTTGTTTCTCAACTCACTGAAATTATTTCATTAGTCTGATTGCCAGTCTCTCTGTCTATTCTGTGATCGAGGAATGTTCAAGCGGAGGCATAAAGTATAGCCTTTGGAGGCATGCAGTCCAAACCACCCTGTCCTTCCTATACTTTGTGCGCTGTGTATCTGTCTCCCTGTTGTGTTTTCACATGGATTTTAACCTGTGATTCTGTGATTTTTCACTGACTATGCGAACAATGCCAAGGGAATCCACATTTCTTAAGCCGAAAAAGCTTCCCTTTAAAGAGAAGTTGCAGTGAAATTTATCACCCAGTGAGTGTCACAAATTTCACTCAGATGGACAGAAATATATATATATTTATATTATATCATAAATATAAATCATAAATATTATATTATATCATAAATATAAAATATTATTACATAAAACTTGTCAAATATTTTAAGATTCTATGAATATTTTGTTTTCAACTCAGATTTCTTATTTGTCTGTTTGTTTGTATCTCATTTTGTCATCATTATGTCATTATATATCATTATGCCACAACAATAATAATCTTTTTTTCTTTGTTTACAGATGAAAAAAAAACTGTAAAATTAATTTGGATTGAAACCACAGCACACTGTAGCCATAGCAACTGTTGGCAACCTTAGTGGTTCATGTGAAACTACAACCTCAGTGTATTTCACTGAAGGCTGACTGTCTGTCTGTCTGTCAGTCTGTGTCTCTCACATGTGGGTTAATATATTTATCTGTGTGTGTCTATCGATCTGTCTTTCAGTCTGTCAGTCCATTTGTTGGAGAAACGTTCATCACACACGCCCAAATGCCTTAATACACATCAGGATTTAACCAATATGGGTCTCTGAAGTCTTCTTGAAGGTATTTTTGGACTGAAGCTGCTGACAGCTCATATTTTGTGCTGACATGCCATGTCTTTAAATTTAAAAACTCACATGCCAAAAACAAGTATTTCCTTTACAAGAGGTGTGAAAAGCTTCTGAAACAGCCTGGAATGGTAAAACTCTCAAGTAAACCCCTGGATGGTTATAAAATGTTATCTTTAAGGTAAGTGATGAAGGACCTGATGGTCTATGAACAACAAACACACACACACACACATACATACCACATGCCAAATATGTTGTGCTGTTTGACTTGCACAGACTGCATAATTCAGGAAGAATGCATTTACATCACTGAATACAGCACACAGTGTCATTCTCCCAAATTACCTCTAGACAATAACATCTATTGGTTAGGCATGATGATGGTGACAATATTGAAATGAAGTGCTGGTCTAAAGAGTTGGGACTTGGTCAAAGACTAGCCCAATCTAATTTGCACAGAATTAAAGACCATCTGTTTGTAAGCCAGAAATATGATTTCTGCTGCATCCAGATCTCTCTCAACTCTCTCCATGTGTTCAGACAAACAGCAGAGTGAATATTTGCCTTGCATTTTTCACACAAATTGGCTGCTGCAACATTTGTGTTCGTTTGCCCAAAACAGCTAGAAGGTACCAACTTACAGATATTTAGCTTCCTATTCATTCACACGTCACCCGTGTCTTTTGGAGTGTTTAAAGTTAAAGCTAAGGTTTCTGTTGTCATTACCATGTATGACAGCAGAGCTCCAATTTCCAACTGATCGAATATCTAACACAATTTGTTTAGTTTTACATAAAGTAGCAATCAAAGGTTTGGACACCGTGGTCAAAACTTTTGACTGGTGCTGTACGTTGACATGCAAGTGATGCTCATCACCTGTCCACAAACCTGTTCACTCCAGCTATACGGCTGACATTGTTGGAGTTACTTGTAAGTAAGTAAGATTCCATGTGTTTGTGTCGACCTCAGAGCTTCAGTTTTCTGTTATCGCCCTCGATTCTCTCCCTCTCTCTCCCTCTCTCTCCCTCTCTCTTTCTCATCTCTTTACGTTTATGAACGAATTCATAAAGCTTCATGATTCTCTCTCAAGTTCAACAACTTGTACTTTGCATGTAAGTCACCTGTGATACTGCCCTTTCCCCCAAGGCCAGTACCAATTCTTGTGGCCCTTGGGGAAGGAGCATAATAGCGTCTTTTTATTGTCTTTGTGCCACCTCTAAAATTCAATTAGCGTTGCATTTGAACACACAGTAAGTGCTGTTTCCATTATAATAGTAAATAACAGAGCATTTCTATTATTATTTTTGTATTCTCTTATTGTCTGCATGTAATATACAGCTGTCAACAACACAGGTGCCTAAGCTCAGCAGCTCTGGGCTTTTTTTCTGCTACAGCAGTCGGCCACGCGATAGTAATTTCAATCTTAAAGTATATTTGCACACTTATTTCCTTCCAGCATCAAATGCAGTTGTGCATTCTTGCTGTAAGTGCCGTCGAAACCCTTTCATTACACACCTTTAATTTTCAAAATTCATGACAAATAAACCGTACTTTTAGAAATAAAATAAGCTCTTTGTCAAATTAGTGAACATAGATACCTGTCGTCCTTCACTTTGTTACATCTAAGACATGGTCATTGCCCGCAGTCTGATGTATGTCATTGTAATATGTGTTTTTATTTTGTCAGATGTGTGAACTGAGATTCATTTCAGTGAGGTGTAGGAGGATTTCCCGCAGCACTTGAAATGAACCCCGCCTCCTGCATTGAGCGCCTCGCCCAGTTCGTGACTTTCATTGAAGATTTTAAGTGCTGTTTCAGAGGCTTTTCAATCTGACAGGCAAACATTGAATATATTGCATTTTTGGCACGAAAATGGCCCGATGTAAAACATATCAGTTGCTTTCTTTCAGAGCTCCAGTACAAAACTATCATCACCTACCTTCAAAAATGTATATTGGTTGAAGCCTATTTCACATCCTGATGACCAGCAATGACCCCCCATCCCACTCACTCACACGGCTCTAACTTTTCTCACTGTGTGTTTGTCCCCCTGTGCTTCAGAGGGTTGTCCAGGTCTCTGCAACAACAACGGACGATGCACTCTGGAAGCCAACGGCTGGCACTGCATCTGCCAATCAGGATGGAGAGGGGCTGGGTGTCACGTAGCCATGGAAACCCTGTGTACAGACGGCAAGGACAATGAAGGAGGTATATTTGTCTAGATGAACTGTAAGATTGTGAAGATAGACGGCGAATAGATGAACAGGTATATTTGTTTGATGGGTGGGTGAAGGTGAGGACAGATTAGGAACTGTGTGTTTGTAACCCTCTTCATTAATCTTTCTGATTCCATCATTCCGTCCCTGCTTCCCATCATTACAGACCTTGATCCTTCTTCCTCCCTCCTTAACTCTGACTTCAGTCATGTTGGAAGTAGCCAATACACACATATAGAGCTCAAACAATAATTCTACTACACGACTCCATTTTCTTCCTTTATTCCTGTCATCAGAAAAATTAAGAGGTGCAGGAAATTCTCTTTTGATACTAACATGCAATGCTGTGCTACCAGTTCATCCTGTTATGTTAATCCTTTTCTATTCCTTTCCACATTTTTGGGCTGGACTGCTGCAAAGTGGGCCAAGCCCTCCAAGCACACAAATCTGTCACCGACTTACTGAGTGAATGATTCAGACCATTGGTTGGTCGACTAATGGAGTTCCTCAATGTCTATTCATCTGTCAAAATAAATAGATTTGGAATTTCCTCCAATGCATCCTCAGGAAACCTGTACAAATGGCATGTTCAGCAGACACCAGTTTCAACTTCAAGAAAGTGAGAAAGAGCAAACAAATAAATAAACAAACAAAGCACCTAGTCTTGAAAAGTGGGACATGCACAGCTGTGTGCCCCCACAAGCTCAACATAAGAGGCGTAATGATGGTGCTTTTGGAACCTAGTATTGTTTTCTCTGTATGTACCTTTTTGTTTACTCTGGCCTTATTTATCCCATCCTTATTTAGACACAGCATCTTTCTCATACTCCAATCTCCCCCAATTAAAGGTGGTTTATGTGGCCATCCTCCCCATTCATCATCCTCAAACTGTATCTGTTTTTCAGCCCTCTGTCCTTATTTCTTTGTAATCAGTTTATTCCTTCATTGTTCATTATTCTTAATCCTGTCATCATCCTTCAATGCACTGGTGGACGCAAGGCGGGGGAAGGGGAGGTTGTTTTTTTTTTAAAAAGTGCTCACATGGATGTCTCTAATGTAGATAAACCATGACAAAACAAGTGCCCTTTAGAGTGCCCTTACACTGGAGAAAACATGATTAAGTGCTTCCTAAATGATGCAGTGCGCTAATGAGTGCCCTTAAAATGGAGAAGATGTGATGCAGAGTGCAGGGTGCCCTTCCAATGGAAAAGGAAAACATAGTGAAAGGCTTTCTGGGGTGCCCTTGGACAAAATGTGGTAAAGTACACTATTGGGTGCCCTTCCAGTGGAGAAAATAGCCCCATTCAGACAGCGTTTTTTTCAATCCGGGCCTGTTGTGCCTTTATTCCACCCCGACGTCTGTCTGAACCTCTGTGACGCCTCTGTGATGCCTGGGGAGGCAGTAACAGCGCCTTGTCTGAACGCACGGAAGGGGTCACAGAGAGGGGAATTCATTTCGGCGCTGTTGCACAACGCCTGTCCGAAGTGGATAATGTTAGGCCCTTCTGTATGAGCTGCTCTACATGCTAGAATATAGCTGGCCTCTTTGTGCCTCTAAATGATGCTGAGGCGTAGTAGTTATGATGTCTGACTCATATAATTGAACAATTTTACTCTTTGGCTTTGTACCTGCCTCTGTACCATAATGCATTACAACTCTCTGCGACTGACGCCAGTTTTACATTTTCGCCCCTGCTCCTCCTCCGGAGCATTGCTGCCAAATCCATCATTCATCAACCTTCATCCCTCCATCCACCTTTCATCCACCTGTAACTTACCCATCATCCATTTGATGTCTTTCCATACCTCAGCTTTACATTCCAATCCCCCAATCCCTCCCTCTCATGTTTCTGAGTAAAAGAAATGTATGTCTGTGTTGCAGATGGTCTGCTTGACTGCATGGATCCAGACTGTTGTCTGCAGCCCTCTTGTCAGAACCAGTTATACTGCAAAGGGTCACCTGACCCAGGGGAGGTGCTCAGCCAGTCTCCGTCGTCATTGGCGCCTCAGCAGGTAAGGAGCCTATATAAGGGAAATTCGTCCTTGTTGAAATTTGAGAGTTAATAATTCTCTGAAGAGCTACAGACTCGCTGTGATGAATCAGATCTCTTTAATAACATGCAGCATGCAGAGAAGACCCGGGGAGAGTGTCCTCTCCATGCTGCATGTATTAAAGAGATCTGATTCATCACACTGAGTCTGTAATTCTTCAGAAAATTAGCAACTCTCGTAATTCAACAAGAAAGAATTTCCCCCACAGAGCCCCAATCATGAATAAAGTCAAATAAGAATGTAACTGTTATTTACTAGTACAATTCCACTCATTTCAGTGTAGCAAATACCAAAGAGGCCTGTGAAGCGTCATCTCTTTATTTATTTCCTTTCATTTTCCTTAGGCTGCCAGGTCTTTCTTCCAGCGTGTTCACTTTTTAGTTGGTCCTGAATCCACTCACCTCATCACTGGAACAAGTCCATTCAATAAAAGGTAATAGTGTTGGTTTCCTTCTCCGTGAATTCTGACCACACAACAACATCAGTAAGGCAGCAACACAAGTAATCAGACAGGTTGCTTACAAACCCAAAGTTTAGTTGTTTATTTTGAAAGGAAAACAGAGATTTGTCGTAAACATCCACAAGGTTTGGCAGAGCTTATTCAACCTGGTCTTATGTCAAAGTTTGCAATATATCCGTTGGTCCACCATGTCAGTTTCACATTTTACCTCACCCAGGTGTGAAACGAGCAGGTTCTCATTCCACGCTCAACTTAACAGTCAGATTTGGCAGGAGAACAACAGAGGCTTTAAGCAGTTTCATGCATCTGTTATCTGCCTCATGAAAAGGTTTTACAAACAAATCTCTTGGCCTGGACAGCAGTTCAGCACAGCTCTTTAAAGAAGGGGTAAAATTACCTTCTGTCCTTCTACAACTCTGTAGTTTTTCTTCATAGTGGATTCATTGTGACTTTTCTATGTTTTTAGAGCAGTGATAGCTTGACGTACAGCAGTGATTGTTTCTTCATGCGGGTTATAACTTACCTACATAGCCGGTAGGCTTTATGTCTGTATGAATATAACCAAAAAGGAGGAAGGACTTCAAGTCTTCAGTTTTCCCTTGCCAAAAGATATTTCTGCCCACGTCTGCCTCAGATATGACATTCAATAATGATAAGAGAGAAAGAGAGGTTGGCATTCTGCAAAATATAGAGTGAAAAGTAGAGCTACTGACAGGAAAGAAAGATGATGGCAATTCTGTTTAGCCATTTTTCTGCTTTGGTCACATTTTTTACGCGAATCTGAATGTTTTATAAGAGCAAGGGGCCAAAACCCTGTAATAAAAATGTCCTGTATTTCCATAATGGAATGGCTCTGCAACGTTATAATAAAAATATTTTATGACACTTGACAACATGTAAGCGTTTGTGTGTGGGTAGCTGAAGGGAGAAGAGTTTTTTAAAAATTCCAATTTTTCATTTTAAAAGACAGAGAAATTATGGTTAATTTTCCCCTTGAGCTAACATTGACAGACTTAGACACACATACCAGAAACACACATATGCATGCACTGCTTCGCAGGAGTGCACATCTAAATCGGTTTCTGAGCAACGTCATTGGCAATCTGCACGCATGGTTACATAACATACTGGATTGATTGACAGCTTATGAGGAGAGATCAACATGCGAAATTCTTTTGTCCCCATAAACTGCATGCGCAGAACAGCCTCATAATTGAGCTTCAGATTGGTTTTTTTATCAGAGCAACTTTCTTATAAACTTGAATGAATACATTTCAGGAAACTACCTTAAGAGGCTTTTCGTCATCACAATTATTGAGACATTTTACCTGTACTCCTAAAAAGTACATTATCTGAACCGGATACTCATATCAGTCAAATAATAGGCTTTTAAAATCTCCATCTGCAGTATAGCTAGTAGTGCTGCTGTCAGATAGATGTGCTAAATTTCTTTAATAAGTACCTTCCACCACTGTGTTGGCATACTCACACCACAGTCATCTATTATGATGTTCTGCACTGTCACACATATGGTGTTTATGAAATGTCTGTTGTAGGCCTACTTTTGGTCAATAACAGGGTTTTCATACATGCTTTCATTATAAAAAGGGGCTCTTGTTCTTTTCAGCCATGCTGCTTGTTTACAGTTTAGGTGCACACGGGTCATGTCTCACCTCCTCATGGAAGAGTTAACTGTCAGCAGTCTGGGATAATGATATCACTGTGTTAGGGTTAGCTAGCCAAAACTGACAATATTGTATTACAGTGTTCCACAGCTCAGTCCTTGTTTCAAGTGATGCCTCACTGTACTCTGCAGTCCCCTTCACATGGATTCATAGTGATGATGATGTGGTGACTGTGAGTCTGTTACCATCCATCCTGATCCATCCGATCACAAGTGGACAGTTCTAAATCCGTGTTCACACAGCCTTTGGCGTTATAATGTGTATCCACGTGCATCATGAATGTTCACACCCGTACTTAGCTGTCCACTTGTGATCAGATCACTGAAGACAAATGTTAATATTAGATCTGAAACGAGCCCCAGACAGTTTTCCAGCACTGGTTTTGCCCAAACACAAGCAGGTCACATACAGGTACACTGCGGATATTTTCTATCCCTATTGCTCGATTAATCACAGTAAAATACAAAGAACTCTGTTTTGTAAATGTTGCATTGTGCAGCTTCACAATCACATCTCTCTCCCATCTGTCTCCCTCTCCCTCTCTCTCTCTCTCTCCAGCTTGGTGTCGATCATTCGAGGTCAGGTGTTGACAGCCGACGGAACACCTCTGATTGGAGTCAATGTGACATTTGTACACTACCCTGAACATGGATACACCATAACACGCAAGGATGGCATGTGTGTATTGTTTCATATTCATGCACAATATTTGCAACATTTTGTTTTCTGTTTTCTGTGTATCCACTGATTTCCCAATAATTAATTTCACAATAATTGTTATTGTTATAATAATTATTATAATTACTAAATGTTTTTTAGCTGTGGAGACATGCAGATTTAGAATCATCAGGAACACAAACATTTAACAGGGAACTGTTAAAAACAACAGATTCCATTACCTTTCATAAAAACAGTGGGAGGGCTGGAGGACAACGGGATGAAGCTGGTTGAAACTTGCTTGTTGCAGGTGAAGCACATCAGGGGAAGAGGTAGTGCAGGTGATAGAGGCTCTAATTGACTCAACAATCAGTAAAATAGTTTTCACAATCAGCCTCTCTTTCAGCTGGGTAGAAATAAGTGTAGAAAAATAGTGTGTTCTCACATTTTTAACCACAATATTGTATTGCTATTGTACTTCTTCCATAATATCTTAGCGTACTTGGAGACCAGACTTTTTCCGTCCATGTTCTCCTTTCCTGCATTGCCATTTAAAGTTACGGATATTGTTGTTAATCCACAGCTATCGTCATATGTAGTAGTTCAACAGAGTATATATTTACACCCAGGACAAATTTTGTCTTCTCTACTTAATGTGATTGATTAGCAAAAAAAAAAAAACATAAGAAACGCCAAAACTTGACAGGAGGTTTGCAAACTCCACCTATAACTGAGGAACATACAATGACTCTCATTCACCTTAAGGTGATGTTCCAATAATCAACCTGTCCTTTCTGCAATTATACTGAAAATGATAATCAACTTTGTTGTTGATGTGTTGCAGGTTTGATCTCCTGGTCAATGGCGGAGCATCCCTAACGTTGAGTTTTGAGCGTGCTCCGTTCCTCATTCAGTACAGAACTGTGTTGGTGCCATGGAACGTATTCTATGTGATGGACACACTGGTCATGAAGAAGGTGAGTGGTGGCACTGTCTTGACATCACAGGCTCATAGACGGATGATTGGCAGGCTTGTTTAGCAGCTGTGGTAGTGTTTTTTTTCCCATGACAAATAAGCTATGTCAGTGGTTCCCAAACTTTTTGTCTGGCGACCCATATTTTTTAAAATGACAAACCATCGCGACCCAAATCACAATAGACCTTATCCATAAATTGCAAGATTACCAATTTGTGCGTAAATGAACATCCATTTTTTTTACTGCTGTCTGCATCATCTTATTATCTTGAATAGGTAAACCAGCCATTTCAAAGAACTGTGGTGGAGCTAGAAAACTATAAATCTAGAATAATTGTCAAATAGAATCATAACTATTTTATCTGGCGACCCAAATAAAATCTCCTGTGACCCACCTGTGGGTCGCGACCCAGACTTTGGGAACCACTGGGCTATGTGACTGACTCTGAAAAAGTGACATGCTGGCTCATTGTTTCACTGTTAATGATTTGAATCAGTTACCATCTGGCACATGTTATGTCTGGCTGTTTCAGGAGGAGAATGAAATTCCGAGCTGTGACCTGAGTGGTTTCATCAGACCCAGTCCCATCATCGTTGCTTCCCCTCTCTCCACGTTTTACAGAAGTACATCTGACAATGGCCCCATCGTACCTGAAACACAGGTAATGAATGCAACAGAGATAGCATTTTAGTAACTAGACCAATATGCATGACCAATACTTTTAATGAAAATAAAATCGTAGCCTGTCAGTGTGATCTGTCAAAATAAAAAGTTATTACAAGGTATCCGCTTCAATCCAAAAGGACCTTCAAATAACCCCTTGTTGATTCACTAGTGAAAAACCACTGTTTCTTTTAAGAGTCATATCTCTGAAATCAGAACACACAGACACAGTATTCATGTTTCTAGATTCAGACCGCCTTACTTTGTCCATCACAAGTAAGTCTTCATAAATCAGCTCAGAAATAATTAAAAATAGCTATAAACATAGCAATAAGTCAGTAAATAAAAGATTTCAAATTAAAAGACCCTATCAGTGAAATTATTGTCCTGAGTGGAATACCATTCTGTCACCATCCAAAAGCAGATCACTCTTGTAGTTATTATTTATTTATCACCCTCTCATGGTTTTTTTCCTCTCATCTAAGGCTCAGTGTTTTCATCCTTCACAGATTTTCACCAAAAATCAGGAGTAGATTGATTTGAACTGATTTGAACTTGTAGTCTATGCACACACATCCAAGTTTAATGTGTTTCCCTCTGGAGAGGACGCAGCTCAATGTAATTTACTTTAGACTGCACCATCTGGCAATGAGCACAGTTAAGAAAATGCACATACACTAATAGTACAAAATCAAGAGGAAATGGTTAAAATGCAAGTTATTGTAAATGTGGATATTTTCTCTCTTTACTCTGTCTATTGTATACTAAATATCCTTGGGTTCTGGACTATAAAAAATATCAACAATAAAATGACAGCTTCAAAAGACATCTTACTATAATGTGAGGAATCTCTGTCTGTCTGTCTCGCTGTAATTCACCTGTTGTGAGAACCGCTCATCTGATCTATTTCAAACATGGCATGTGATTTGCCGGGGGCCCAGGGAAGTGCAGTGTCGAATTGTGGAGCAATTTTGATGTCTATATCAACAAATGTAGAATAAAAAGGTGAAGAGCTGTTCCCCAGACCAGGGGCTGCTCTGTGTGCAGCAGCGGGGGGGGGCGGCTTCAGGACTCCGGCTTCTCCTCCTCAGCCAGTCTTTACATGTAGCGGTTCATTGAGTGCTGGTTACTTTTGCCGCTGGATGCTCAATAGTAATCAATTTAGAATAAACAGGCCAACAATGCTCTGTGCAGAAGCGGGAGCCTGGACACAAACCTAAGTGATATCATCGATCACGACTACGGAGCCTCGCCTAGATGGCTGCGATCGGTCAAAAAAAAGCACATCTATGGATTAAAGCATGATACCACTGGTGAAGACGCTGCAGCTAAAAAATCCTCGCCCTCGATCATCTAAAGTGTGGGAGTATTTTAGACAGAGACCGAACAATGTGGTGCTCTGTGAGCTCTGCCAACTGGACATGTCTTATGACAGCAGTACAACTGATCTGTGAGCACCTGAAGAGAAAACGCGTGAGAGAAACGAGTGTTTCATCAACACAGCAGAAAGAAAGCACAGCACCATAAGTCCTGGTTACTGTTTTAACACACAGAACGTGTTTCTGACAGTAGTAGTCACTTAATTTTAATTTTCAAAACATTTATTCATCACCATTCATTTTTGCTGCTGTTAACTAAAATACCTCGTCCGTAAAGTGTATTTTAAACAGAGATCCAATATTGTGGTTCATTGTAAGCTCTGCAAATTGGAATTGTCTAATAACAGCATCATATATCAGGATATCATTTTACATTTTCTGTTCATGTTTCTGTTCATCATTTTTTCTGTTGTTTTCCTTGGCCCAAAAACACACTTGTCAGTCATTAATTTAACTGCACACTCCAATATGAAAACCACTACAAGTCTTAAGTAAAACTACTGATTCTCCAGTGCAGGGTTCTGCAGACTGAGCTGGGCTTTTTCACTTAAAACAAAAAGATGGCCCTCTTCAAAAGAACAAGTCCGAGAAATTTCCTTCGGGGCTCATCGAAAACAAATTCTTTAGTTGATCAGTTTTTATAAAACTCACATTAACACGATTAATAATAATAGATGGAAGCCTATGAAGTCCAATTCCATTTTTACACCAAAATTATTAGATATGGAGTTTTTTTTATTACGTAAAAATATTTGATCAACCTCTTTGCCATTGCCATCAACTGTTTTCTTTTTTTTATCATTATTACTTTTTAATTATTTTTTCAATTTTATAATTTTTTTTATTATCATATTTTTAAAAAGTTGTTGTGTCAAGTTAAACAGCACACGTAAAACTACTATTTGATTTTTGACATCTTTTACTTCAGTTTCTCTTTCTTGTTGGACGGAACTAAGCACTGCTTGAATGGAGTCAGATGAAAAAAGTATTAATATCCCATTGTCCTTAACTTCAATACGAGCCACAGAGTAGCACCAAAAAATCTGTGTTTTCCCACAGAGAATAAATACTGATTCTACCCTGTCACACTGATTGAAACCAAATGTTCCAGAGTGTTCGTAGGTCAGATTGAGGGCTATTACTGTCAGAGAAATTACCAAATGCTGCAAATTTGACAGTATTGGTCCTGGACTGACAGATAGGGATAAAGACAAACAACCACACAATCACTCATGCATACTAATAGCACACATACACATACACCAATAGTTACCATAGTCACCACAGCTGAAAAACATTTGCTGTGGAGTGCTTGTTTTTTTTATAGGAATCAGGTTTATGCACACACACATGGAGCCCCACCCTGTCTTGCCACTGATTGCCTATAAGGCTAATAACATGTTCCTCTTGGCAGGCAACGAGGGCTCATCATGGAGGAATGTTGTAATTGTATACACATTGCATTGTGTTATTTTTGTGTCATTTGTGTATGTGTGTGTTACGTGTAAGAGAAAGGAAAATAAAGCGAGGGAGAAGGAGGTATAGTGGCTGTGTGCATGCTAGAGAGATTGAGAGAGTATAATAGAAAGTGTGCCTGCATGTGTGTGTGATTCTTTATTGTCACTTAGCCTTAATCATTCCACAAGCAAAATAAAACAGATGACCGAACTCTATTTCTGTTTTTGTAATTTCACAACCCTGAATCAGCTCTGTATTTTTTTTTTATTTGGCAAGTGTGTGTGTGTGTGTGTGTGTGTGTGTGTGTGTGTGTGTGTGTGTGTGTGTGTGTGTGTGTGTGTGTGTGTGTGTGCATGTGTGTGTGTGTGTGTGTGTGTGTGTGTGTGTGTGTGTGTGTGTGTGTGTGTGCCTGTCTATCTAAGATAAAGGGAAAGAGTTTGTGAATGAAGGAAAGCGAGCAATGTGTATATGAGGTCAGTGTGTGTGAGTGCAGATAAAAAGCAAGGGAATAGAGAGCCGCTACTTAGCTTTTGGTGGAGCTGAGTCCATTAATGTGGAGGGCAGTGAAAAGGGCAATCTTAAAGGGGGTGTAATGGATCCGTAATGAACACTGAATGCCTGGCTAATGAAAAGGCAATAGGGCAGAAGAAAAATATATAACATTGGAAAAGTCCAAATGGATCATTCCCAGAGGAGGTCTTTTTCGTGTTTTTACATGTTGCTCCCCATATCTTTTCTCTTTGAACGTGCTTTTCATGAATTCATTAGGTAATCTTAATCTTTTCAACTTCTGACTCTTTTGTACAAAATCAAGAAATCTAAAACAATCCAATTTTAAGATTTGGATTTTCCACATTTTGCCGTGGAAAAAACAAATCTTCAAACTGGAGAGGAAAAAAATTCTATTTCCTGGATAAATTCCAGTCAAATGTTTTTTGTGGGGGTTTTCTTTTTTTTTTTTCTTTTTTTTTTTTTTTGTTTAGCTTAGTGGTACAGTCAGCGATTCCAGAGAATGATAATTAAATTTTGAGTATAATTCCCAGGTGGCTCAGATTGAGCACACCGACCGGCAAACAGAAAGAATTCATCCTGATCTCTTAAACATATAATTTTACTGAATGACAGCTGATAACGACTGGAAGACGGTTAATCTTTACAGCCCTAGTTACGGTGGTTTGGAAGGCGGCAGTATTCAAGCCAATCACATGTAGAGCGAAAGCAACAATGATGATGATGATGATGATAGTAGTGGATCTCCAAGACAGTCAGTACAATGTGAGTACAGCTACTCTGCGAGATCATCCTGATCATGATAAGAAAGTTTTAGTTTTATTTTGTTGCAGATAAAGGTGTTTTTCGCAGTCACTTTAAGGTCTATAATTGCAGTGAATTCTCTGCCACTAACAGTCTTTTTTAACACATTTGAACACAGCTAACAAACTACTGCAAATACAGACGCATGACTCTCGTCTCCAGTCTTATCCATGTCGAGACTCACAGGCAAGACTCAAGCAGGCAGCCTGGTCCAGGTCCTACAATATTAGGGAGAGAGAGAGCAATCAGTTCAATCCAAAAGACCTGGAATAATTAGCTCTCTCTCTCCCTGCCCCCATTCACCGAACCACCCCCACTCTCTCTCTCCTTTCCCACCTTTGCTGTTCACAATAACTATTAGAACAACAAAGGAATAAGTGGTGAGTGGGAAATGGTGAGTTAAGATGAAGAGGGTGAAACCATTCAAAACATTGTTCAGCGTGGCAACACTAGACTGATGAAGAAAAAGGGCAATGCTCAATGTTAATATTGCCACACATTAAATGTCAGAACCTTATGGTTGCAGTGCCAGCTGACAGTGGTATCATATTGCTGCGAGCTAGCAGAGCTAATGACCCTTTTCTTTATGCTGCATGATGAGGACACGATGCCTGTAAATGTTGTCGCTAATCCAGGCAGTCAAAATAGTGCAAAGTGCTGATGTGTTTTCTCCACAGTTAATCATATTTTATACATCCTCAGGTTTTACAGGAGGAAACTTCAATACCAGGCAGTGATCTAAATCTGATCTACCTGAGCTCCAGAGCTGCAGGATATAAACCAGTCCTCAAAGTCACCATGACACAGACATCAATACCATTCAGCCTAATGAAGGTGAGCTATATATATATATATATACATATGCATTTCCTCAAAGCCACTAGATATGATATTGCATATCAGTGTAGAATCCCAACCATGAACGGCCTCAGTCAGCTTATTATCAGTGCCTCGTATCAGTGGGACGTGAACTAACAAATACTTTTTTTGGAACTGTTTATCCAGGTTCACCTGATGGTGGCAGTGGTGGGTCGCCTTTTCCAGAAATGGTTCCCTGCTCAACCAAACCTATCCTACACCTTCATCTGGGACAAGACAGATGCCTATGGCCAACGCGTCTATGGACTGTCTGAGGCAGTTGGTGAGTTTTTGCCGCTAATAGTAAAGTTAGACAGGAAATAACACACGTTTTTAAAACTCTGCACAGGTTTGACCTCTCTGAGACTCTGAGACTGAGAGCTCTGAGCTCTGCCGGGAGTTTTGACAGTCCGAGGCACATTCATTGCATTTTGTAAAAGTTTTTATGCGGCACCTGAGTTATGTAAGACGTCACACTAGACACCGTTTAATACGTCTTGCCTCCAGCACTCTATTTAAAATCACACACTAGAGTGGCATTGTTCCGCCGTTGTGTTGTTCAGTGTGACCAAACACGGGTGTCGTAGAGAAAGGTCTTCATTGTGCCGCTGTTGTGCAATCTCTGTGTAAAGGCCATTCAAGCATATCCATCTCATTAATCTGTGGTTAGGTCAGGCTTCATGTGTTTCAAGTTTTATCTGAGCAGTTTACACCTCGCAGCAAAATACTCTGCCTCCGACCCGCACTTCTCTAATTGCAGTGTGTTCATACAGTGGGTAAAGCATAAAAAGTAGGATTTATTGGTTAGTCTGTCTCATGTATTTACATGTTTTTATTTCTGTGTATTTACTTTTTGTTTGGGCAGCAGAAACAAACAAACAAAAAACATTCTAGTGAGATGTTTGAGATGTGTGTATTAGTCTCTCAGGGCGTGCATGACTGTTGAATGTTTGGGAGGCCCGTGGAATATTAGTGTAGCAGTTGACATTGATACTCATGGGTTTTTTAAGTCAAACACAGAGTGGTTACAAGCACAAAAAAAAGTTTATTAAATATAAACAAAAGAAAGACATAAGCAGATTGTCACATGACTTTCGTTTGTGTCGGTCTTCAATCTCAGGCCACGTTTACACGGCAACATTTTTGCCAAAAAACAGAGGTTTTTTCTTTGCGTTTTGAAAAAGTTCTCTTCTGTTGTCATTCATATATATCTTACTCTCTATTGCAAAAACCAAAAAGGGTCGAATGGACTCTACTTAAATTGTGCCTGCATTGTCGTCCGACCACTCAAAACATTTCACCAGCCAGCATTCATTCATTCATTTACACACACATTCCCACACTGGTGGAGGATGCCATACAAGGCACCACCTGCTCATCAGAAGCGTTTACCGTTCACACAATCACTCACACTCCAGTTGAACAGCCACGAGGAGTAATCTGGGCTTCATTATCTTGCCTAAGGACACTCCAACATGTAGATTGCGTGGGCCAGGGATCAGACCATCGACCAGTGGACAGCTGCTCGACCTCCTGAGCCTTTTGTTGAATTTGCAATCAGAAAAAAATGACGTGCATGTTTTCAATCCACTACACGCAGTTGGTGTATCTGTTCCTAAATTCTAGACTGATCACCATCTTAGACTTTGATTTTTAGATATCTTGGGCTGACATACACTGATTGTGAGTGAAGTGGTTATGTCCAAAACAATGCTCTCTTGTGGAAATGTATTCTTTTTCTTTTTCTTGACAAAATTCATCGGCTTCCCAAACACTGACGGGTGTGTTTTGACTAAAAGGGGCGGCTTTCTGAGTAGCTGGTCAGAAACTGTTTGACAGTGTAATATAAGTAGCAAATAGAGGTTAGAGGCAGCATGAATGAATGACCATACAGGCAGACAGTGATTGGTAACAGATATGGCAGGATACTTGATCTGTGTCCAACGGCCACTTTCTGGTTCCGCATGTTTTGTTTTGTTTTTATTCGGTTTGAATCACAGAAACTTTTCCATTTATTTCGGTTTGAAAACAAGCACAGACAAAAAAAAGGTATGAATTACTATCCTTTTCCTGTGTGTGTGTCCAATAGTGTCGGTGGGGTTTGAATATGAGTCCTGCCTCGACCTCATCCTGTGGGAGAAGAGAACAGCCATTTTGCAAGGCTACGAGATGGACGCTTCCAATATGGGTGGTTGGACGCTGGATAAACACCACATCCTTGACCTACAAAATGGTAGGCGCCGTGACATGGCAAAACCTTATTCTGCACAAATCACACTGCAGCTGTGTCCATCGACACACACATACTGTCCACAGTGTAAGATGATGAGAAGGAATAAAGCAGGAGAAAGATTCAATGCCAATTCCAGTTGACCTTTGGAGTTTCATTCTCTGGTTTGAAAACTACACACGTTCTCTCTCTCTCTCTCTCTCTCTCTCTCTCTCTCTCTCTCTCTCTCTCTCTCTCTCTCTCTCTCTCTCTCTCTCTTCTCTCTCTCTCTGAATCATTAACTGGATAATTGCAAGTCAGAGGAGACCATGACGACGCTTATCACAGTTTAAAAGTGTGTTAATCTCAGCTATTGTACAAAGCGATGTTTTAATGAAGGTTTTGGTGGGGGGCAGAGAGAGAGAAAAAGAAAGAGAGTTCCTTGTCAGCCTCTTGATTTTGTTCCAACTGGCCAGTGATATTTTGTCCCTCTTCTGTCATCTCTCCTCTTTTTTTGCCTGCCCGTTGTATTGCATTCTTATTGTATTCCCATATTGTCTTCCTTTATTGTCTCTTTCTCTCTCATGGTGAATTTGCCATCAGAAGTAAGTGTTCTGCTTTTATTCTCAGGCAGAAAAATACATTTCACTCGTTGAAAAATTCTAAAGTGGCATACCAGCTTAGAATTCATGAGCATTGTCTTGTCAAGCGTTACCCAAAATAATGATGGATTTAGGAAAAAAAAGCAACAAGAAATGAGAAGCATTTCTAGCTCCATGATGCTTTTACATAATGCAACTAAATATTATGCATTCCAGACGAAAGCTACATCAGATTATTATTATTAAGAGTGAAAAACACTTCAGCGTTTTAAAAGACAGCATCTCGCTACCACTGTGATCACCAACCGGAGCGATACAACAGGAGAGGACGAAACATCACTTTCTATCACTTAAAACTGTGAATGTGAAATGACTCACTGGTGTTTTAATGCTGCTTCAAACTGTCAACACTGTGGAGTTTGGTTCTTTCATTCAACTATATTTTAAGACTTTTCATGGCTAAAAATGAGGTCATTCTTACACACACACAATAAGATCTGGTTAAAATATGACATACAACTCAGTATTTTACTGTCCCAATACAACACAATCATCCCTTTTTGTAGAAAAGCTGGGTCTTTTAGTTAAATACGTTAATACTGTTTGCCTTCATTCGATGGCGTTTGTAGCATCGAAGCTCATTGCTACCACGTGTTTGTGTGTGTGTGTGTGGGTTCGCTCAGTCACACACAGACTCACAGGCAGACATGGCCGACACAGGTCCGTCACGCTGCAACATAAGGGAGAGAGAGCGCAATTAGTTCACCACAAAACACCTGGAATAATTAGCTCTCTCCCTGACACCATTCCCCATGTTTGCACCGAGGGCTCGGCTGCCCTGTGGACTGGGAGGAATGAGAGATAAAAATGCACTTTTTCCCAAAAGATTGGGCCTGCTGGGATGGCCGTGTCAGAGGCATGCAGCCCTGAGGAAGTTTTTCCCGTTTGAATACACATTTATTTTGTTATAATTAACTGGTTAGTAAAAGATGCATTGTTGTGACTCCGGTGCTGTTAACAGAATCCCCTATATTGATCGCCCATACTTGAAGACAGAAACAAGATATATTTCCATTCGAGTAGCTCATCTGTCAAGAAGGAGCTCATATAAGAATAGGTACATATTTTAAAAATGCATTATGCAGCTTTAAAGACACTTTGAATTTATAAACCCCTTCGCTCCCTTCATTGCTGTCTTCTTGTCTGTCTGTCCATCCATCACTTTGCTTTTCATTCCTCTCTCCCTGCAGTCCTCTTGGGCTTTCAACACCTTGTCACCTGTCTGTGTGCGTGTGTGTGTGCGTGTGTGTGTGTGTGTGTGTGTGTGTGTGTGCGTGTGTGTGTGTGTGTGTGTGTATAAGTATACTGGTCTCTGTGGGTGTGATTTTGTATCTTGAAGGGACAGACCTGCCTCACAAAATGTGTACTGACACTAAAATACACTATATGGAGACCATCATATACTCAAGCAGTGTTTTCATTGTGATTTGTGTCAAAGCTCCATAATGATGTTGTTAGATTTGAAAATACTGCTTGTACGGTGACTGTTGTCCTCTAATGGCTTGGCAGTGAGACACTCTGCTTTCATTATTTTCTGTTCTGTTTTTTTTATGTTTTGACAGGGAATTTCAGCCACTTTCCTATTTACTGATTGTGTCATATTCAAATGTAATCTTCGTATTTATCTATGGCAGTGATGCAGCTGGAAGCTTAACGGTAAATGGACCGTACTTATTTAGCACCTTCCTCGTCTGTCTGACCACTCAAAGCGCTTAAGAACACAAGCCAGGATACACCTGTTCACACACGCATTCATACAGTGGTAGGACGTCATACAAACTTTAGTTATCAGTCGCTCAGATGGTGACAGAACATCACAGTTTTGCATACAGACTCCTGACACAAAGTCAAGGTGATGTCCTTTTGGACCTGAGATAATCTATATGTAGAAAACTGTACCTTAAAGTTTATGTAAGACAGATTTATTCATAAGTTATGAGCATGATAAGCGTGCTGGTCAGTGTATAACATTATTAGTGCCTTAGACTGGCATGAACTGCTGTCTCTGTTTTGTTGGTGTAATGCTGGGTACTCTTAGCATTAGCTATAAACTTCATCGTTACAGTGGCCACCTTTTAACTGAAGAACATAGTTCAGAATGGGAAAGTCTGAAGACGTGCTGTAAATGTATACCGACATTTTCAAGAAAAAAGGTATTATTTTAAACTGCAGTAAATTAAAGAAAAGAAAGAAAGAAATATTTAAACGACTCTGATTTCAAATTCATTCCAGTTTTATCCGTCATCAGCCAAGACAAAGGAAAAAGCATAACTCCGGTACCTCATGAAAGTAAAATGCTTTTACATCATCTTAAATATTGCACAAATATATTCCAGTGATTGGCTGGTGGTCATATTTTGCACTACCTTCAAGTGCTATACAAGCTACAGTCATTATTGAACTTGCTTCATATATTATACATGTGTGCATCATTATTTGATTGCCTTAAGCCTTCTTTAGCTGCCTTCTGCAGGTACATATTCTCTCCAGGTGCTTTAACTTCCTCCCACAGTCCTAAAACATACAATATAGGTGAAGTGGTTTCTATAAATTGTCCACAACTGTGAATGATTATTTGTCCCTCTGTATGTCACCTTTGAGATGAAGTGGAGACCTGTCCCAGGTGCACCCGTCCCCCCAGCCCAACGTCAGTGGGGATAGGGTCCAGATGACTATAACCCTGCAAAGGATTAATGGTTGTAGAATATGGATGAATGCATGGATGGATCATTAAAGAGTAAAGTAGTGGCTACTAGAATTATGTACAGTATGAGTATGAGTGTACCTGGGCGGCGTGGGGAGTTTGCATGCTGTCCCTGTGTCTCCCCTCCTTCCTTGGCGGAGGTAATGAAAGAGTAGGAAGTATTCTACAGTCAAGCAGAAGAGCAGGCTGTCTGTGAATCCTCCACACAATAATCTGCACGTTATCACACGTGGGCTCAATCAGTGGGTTTGTACTAGGAGGCAGGTTAAAGTTCTTTTAACGTCCAGGCCAAATGATTCACACATTTGTGTTCACACGTGCATGTCCTCAGGGTGATGTCCAGATAATTACAGGGTACAAGAAGATGCATGAAGGGGGTCTCTCTCTCTCTCCTCACCCCATATCACCATATATGCACAAACACACACACACACACACACACACACACACACACACACACACACACACACACTGTCTGTCCTGTCTGGCTACATCACAGCATGCTCCCTCGGGCTCTGTCTATCAATCAACACTTGCTAATCGTGGAAGAGATGAAATAAGGAAAGTAAGGGAAGAGGACAGAAGGAAGGCAAATGATGTGGAAATGAAGGAATGGAACAGACTGCTACTGGATTTAAGGACAGGCCGACATGCTTGGTTTTTGGGACTTACTGTATAGTTTGCTGGAAAGTTACAGAAATGAGAAGAAGAAAAAAAAAACGTTTGGCTGAGAATTGTAGCCTGAAAAACCTTTGAAGCAGCCTTTACAGCACGTGGCACAACATAATGATAAGATCAGCTCTTTTTAATCCAAGGTCATTGTTGTTGCAGCTTGTGATGAAGCTGTATATCAATCCTCTATAGTCCTCTGTAAAATGAGTCACTTTTAGAAGGCTTGCTTCTCACTGGAAAGTAATCCCTGGATTCACAAATTTCAACATAGTGACAAAAACTCTACTTAATTCCTTTCATTGAATTCCTTCAACGTCCTCCTTACCTGCTACATGTGTGTGGACAGACGTAGGATGTAAACTGCTTCTTGACTAGTTGGTGGAGACATACAGGTACATCCATGACCCCGTAGTTCTAGTTCCATGGACATATACAGCTGGTTAGCTTTCAGGCTCAGGTGTCAAATTGATAATTTTACAACCTCAAATAGCAAACCTGTATGGCACAATTCCATGACACATCATTGAATGTTTTAGTGAATCACTCCTGATGAACAGGTCAGGACCTTACATGGCAGCAGAATGTGAATGTCTGAATGAATGGGTGCTCATATTGAAGAGTGCTTTGAATTTGGGTGGACAACAAAAGCACAATATGAATGCAGTTCATGTACCATAATTAGGTAGTTGTACCAATATATATAATATATATAATATATAATAATGGTGAATTCCTGCACTATCTTGATCTCTATATAGACAAACCTGCTGTACATATACATACAGAACAAATATCCTTTAATCACATTCACCAGGAAAAGATGAAATACTGTTGTTCTCTCTTTTTGTATCAAAACAGAAGTAAGCTGCACATCTTTTTACTTATCTGTATATACAAGATATGCTTCTAACAGAAAAAAATCACATTTGTGTTTATGTACATCTTTCTTGTCTGTATACAGACTGTACATGTACTACTGTGTAGCTACTCTACATATACATACAGAATATTTCTTAAACACCCACTTACAGTAGGAATGATGCAGATGTGTAACCACTGCACAGTAATATGTTTGTTATGGTCTTCATTAATTCTGTTTTAAAGAAAATCCTTTCTTTGGCAACAACAGCCGTTAATGGAGAAAAAAACAGTTTGTCTGAGCTTTATTTTTTTCCTCTTTGCTGCTCCTCTTTATATCGTTCTCTCATCTTTGCTTGTTCTGTCCACTAGGTATACTGTACAAGGGCAATGGTGAGAACATTTTCATTTCCCAGCAGCCCCCTGTCATCAGCAGCATCATGGGTAAGTACAGATTGAAATACAATTGACTTGTTTCTAAGACTTGCACATTTTCTGATCAGCGTTGATCACGATGGATATGAACTGTGTTTACCTCACTGCAGTCTTGGCATCAGGAAGCCATGGGAATCTCATGAGACCCAGAAAAAAACCTCCCATAAGGCTGTGTGTTGCTCTCTAGAACACTTTTGTGCTTTTTATCATATTGGACGGAAATCTATCGGCTTCCATCTTATACTGATGCCAAACAGTCTTGTAGAAAATAATATTCACTCGCAGAATTGAAGACTTTTTGGATGGAATTCACTCATCAGTTTTCTTGTCAAATGATATCTAGTGGCTGTCAGAGGAACTGGACTTGTTCCCATTTTTCTCCCGATTTAGAATGTCCATTACCCAGTGCACTGTAGTCCTTGTCTGCCCAAACCCCACTTTTGGTCTGACACATTTTATCTTTCTACCTGCCTCCATTGAGTGTCACTATTTTGGGCTTAATGCCTTTGGAGTGTCTGAACCCTGAATCTTTGTGATGGTGGACAGTGTGCCTTTCACACATTTTTAAGTCTTCCATTCAGTGGTCAACACCATGTAGGGAATGAACTCCCAACTGGAGTCTGTTTTTTTGAAGCCATGTGTTGCAATCAGTGAAAATTGATTTCAGCGTCCTGTCCTAGGAAATGGACGTCGCCGCAGCATCTCCTGCCCCAGCTGTAATGGGCAGGCGGAGGGCAACAAGCTCCTGGCGCCCCTGGCTCTGGCCTGTGGAGCAGATGGTAGCATCTTTGTTGGAGATTTCAACTACATAAGGAGGATCTTTCCCTCTGGAAATGTTACCAGTGTGATGGAGCTGAGGTAAGAGGGAAGCGGTGGGAGGGTTGCTGCTGCGGCTGCGGAGGTGATGGTGGCGGCAGCAAAATCAGGGATTTCAAACTAATCCAGAGAAGACAGTAGATAAAGGCCTCACTCAGCGAACTCATCATTTATTTTACAGCAAAGCTTTACCAAATCACTTTAACCAGATCATGACCTAAAACATTTGGGAGTACTTTTTTTAATTAAAATCTAGCATCCAAATACTGTATGTTTATCTGCCTCAGCTTCGCTACAGTAGATGTCATGCTGCACTCAACTGTTGAACACTTGGTGGACTTTATAGCAGAAAGAAGAAAGAGAGAGAGAGATGCATGACAAGTTTGGTTGCTTTTTCACCACAATAATTAACAATTCAAGGATTTACTCTGCAGCAAAAGTGCTAAAAGATACAAGATCGCTTTAAATTTAGATGCTCTGAATTTAACCACTTGCTTCTGGCGCCCTTTTTAGTTCAGTCATCTGAAATCTTTTTCCTACTGACCTCTGTGATGCATGATTATAGTGTTTTCATCACAAAACCTCAATTCCAAAAAGGTTGGGACACTGTATAAAAAATTAAATAGAAGTTGATAGTTTGCTAATCTTTTCTGACATTAACTCCTGAGTCCAAAGCCCATTTAATGTTAGACCTCATCAACTTCTTCTGAGTTTGATGCCAGCAACACATTTCAAACAAGGTTGGACAGGAGCAACAAAAGACTGGGACAGAGGTGGAATGCTCAAAAAAAACAACAACTGTACAACTGGCCCAACATAAATGACTGGGACAGATGTATTTTCTTTACTTTTACTTTTATTATTGAAATTAATGCTTAAATACACAATGGGAACTTAAAAATAGTTTTCCTCTCAAAAAACGTAAGACAGCATTCATTATGTGACTATCATGTGTGAATTTTAGCTTGGCCCACCCCGTCACAGACACATCTCAGCAGCAGATGTCATCTGGAGAACGGTCCAGCTGCCGTCTCACAGACTACTGCAAGATACTCGCCTCACCACGTCCAGCATGTATCATGAGCCAGACTCACATTTCAGCTGTGCAGATTGTGTGTATCAGTGTTTACAATGCAGACGAAGCTGCTAATGCATCTCCTGTTGAGGCTAAAAGAATGCAGAAAACAATCGAGACAAAATGCGAAGTAGAGCTGAAAAATCCCGACCTAACTTGATCGTCTTGATAGTTGTAATGAAATAATATTCTGCAGAACTGTTTCTGTTGAGACAAGCTTATGATCGACAGCACAGTGGTGCTGCTCTCTCTCTCTCTTGATAAAAGACAATCTCGCTCACCCAGCCGTCAATCTCTCTCTGTCTCTCTCTCCCTGGAATCAGTTTAAACAAATATAATCGATCCAGATCAGTGAAACAACAAAGCATTTCCTTAAATAGAATTAAAATGTCAATGTTCTACATGAAAGAAACGCTGACTCGACACCAGCGTTCCTAATTTTCATGTCAGGACACCCTTTCAAAATATGAAAACCAATTGCAAATGATTGCATTCTCTTTTTATTGATGTTTGGGTCCCACCATTTTCAGGAATTGGGGTTGTAACATCTATCAAACCGAAATGTCTACTAACTCTTGTCTCTTCTCTGATTTATTTCCGTTGCTTACGCTCCGTTAAAAGAAACAAAGATTTCAGACATAGGTAAGAGAGACTCATTCTACTTAACCTTTAACCTCCTTGTCCTTCCATCACCAGTTATGCTGCTCCCACACCAGGCTTTGGTTTGCATATGTCGTCTTCTTCGATAAAAACCGTCTCTGTTGCTCATTCTTGGCAGGTTTCAGACCCCGAATACAATGACATTCTTAACCCAAGGTCACAGTGGAGCACGGATCAAAATGAGACAGGCTCATATCACTTCTTTTTTTGTCTCCCTCACCCTCGTTCTCCTTCCTTCTTTAGTTCTTCTTTATTTCTTGAGCTTGCTGTTCTGTCTGTCAGCTCAAATGAATGATGCAGTCATGATTTTAGCGGCCCAAGGAGACCTCGCAATGAGAGACCTGGGGAGATGGGGCGTTGTGTAGACTGTTACTGGACTTCCTTATTCCTTTGTTTTTTATTCTGGAGTCTCTTTAAGGCCCCCCCCCCCCCCCTCTCCCAGACTCATCCTCACTGTCCTTTATAGCTATGAAAGAGTACAGCAGGCAAACAAAAAGCAACAATCATATATAGCTATAACAGATTATATAAATGATTGTAAACAGGAATAAAGGTGGATATAATTGTTTGTCATCATTTAATTCGCAGCACATCAATAAGAAATGTGAAATAACCACAAGTTGAAAACTGCTAATGGTGAAAGTGCTCGACAAACACAAACGATTCCTGTAAAAGCAGGCAGGTTGGGAGGGCTTTGTTGCAGATATTGATTAGCGTTTACAGGAGCCAATAATGTTAGCAGTGATTGTGTATTAACAAAGTCAGTGCTGGATTTTCAAACTGGTTCCAGCTCTTCTGGCCATGTTCCCTGGCTCCTGGGCCCAGTAGAGTAAGAGCAGCAGACAGCAGCAAATTCAGCAGGAAACTCATTAAATCAGGGGTTCAGGAAAAATGGAATGCATTTTCTACATGATGTGATCCAGTTTTACCAAAAGCAGTGAATAAGTTACAAAGTCTTGTTTTTGTACAATATTCAGTGATGTGATGTGTTGTTGTATGACAACACAAGCGCTACTCAGCATGAAGTGGTGCATGGAAATTTCGCATATCATATCAGCATTAATACATGATGGTGTGATCTGTGTCATCACTAACCTTTTCTAGCATCTTGTAATTATGGGACCAGGTGTTATAAACAACTGACTGGGATATATGTCAATATTTCTGTATTACAGTATTTGCTTTAGTGAAATGAAAAAGGCTGAGCTGATGTACATGTCATGGGTTGCTTTCTGCAACTGTAAACCCAAGACAAACCCTCAAACAATGTGTGTTTACAAAGTTTACATATAGAGAAAGTCAGGGAAGGTATGAACACTGGTGTTTTTCCTGTTTTGTTTTATCTTAAATACAATTGTTCTCTTACCTTAACCCCAGGGGTATTATTAGGCATTTCCAGACCAAAGGAACCTTTTCATAATTCTGAGAACTTTGTTTCAAGAACCCCCTTTTTTTCGTATCCGCACTGCAAGAGCTAGGAGGGTCTGTTTTAGCTCCTACTTCAGAGGAGGTATTCTCAACTTAAAGAGGAACTTCAAGGTGACTTCCATTGTCTGGAGTGATCTGCCGACAATTAGGACGCATCCACCAACAGATAAACTGTCTCATCCCTTACATTTCTTTTTCCTCTCTTCTGAAAATAAAGCTTGACCCATTTAGTTTTCTCCATTATTCTCATATACCTACGGAGCAGCTCAGTGAAAACAAAAGGGCATGCCAGTCTGGTCCTCACAAGTATAGAAAAATGCAGACTCTCCCAAATCACACCTCACTATTTTGGTTCGGACTTTCTGACTTTTCAGTTTGATCTGGATGGAAATTGCAGGTGTGAAACCTCCCCCGGATCAAACACCCGGCCTTTGGTCCAACAAAAAGAGGTGGTCTGGGTCCGGATCACACTGAACCACGGATTGGTTCATTTACAGTGTGAAAGCATTTTTTTTTTTTTTGTGGTTTGGACTTTCAGACCAATTACAGAAAGTTACAGCAGGCTACTGTCGATAATAAACAAAAGAAGAAGAAAAACAAAAGGAAGAAGTTAAAAAGGGAACCCTAGTACCAGATGGGGAGAGGAAGAGACGAGGTATTTAATAGTGATATAGTCCGATGAAAAAATCAAAAACCAACTGGAAAAAAAACCCCACACAAAACCCTTTAAAAAAAAAAAAAAGCTTTTAATTTATTTTTCTGTGAGGATGAGAGTGAGAGGATACGAGTGGACGGGAGTGCATTACCACCTAGACTGAAGGCCAGAGAGGAGTACATGGCCTGTATATACAGTATGTATGCGTGCATGCATGTGTGTGTGTGTGCGTGTGTGTGTCTGTGTGTGTGTGATAGATTTTACATAAGAGTGTGTCACAGCGAAGTGATGGCCAATTACCCAGCTCTGTTCACACTGCTCATGCACACTTTCTAACTTTACTTTTCTCATTTACATTTACCACATCTAAACCGAATTCTAGAAAATCAAAATCAAAAGATATACACAGAAAAAGACAACATACAATCTCACTCAGTGTCTGTCACACACACACACACACACACACACATACATACACACACACACACACACACGCACACATGCACACCAACCACCTGGTATTCTATTGGCAGTAAATTACCACCAGTTTCTAAGTTTTCACTTCATTAATGTCGTCGTTATAATCATCAGCTCTAGAATGTCTCCTTCATTTCACCGTCATAATGATGCTGGAACCAGATTTTAAAATTCAATACACTGATCAGGATTTTACTGTAAATTTGCAAAATTGCTTAAGCCACACACGTCTGGGTAATATTAGTGTTTGTGTGTAAGAAAAACATGTATTACAAAGTTCCTCATTATTGATATCAGAGAAAATGACATTAAAGATACAGTGAGACAAACCCTTCTTGTTTTCTCTCTTGTTAACCCCACCTCCCCTTTTTGTTCACCACTACCCTCAACAGCAACAATCCTGCTCACCGGTACTATCTAGCAACTGACCCAGTAACAGGACAGCTGTTCGTATCAGACACTAACTCACGTCGAATCTACCGACCCAAGATGCTCAGCGGTGCCCGTGACCTCATCAGTAAGAATGCGCTACTTTTTCCTTGGCAGAGATGAAAGTGATTTTTTAAATTCTTCATTTAAATGTGTGTACTTCCAGTAAATCCATGACAACTGAAATTTTTGTCGCAAGGGAAAAGATAGAGACGCTTCTAATAAATGCATATGTGTGTGTGTGTTTGTCTGTTTCAGGTAATGGAGAAGTAGTGGCTGGTACAGGTGAACAATGTCCTCCATTTGATGAAGCAAGATGTGGAGATGGAAGAAAAGCCACAGAGGCACAACTATTGGGACCTAAAGGTACAAACTCACATGAGACGTAATAAATACCAATTTGTTTTTATAATGATAGATTGTTTAATATCTATATTCACAGATGAGGATTCTCATGAAAAGGTACAGACATGCAAACAAGGCCACAAAGTCTCTCCCAATTCAAATCTTGGCCTATGTTTTTCAGTGTCTTGAGTTGGTCCTCAAACTTTCTTACACTCGGAAAGTCGTCCTACTCTGCCAGAGATTTATAGAGATCCAGAGCTATACTGAAATGACACATTCAGGGAGGTGGGGTGTACAAGAGCCAGCTGTAAGATCGTTGGATTAAACTAATGACTGATCCACCAAACTCTGCCACACATCCATTCACGCAGATGACAGGGGAGATGTAGTCGTCGTCATGTCCGTCCAACCGTCTCCGTCTGTTTGTTTTATGGTTTGCATATTTCACAAACTTTACACACATAGCTTCACCAAACCTTCAACTTATATTACTCTTCATAAGTGGTTTTGCCTTTTGACATTTTGAACTCTCTACTAATTTTTCTTTTTTTTTTTGTTTCCATGGAAACATGATTTATAAGGTGGGAGTCAATGTGGTCATCTTGTCCGGAGCATATCTGGCAAACTATAGATACTAGCTTCACCTTAATAAATAGATCATTAGAAGAGTTATCATTACAATTAAAAGTCCTTAAAAGATGTATCATTGGGAGCGCTAAAGAAAATTGGCTACATTTTCGCACATATTCTAGCTTCTGTCCTTGTCTTGTACAATTATCTGCTTACCTCATTTGAATTTTTCCTATGAATCATGGAGTTGATGTATTAATAATCGTCTCGATAATGGTTTATCTCAATAACTAAGTGGGCCATGTTGAATTTTGTGGGATGTTTTTTTCTTTTCCCTGCAGGGATTGCAGTTGACAGAAATGGCTTGATCTACTTTGTGGATGGGACTATGATCAGGAAAGTGGATCGTAATGGAATCATCTCCACAGTGCTGGGCAGCAATGACCTGACCTCTGCACGACCCTTGACCTGTGATACTAGCATGCACATAAGACAGGTAACATGCAAAGTGTACCTACATATGCCACATCCACCTACCCACCCTGCAACTTTTCACCTCAGTATCACAATTTCACACAATTGCTGGAACTTCTTTTCAGCAAACAACTCACAATTGCAAATTTGTTGCACTTGCATCTGATTCTCAGGAGGCATGGTTGTAAAATAGACAAACTATTGTTAAAACAAGGCTCTATTGCTGAGATTCAGTTCATTTGATTGGTAACCCTGATATGCCTGTTGGAAAATAGAGGAATTTATATATTTTCTTCAATTTATTTCAGAAACTCAGAGTGGCAATAAGTAAAACTAGACTACAAGAGATAACGAGAGTATTTCTTTTTGGTTTCACGTCTAATTATTTCTTATTTTCATATTGAGATTGCATATTTATGTATTTATGGTTTATTTGGATATACATAGACAAACTGAATCAAGCTGTCCAATGTGAGAATCACAGGGTTTATAGCAAATGCTATGAATACTTCTATACAAATAAGAAATTGAAGCAGTGAAATAAAATGACAGTAACGTGAGGACAACAAGGTATGGTAAATCTGAGATTTACAATCATTGCATAAAATAAAGAGAAGAAAGTAGATATTGGGACAAGTTTGTTCCTAGAAATGATGTTTCTAGAAGATGTCAAGCGATTAGGTCATGAGTCCCGAGACTTAACCCCTTTAACAGAAAATCTGTCTGAGGCTGTCAAATAATTCTACAGAATGGAGCTTACAGAATGTCTGAGATGGATTCTCAATGAAAAAATGAGTTTCACCTTAATTGTTCTAAAATTGAATACATATTTACATACATGATGGACTTCATAATGGAAAGAACACTACTTATGCACACACACACAAACAGAGATACAACTTGAGCTGACTGCAATTCTGCAATTTTCATTTTATGTATTCATTTATTTTACTCAGTGACTTCTATTCGTTTCTTTTTTTTTTTATTCTATTATCCTCGACACTTAAGGAATCATAGTGAAGTGAAAAGAAATCCAATAGTGTTTTGTGGCCGGCATAGCTCAGAGATTTCATTACAGAGTTGAAATGATCTGACTATGTGCCCTTCTCTGTAGAGTTTAGCTCAGTTTGACTTGTAGAGTTTTCTTGTTGACCTCTTTGAGATCACTTGTGGACACAGGGACTCTCTGCCCACTCATTGTACAAATTCAGCAGCTCTCTCCACAGATCTGTGTTGTTCTCTTTCTGTACAACTACACAATCAGTTTAATGTGTATGTGAAGGCACTATATGCTTTACAGGTATTAATTTTCATTTGGATGTACAGTAATTCCATTTCTATTTAAAACACGTGGACATTTAATAGTAATAGAATAGAATAGATTATGTAAATGTTTATCAGACATTTTCATTATTATTTTTTTTTGTCATATAATCCATCACCAAAGGGTGGAATTTGTACGTTTTCACATTTGTTTTTCTAAATGCCCTCTTACTTAATTTTAACATACATTAGTTGGTATAAGTGGCCATCAGCAAAGTGATGACTGTGTTTTCTCTTTACAGAAGCAGCAGACATCTGTCCTTACACGACCTCACAGTGGGCTGTACTGTTGAAATCATAAACAAATGTGTTTTTATGTTTTAAAACAGACATATTTAAACCATCTGCCATTATCCATCAGTACTATTACGCCATGGGCACTGATTCATTCAAATGAAACAATGCTGGCGGGAGTCAACCAGGCAATACACTGTACCATTAACTGAGTTATACCTCAATACTATGAGATAGGAGTTTAATGAAACTCTCCTGAGTCATATAGCATGTGACGTGAAACTTTAAAACTTTCACTCCTCTTTCCATCTTCTATCTCTTTATCCAGGTTCGTTTAGAATGGCCTACAGATTTAGCCATAAACCCCATGGATAACTCCATCTACGTCCTGGACAACAACGTTGTTCTGCAGATCACTGAAAATAGACAGGTATTATACCAACGCTGATAGTAGTACATGTTTTACATATTTCCTGCAACTTGGATTTATTTGGTCAATAAATTGGCTTTTTTGAGTAAAATAAGAAAACCATCTGAATGAATGAAATAGCTTCATTCTTCTTTGCCAAAAAAAGAAAAAGCAATATTCCTTGTAGCTCCTAAGTAATATTCATTTACGTGTGTGTGTTGTGAGGTTCGTATCGTGGCAGGGCGTCCAATGCACTGCCAGGTGCCAGGTATAGAATATACTATGGGGAAGAAGGCAGTCCAAACCATGCTAGAGGGAGCTACAGCCATAGCGCTGTCCTACAGCGGCATCCTCTACATCGCAGAGACGGATGAGAAGAAAATCCACCGCATAAGAAAGGTAATCTTCAGCATGCATGTGGCACATGTATGTAGATTATCACATGAAACATTTTCCCTAACAAAGAAGCCCAGCTTTGAAATTCAGCAGTTGTAGTAATGTAAAAAATAATATTTTACAATGCATTAATTGGTATTTTAAAGAAGTATCTGTTCGACCCTCAGATTGAAGTAAAAGCACTGCATGATCATCATTCTGTGTCACCGTATCGTTTGTCTTTATTACAGCTGTATGGCTTACCAAAGGTCCCAGCACTCGCTGTATTTGAATCCCAGATGCACATTGGATGTTACTTATAGTATGTTTGGTTACATTTTGTTGTTGAATTCTGTTAAAGTCTCTGTTTCTGACATTCATTCCACCAGGTGTCCACTGAAGGAGAGATTACCCATCTAGCTGGCGCACTGTCTGACTGTGACTGCAAGGTAAGTACACAGCTACTGCACATGTACATCAGTTAAACTGAGTCCACTTTCTCCTCCTTTCAGTTTCACAGCCTTGTTCCAAAGAGCTGTTGTTTCAGATAATAATCCTTCCGGGCACCTTGTAACCCATCATGGAAAATGGGATTATTTTCCAACAAAAAAATCAATTGATAAATCCATGTTTTATGTCATTATCCATCTATTATTTGCAGTAAAATAACTATTTTCATCTTCTGATAAATGAAGATGATGGCATCCATGTTGACACCACGTCTCTGCCTGAGCATCCTTTAGAGATGAAATATTCAGGATATACCGAAATCTGAAATTTGCTAACTAAGTTTTGTATTTATTATTTAGTATTGTAGTGTGATGTAGCGTTTTGTTTTTTTCTCTTGGACAGAAACTGTTTTGCATTACGACACCAGTGAAAAAGTGAATACTAACACTTGTAAATAGCTTCTTCTTTTTTTGTATGTTTTAAAATGAGTTAAATCTTTAAAATTTCAATTCTATTTTAGTTTTTTATTTTGGCTTCGTGGTCTTACAGCTATTTATAAAATCATGTGACAATAAAGCAACATCTTCAAATAGTTCAGGTTGTGCTGAAAAAAAAACATAGTTACATGCTTCTGTCATATAGTCCTGAATTTAGGTTCTAGAAATAGTAACTGACTGGAGGCACAAGTACACTGAAGAAGATGACTGCAGACTTTTAATCTTGAGTCCCTTGTCGTAGTACGTTGGTTTTTTCTATCAGCTCATCAAACCCACTTAAGCTGAAAATGAAGGTGTTGCAATCAAAGAATGACATGGAGTAAAATCTAATCCCAGAGATTTCAGACATTCTTTGGCGCCTGTATGCCTTCTCTCCATAACACATGCCAAGGTGAGTTATTCATGCAGTGTGTTCTCTACCTCTCACTTCTTTTTTTCTCTTTGTTTGCTACTTCCCCCACCCCCACCCCCACCTCCTCTGCCCTGCAGAACGATGCCAACTGTGACTGCTACCAAACAGGAGACGGCTATGCTAAAGACGCAAGACTCAACTGTCCTTCCTCTTTAGTGGTATCTCCAGATGGGACGCTGTACGTTGCTGATCTTGGAAACATCCGGATTCGAGCCATACGACAGAACCAACCACCTTCTGGTATGCATAGTGCACGTACACGCACATGGAGTGGGCATACTAAAATCAAATCAAAATCAAGTTCCATTGTCACACACACAGTCACACACAATACATCACATGGAAACCCATCCTGAGCACAAAGCTCAGTGCATGTGTGTCACCATTTCTTTCGTTTCATGTAGTGTTATGGGGCGTCTGCATTGAAATGCAGGCCATGATGTGTGTGAACTCTTATTACATTGTCATGAGGACCACATTGCTCATATTTGAGGATGTATACCAAGCTCTGATTTGTGCCTTTGGAACAAGGTTCTTTGGTTTTAACAGTGGTCTCACAGCATTACAAGAAACAGCCAGCTACTACAGCAGTATATTACAGACCACACTGTGTGCATGGTCTCCAAAAAGATGTTGTCTCCAACTGCTGCAGTACACTAGCTACCACAAATATTTTCCATACCCATTATAGGCAGCGATCAAAGGAGATTCTGAATAAATTGCTTCTGCTTTAATGTATTTGAAAGCATGGCTAGTTGTTATGGTTGCTGGAAAGACACTGCATGAATTTTATAAAGAATAATAATCAGTGTCAGAAACTGGGCAGTACATGCACCTACTGAGTACCTTACTTCTAATTGGGTGCTGCCACCTCCTCATGAGTCTAGTTACCCACCCCTGAATACCCTCTTAACTTGCTTCAGGCTACTCGTCACTACTTCTCTGAAAACAAATGTTAAAATGGATAAGAAAATGGCAACAAAATGCAGAGAGGTTCAGATCTTTGGGAGTAAACTGTGGACAAGGACTGAAACTATTGACTCAATAGGGTGAGTGTGTGGTTACGTGATAAGTACAAACAATTGAGCCTCAGGAAAAAGAATCACTTGCTAAAAATCAAATATACATTTATGTGCAAACTGTGGAAATGTGTGTCATATATAAAGTATTTAATGACATGCATACAAAAATGCATTTGAAGTGGGACACAATACAAAGATGTATGAATGTACCAGACAATGTTCATGTCATTCAACTGCTGAACGATGAGAGCAGCACCTTTTCAGGCTCTGATAATAATAGAAAACAAAGTAAATAAAGAAAGTCTCTCTTTATTCAGGCTCTCTGGCGTCGGGTCCGAGCTCCTATGAAGTGGCTTCTCCAGCGTCTCAAGAGTTATATGTGTTCGATGCAAATGGGACACACCAATTCACCATGTCTCTGGTCACTGGAGACTATATATACAACTTCAGCTACAGGTTTGTGTGTGTGTGTGTGTGTGTGTGTGTGTGTGTGTGTGTGTGTGTGTGTGTGTGTGTGTGTGTGTGTGTGTGTGTGTGTGTGTGTGTGTGTGTGTGTGTGTGTGTGTGTGTGTGTGTTACAATTGAAGACGTCTATATTTGCAATAAATCCCTCGAAATGTTCACTTTGTCATTTTTCTTCCTGCATCTCCTCACTGTCAGCAATGAGGAGGATGTAACCGCCGTGACAGACAGCAGTGGGAACACCCTCCGCATCCGTAGAGACACCAACAGGATGCCCGTACGTGTGGTTGCCCCTGACAATCAGGTGAGACGAGCAAATCTTTACCCATCCTGCAGAATGACCTCTCATATGCAAACATTTTAATACTTTTTATTATCATTTTTAACGCATTGTTACTTCTTGCGATACGCAGTTTCAAGAGAGATTGTTGACAACCCAGAATATTTATCACTACTATAGTGTTTGTAACCCTGTTTGCCTGTGGTGTCTGTTTGTGCACGTGCGTAGGTTATCTGGCTGACCATCGGGACCAACGGAGGTCTGAAGACTCTCACGGCTCAGGGTCAGGAACTGGTCTTGTTTAGTTACCATGGCAACAGTGGCCTGCTGGCTACCAAGAGCATCCAAATAGGCTGGACCACCTTCTATGAGTGAGCAGTGTTACTGTGTTTATATCTGAGTACTTGTACTGCTCTGTGCTCATGTATACATAGATGTACCATTGGATGTTACCATTGGAGTATTGACAATTATGTATATTAGCTCTTAATGGCTTTAAAGCAATAATTTCCAACACTTCTGATGTGTCTAATGTGTGTCTAAGGTAGATTCAGCCTTTCACAGTAATGGCAACTAATGCGCCTTTATTCCTCCCTCCCTGCATCCGGTCCTTGCAGTTATGACAGCGAGGGTCGTCTGACTAATGTGACTTTCCCCACCGGCGTGGTGACCAATCTCCATGGTGACATGTCATCAGGGGCTGTTGCTGTGGACATTGAGACGTCAGGAAGGGATGAGGATGTTTCCATAACAACCAACTTGTCATCAATAGACTCCTTCTACACTCTGGTGCAGGGTAAGTTGCCTACACAGTGGTGTTGTCCGGCTACAGTAAGAGCCGGGTGGAAATTACTGAAAGTGGAAGCCTGAGTTGTTTTAGAGGAGAGATCGACATCTTCAGTTCTTAATCTCAAGATGAACAGCGATGTACAGTCTGCAAAGAAAGCAGGGGGAAAAAAGCATAGATGCGTATCTTTTTAAAGATATGGGCAGGAACTGAACGATGTAGTGCTCTCCAATAAGTTAACCCCCCCAATTACTACATTTCTTAAATTTGAAATGTTTACATGTTGAGGAGAAAAAGGAGTGTTTGTGAAGTCTCATACGTGTGTGAGGACATTGACCTTTTCCTTTTCTTCATCCTCACAACAGCATTGAAAACAGTTTTCATGTGTACTGGATGTGTGAAGCTGCAATAAGTGCTGACAGGTTTTTCTTAACAAGTGCAACTGGAAAGAAGAATGACCCTTTTTCATGCCTGGTATTAACATCCCTCCTGAGTATAGCCGTGAATGCACCCAAGATGCGTTGAGGACACATCACTCAGACCACATTAAGAGATGGTCTAGGCTGCATGCGAATACATTCTTTCAGAAGTGTGAATGGTAATGGTAAATTGAATATATTTTATATCACCTTTCTAGTCTGACTCAAAGCGCTTTACAACACAAGCCGGCATTCACCCATTCACAAACATTCATACAATGGTGACAGAGGCAAGGTGCCACCTGCTCATCAGTGGTAACCATTCAATATCTTTCAAATAGATTTCATGTATCAGTGACAGGTAATTATAATTTGATCACTTATAAACTACTGATGATAAATACGTGATATACTCCCATATACTGGGAGTAGGTTTCCAGGGTCAGGGATGTGGGTAGTATTACTTCATTTGGCATGAGGCAGATTTGAGAAAAATGACATCGTCGTAGCAACATCACAAATTGTGTGCTATGCCCCTGGTGCAATGATAGAACCATAGATTAGTAACTACGGCGTTTAAGGAGTAATGCGCTCCCTGAGTGCTCTCTGGTTTCCGTTTGCTGTAATGCAATTTATGTGTTTGGCCTCTCTTACCTGCCAAAATATGGAGCAGTGAACACACTTGTCTGTTTCAACTGATTTCAACACTGAACTTGCAACTATAATATCCCCAGACTGTAACCCCGAGCAGTTTTGGAGAGTTGTTGAGACAAAAAGAACTTCATAAATTTAGCAAAACGGCAATGATGAATTCTAAATCATTTCTTCCTTCTTGTAAATTTGGCAAATTTAACTTATGTCTCCATTTGCCCCAATGATGTACGTGTTTATTTTGCATATAGAGCAGGGAAGAGATATTCATGTGGAGATATAACTATAGCTTATGATGCCAGGGGTGAACAACCAGACCCGTCCACTTGTGATCAGATCACCAAGGGGGATGGTAATACCAAGTTTTGATAGGATCAATAACATCCTTTAAAGTGTGGCTCAGATTCTTTTATGTGAATATAGATGACAAATAGCATAAGCTACTGTTTCACTATAAAAGCATTTTCACTTCACTGTATATATCACACCAATGCCTTGTGTTACAAACAGGAAGAGAGTTACGGATTTATCTCTCAGTGCATCCACTCTGATAATTCTAGATTTGAGGGGAACTGCAAAAGGAGAAGAAAGAAAAAAATGCTACTTTCACCATCCTCATCATCCTTCATTTGAGACATTCGGACCAAGCGTTTGGGGAAAACAGTAATTTAGCACTGATGCCCTTGTTAAATCTGAACTAATGAGCCTGTTGAAGCGAGGTCTCGAGTGATTAGTAGTGATTTGTTTCAGAACGCGCCTCAGCTGCCCAGAGTGTGAAGGAAACCAAAGGAGTATCTCCTTCACAGCAGAACTGTATCGACTGGAATAAGTTATTCAAAACTATTGACTAGCGTAGCATTCCCCTTCATCAATTCATGTACTGGTTCATGCATCATTTAGCATTTCGCCTCCTCACTAAAATCTTAACTGCACAGTGTGCCAGGATGAACGTGGTCTGTGTAATGTGGCATGAAGTAAGATGTACTGCAGGTGCAGCCCAGAAATGGTGAACAAGCTAATGTATTTGCTATATTGTGTCATATTGATGTTGTTGCATTATGAATGCTGGGTAGAATGCTGCCAATGTAGTGATACAAATACAGTGAATGAGCACACTCAACACGCAGTATGCAGCTTCTGCCATTAGAGGTCTCTCAATATTAACAAAACAAAACAAGACATACCGTACATTGCATGGGATAATGGGAATTGTTATTTTCATTGCTAAACAAACACCGTTGCCTAAAAATCTTATATGGCAGAAATGTTTACAGGTGAAGGAATTCATTTTATTCAAGCTACATTTAGACACGCTCCAGATTTCCCTCCTCACTCTGTGGCTCTACAGGATATCACAGTAACAGGTGACTAAATGAAACGCGCTGTTACCCTGAATAAAATGACTGATTTCTGTCTGTTTGAATATTGCTGGAAACATTTGGGATAATTTCCACAATTCAACAAAACATATAACAAAGGTATGTTTGTTTTAGGGTATTTGACTACATTTGCTACACATCTTTAATGATCAGCTCCATTCCATAGATTCTTTCTATAATATTGTAAAGCACCTCAACAATCATCATCAAAACTAGAAAGGCCCAACAGTCCCCTTTAATTCCATCAATCCTTATCCAAAATCAAGCTCATAGTCCTGTAATCATGATTTAAAGTTACTGGCAATCATTTAAAAATCTGGTGGATCCGGATCTGGTGGACTTTTATTTGGATGCACACCAAATTGCACACACTCAGCTATACCAACCACCTAGATAGCATAGATCTGGAAAGTGAAAAGAAAAGTTGCAAAAAAGACCCATCCCCCCTACCAAGTTTCACAGAACTCCATTCAGTAGTTTTTGCATAATCCTGCTGACAAACCAACCTCCAAACAAACAAACAGACACAAGTGAAAAACCGCCTTAGTGGAGGTAAAATAATTTTGGTATATTTTGCAAAAGAAGGATCCTGGTGAAAGTGGAGGGGGAAAAGAGCTTTTTTATGGTCCTCTCAAATCAAAATAAGAATGTAAGACGTGTTTGAAAATTAATTGGAGTAAGAGCCCATTTAAATACTTCCTGTAGTAAAACAATGTGTTAAGTCAAAGTCAAATGGAAGGAAGAAGAGGTAAAAGTGGAGAACCTGGAAAACCTTTTTTTCTATCTCTGTTACTCTGACATTCATACACACACATGGCCACTAGAGAGGTTAAGGGGAACCTAATTAAAGGCACCTGGGTGATGTTAACACCATTAGCAGGTTCAAGAACTGCCCACGGAAATTAATTCAACTTTTCTCTCTCTGTATATTTATCCCTTCATCTCGCTCCCTTTCTTTTTCTCCTTTTTGTGTTATTTTCTGTCCTTCACTCTAAATTCAGTTAAGTATTAGTACAGTGTTGTTTAATAAATGTCATATCGAGAACATTAAGTATTGTGTAATGTTTCATTCATAATTGTCTTTCTTTGTCTCATATAGACCAGCTGCGTAACAGCTACCAGGTGGGCAATGACCACTCGCTGAGGGTCACCTATGCCAATGGGATGGACACACACTACCAGACAGAGCCCCATATACTAGCAGGTATGTAATATTTAGCCCGAATGTATAATGTGGACGAATCAGAGGTTATTTCTGTTAAAAATCAGTTGACATTAAAAATAATTGGTTATTGTTAAATGACGTAATAATAAGATTTATTAGGATTTAATTAATATGACTTAATCTTCACTTCAAATGTGAGAAAATATCACAATAATAACACAAAATATCATATTTTAATGCATTGATCTGATCATTTCTAAAGCCATACTGGTGTTTTTAGTGCATTTTAGTAGATTTACTGCAATTACCTATATATTACATATTGTTCTTTGTTCCCAAAGCATCACAGAATGCTTCAGACTCAAATATGTCACAATCATCTGCTTTCTACATAGCCTTTGGTGAGCATTCATCACAGTACAGTGTTAGAATCAGCTTATACAGACACTGTAGGTGTTCTGTCATCATTAGCATGTCTGGTCTTATTTATGGCAACATGGCAACATTTTGTTATCAGTGCATGGTAATATAGTGTTCATTTATGAGCCGTTATTTGCAGCTGAGCTGCCAAACTGCAGCAATGCAACTTTCTCAAAAATAAATACAAAATTGATGACCAATGACGTATTTATTCACTGCTTTTATCGGATTAGCAAATTCTGGTTTGTTGCTGCTTTTCACATCTTATTGATATCCTTTTCCAGGAGCTGCTAATCCAACTGTAGCCAGACGCAACATGACACTGCCGGGAGAGAATGGCCAAAACCTGGTGGAGTGGAGGTTCAGGAAGGAACAGACCCGCGGAAAAGTCATCGTCTTCGGTAGAAAGCTGAGGGTGAGTTCTCTCCATCTGAAGCTTTCTATAAATAGTAAACAATGCAAAGCTTCATAACTGACTGGTGACTTACAAACAATGGCATTATTTCTAGACTGAAAGAGGAAATTGGGTTAGAAAGAAGTGCATACACTAGAACCACCAACATTCCAGGAGTCATAGGAGTCATCAGCATTTGCAGAAATGTCATTTCTTGATGCATTTAATTTGTTTATTTCATCTTTCTTTTTAAATAATAAGTAAGACTTGAGAAAGTCATTATTAAAAGGTCATAAATGGACCTTTATCATCTAGAGTCCCTTTTGATTCCTGTTCCAACCTGCTTTAGACCAAGGTCCTAACCCTAAAATTAGGAATTGCTGTGAAAACTAGGCAATTTGACCTCATTCATCATAAATGTCCTCACTGTGAACGTGAATTAATGAAATATCTTTTCACAGAAATTCAAGTGCACAAAACACACATATGTATTGTTGTATAAAGGGCACAAAATAAGACAAAATACAAGCAGCAAATGGGAAATCCTAATTAAATATATATAGTATTTAATTCTCACTAGTCAAAATGTTATTGCCTGATATCAACATTTGATTTCTTATGGGTTGAAATATTTATTTTAGATTTGTGTTATTTAATATAATGGAATTCTATGTATCTAAAATTCAGTTCTGACTTCAATTAAATTATTCCTGTAATGGCTTGGAATTGTAACTAGTAAGAATGTAATTTCAGTTATCTGAAATACAACAAGTTATATTTGTATTAGTAACAACTATATTTTAGATGTCTACAATTCATTTTATAACTAGTCAGAATTACACTATATATATATATATCACAAAAGGAATTTCCACCCCTCAAAATGACCACATATCCTAAATGAATATGGTAATTTCAGCAACATATCCAGAATCATGTGTTTATATATGAGACATATTGGGAAATTACATTTTTATTAGTCACAATCATTTTTTAGAAATATGAAATATAAATTGTAGATATCTGTATATTTTTACAAGTGAAAAAATAACCAATAAAATCTATATTATCTGTAAATCAGTTAACATTGTTCCACATTTGCATGGATCCACATGAAAAAGACAAGCCATACCAGTCTGTCAGATGGTTTGTTGCCCCTGATATGGTGCGGATCACACTCTGCATGGTGTTTAGCTCTTAATCCAATGGTCTTGTTTTTCATCCAGCTGGCTACTTGCCACTATCCCAATGCCCTCCCTCTCTGCCCCCTTTATTCAGCTCACTGCGTTCAACTGGTGCTAATTTACAAATGAATGAGTGGCTGAATAAAAAAAAAGAGATAAATATTAACCTTGAAATTTTCCAACAAGACTCACTGTTTAATGAAACAAGTCTGGAAAGAATTATGATTGGCTAAATCTTAGTACTTCCCCTTGGTTCATGGACGCAGGAGGTGAGTTTAGTGTTCAAATTGGGTCATCTGTCTTTGTAAATGAATGTTTGGACAAATTGAAAACAATTAGAGATAAATAAAGAGTGGCTAGCTGGCTCCGTGTTGCCGCAGTGTTTTATGGGTCTTGCGACAGAACTTTGTTTTGATTCACCAGCTCAGCTGGAAAGAACAGCCTAGAAATTAACACCTGAGCTTGTTTATTTATTGTTTAATGTTTCACCAGCTGGAAAGAAATCTTGAAGCATCTTTGTTCCTATCTTGTTTGTTGCAACAATAACTGTGTAATAGCCTGTATAATAACAAAGACCGCCTGTGTCTCTCTTTTTACAAAATAAGGTTGAGCAGTTGATTGGTTGGTCTGTCTATGCAGATAGTCTTCAAGTTTTCTGATTCCTTCAGTGTATGGTGACCCTTTTGCCCCATTACTAACGTCTGCTTGTGAACAAAATATGAAATTGTAATGGGTCTGTGGCAGCCTGTGTGTGTTTAGTGTAGGGAAAGAGAGCAGTCAGATCTTAACACAAAACACCTGGAATAATTAGCTCTCTCTCTCTCTCTCTACACTAAACACACCGGGGCTGCCGCAGGGAATATTTTGATGAATTGATCACATTTATGCTCCCCAGACAATCCTCCTTCTCTATTGTACAGGAGATACCATGCATGTTCCTCGAGCACCACGCTCAGAAAAACGTGGACACAAATAACATCTCATAAGATAACAGGCAGACTGCCATGGTCCCTGGAAGCCCTTTGGTTTGAATGATCTCATAGCCTTTCCTCTAGTGCCAGGACAAACTCTGGGATTTAAATCCTTCTACCTCTATGAATGTTTGACCCTAACACTTTTTGTGTCATGTCTTGACTGTAAAATAAAGGTGGACAAAAACAGAGCCCCTAAAAGAGAAACCAAATCATCTTGATCAGCCCCTGGTGACTGGCTGCAGTGTAGCTCATAAATCAGGGATGTTATTTTCTCTTTTTTTTTACAGTGAGAGGAAGTGAGGTCACGTCTCGTTATATACATTAATGGTATAGTTGGGGTGAAATCAACATCCAGCACATGGGGGTCTTTAATAGGCTTTAGGCTTTTAGTCGTGTTCAAACTTTAAGAGGAGCGTAACAGGAATGAAATAAAGCTGCACATATAATATAACCGGTTTTAGCTATTCTGCATTGAGTTATTAAGCTGTTTAAGGATTCATATGAATGTAGCAGCATTTAGCCTTTAGTCTTTATTCAGTGGATATGTGTGTGTCTTTACTCCGTCAGGTGAATGGTAGGAACTTGCTGTCTGTGGATTACGATCGCACGCTGCGAACAGAGAAAATTTATGATGACCACAGGAAGTTCCTGCTCAAGATCATCTATGACACCCAAGGCCATCCGACACTGTGGGTTCCCAGTAGCAAGCTTCTGTCAGTCAACTTGACATACTCAAGGTAAGCGGTTCTCTACCACACTCCTGCTGAACTACAGGAAAATGTAACATGGTTAAAGATGTGAAAGACCAGTGGCAATGAGCACTGAAGGAAAGTCCAACAGGGTCTCAGTTGAAAATGGATACTTTTCAATGAGGTTTCCTTTACTGAAGAACGATTAAAAGAAAAAAACTTTACTGAACTTTATTGGCACGTGTTATGAAGACAAATTTATTCCCCCATGCTACAACTTCTCGCTGACGCTCTGCATAATCAGCAGAGTTCTTCTTCCTTACCTTGTAATGCATGCATTACATGCAAAGCATCCTCTAGGGGACAAAACATGATGTATTGCCCTCCAGGGTGTCTTTCTCACGGAGAAAATGTAATGCCGTGACATATAGGCTGCCTAACATGCTAATAATTAGGTGGCGCAGTGGGTAGCGCTGTTGCCTCACAGCAAGAAGGTCCTGGGTTCAAATGGGACTGGGACTGGGACTTCTCTGTGTAGAGTTTGGATATTCTCCCCGTGTCTGCGTGGGTTCTCTCCGGGTTCTCCGACTTCCTACCACAACCAAAAACATGCAATATAGGTGAATTGGTGACTCTAAATTGACCTCGTTCAAACCAATGGACCTTGAAATTAACTCAAAAGTGCACAATTTGGAAACCAAATAGGTCTCAGCCAACCTGAGACATGGTATTATTCACCCTGCTGATAACTGTCAAGGACAAAACATACACATACTCCTACACGGAACAACAAAGGTGATGGAAGCCAGGTGAAATACATTCAGCTCCTCTATGAACTGAAAAACTTTTTTTTTCTTGAGAGAGTATCATAATACTGTTGCTTTTTTTCATTCAATAATTGAATTTTTCTTGTCTTTCCTCCATCCTTTTTTTTCCCAACACTAAGGCATTATTTATTTTAGAAATGTCTCACTCTCAGACCACCACCTTAATTTCTGTACTGCAGATTTAACACATCTCTTCTGCAGAAAACTACTCTCTCTGGTCAATTTAAAGAAGCTTTAAGGGAATTTTTATGTATCAATAAAGATACTGTCTCAGACGGTCGGATTTTCAGGGATGTCATTAAAGGATTTATGAGAAATACCTTGATATCTTTTGCATCTGGCCAAAATAGAGAACGGTTAGAATTAAAAACTAGAAATAATATATAATAATAAAATTGACAATTTTGAGTCACTAATTCGACAACAACATTATAATTTTTCAGTGGATCAACATTAAAGTTAAATGGTTAGTTTTTAATTCATAGAGCATGGCAGTCTCATTGCCTTGATGGGAGTAAACCCGGCTTTCTTCTAGCGTGCAAATTCCATAATAATGACAATCTGGTGGATATCCCTTCAGTCCAGACAAAGGATGGCTCCCTCCTGCACGATCCATCATTAATAAATCAAACAATTCCAAAGTTTCTGTCAAAAATTATGTCAGTGTGAAATAAACGGTAATTTAGAAACCAACCCTTCTTTTTTTTAAGGACCTACTGTAGCCCTGCCAAGTCAGGTGAGGAGATAAATATTCTAGATACGACAATAATATTAGATGAATTATTTCAATCATTGAAACTAATGAAAAAATGGTTAATCATTCGGATTAGATGGTCTTCCTCCCCTCAATCCCCCATTCTTCACTTCAGTACTGGAACAGTGTACAGCGACTTGTAGCTAAATTTATCTGGAAAGATGAGCGTCCAAATGTTTAATAACACTATACTCTGTCAGAATAAACATCAAGGAGGATTTCCAAATTTTTTAACATATTATTTGTTCTTTGCCCCCTTGAGAAGTGACTCTAGGAAATATTCCTTGGCTTCTCATTGAATGCAACTCAGTCACTCCTCACAATTTTAGTGAAATTCTGTCCTGTGGTCTGTCTCTGAAGCATTGCTGGGAAAATAACTCATTCCATTCAAACATGGCAGCAGGCTTGTAAATTGGCCTGACACTCATGCCAATTTTCCATAATAAATGACTTCGCTTAGAGCAATGTATCCATAGATTTTATTTGACCCGCGTGAGACGTTTCCAACCCCAGCTTTAACACCCATTTGCAAACTATGTAATAGTAATGAAGTAGGAACGTACTTACATAACATGTGGGACTGCCCAGATGTGAATATTTTTGGTCCAGAGTTGCACAGGTTTTATCGGGTGTAGTAGGAGCTGATATTCCTTGTATTCCTAATGTTTTACTTTTGAATGATGATATAGTAATTAATGGCAATAAATCACAGAGAAGACCAAAAAAAACAATAAGATGGAAGCCCTCATATGAACTTCTGATTTCCTAGTGGATTCTGGTATTATTGGATACTGTTTCTGTGGAACTTTCCGTCACTTGAACCAGCTGTACAAGAAAGGCATTTGATGAATATTGTATTATAAGTGAATAAGAGTACCGTTCCTGTGAATTTGTGTTAAAACGTATTATGTCCTCGAGCTCATCGGAAACTGATCTGTAACGCATCACTTTAATATGACACATCCTGATATGAACCAGATATCATCAGCCTTCCATTGTGTGTGTGTGTGTTTGTGTCCAGTACGGGGCAGGTGACAGGCCTGCAGAGGGGTCCAACCACAGAGAGGTGGGAGTACGACAGTCAGGGAAGAATCATTTCCAGAGTCTTCGCTGATGGAAAGACATGGAGCTACACTTACCTGGATAAGGTAGGGGATGACACAAGGAAGGCTGTATACACACTTACACACATCAGTAACTACAATGTAAAGAAAGTTCAGCTTAAAACACTGTGTTTTACAGACTTTTACATCAGAGGAAATGTGTGCATGTATGTCTATTCTTTATGTACTGAACAACAGTAAAAACGCATAATTTTGTAGGCTTTCATGCCATCCTGCTCATATTAGATATAAAAAGGCAAATTATGGTTGACACAGCTTTATTCACACTGTAACGGTACAGAAAAATCAGTTTTGTACAAATGATTGGTTGTTGCCTTATTGTTTACAAGTCAAAAAGTGTGGATGGTGATACAGAGAACAACAACGGTCAACAACGTGTGATCACCTCCAGCATTTGTACGTGCAAATTAGTTATTGAGTGGCACAGTTGTGGCAAGAGGACTAGGCTTTGTTGAGCAATCATCTTTCTTTTTGGATTTACATGAAATCTTCATAATTTTGACAACACTCCATATATTGGTGCATAACATGTAATGTAGTCAGTGTTCCCTGGCACCACATAGTGGTCACAGGAAGTGACATTATAATCCGTTCAATGTTGTCTGTTATGTGGATGGAAACGAGGAAGCGGTGGCCGTACATGCAGTGGTCCATTAAAGGTTTAATTTATTATTGTAATTATTATATGTATTATTTATATGGTGTCAAAGGATGTTCCACCACATTGTTTAAATAAAAGTGTCTTATTGTGCCTCAACTACTGTATCTTTTACAGCTTTTCACTGCTTGGATGTAAAATATTTCCCTCTGTGCTGCCCTCTCTCTAACAGTCCATGGTGTTGCTGTTGCACAGCCAGCACCAGTACATCTTTGACTATGACTCGGGGGACCGTCTGTCAGCTGTCACCATGCCCAGCGTGGCTCGACACACCATGCAGACCATCAGATCCATAGGATACTACAGGAACATCTACACACCGCCAGAGAGCAATGCGTCTGTCACTGTGGACTACTCTGAAGACGGACAGGTGTGGGCATGTAATAAGAGTGCAGTTTATATATCACATCTCTGGGACTTTGGGAATCCCTCCACAGGGGACATATAGGGTTACCTTTGTCCGTCCATCCATTCGTACATTTTGGAGGTGTGGTCTATCCACATCTCCTCAAAAACCATTGGACAGAATTCAATGAAATGTCACACATGCTTTGAAGGAGTCCTAAAGGTGTGCATCTCATAATTGATTTCATCATTTTGCTTATTTTTTACATTTTTAGGCACATTTGATCTTAGGTGATTTTTATGTTATTCTGATATTACTTTGCTATGATACAGGTTATGGTCTATCCACATCAGCACAAACTGAGTTTTTCCCATTTATGGGGACATTTTTTTTTGTCATTGACACACATTTTATTTTATTTATTTTATTTTTACTTACACAGAGGCTTTGGTGTTGATAATAACAAGTGACTATAGTGTTTGTGTTAATTTATATTTTTTAGCAGACATTGTAGTTCTCTTTGTTAGCCCTAATTTACAGTATATTGGCTTATGACTGTGAGGCAACAGACAGGTATGCATACACTGTTGGACAGCCATAATGAATATTTTGGGTAAAAACATCTGATCATCATTTTTATGATAGTCAAGCTACACTGGTTATCTCCACTGCCTTTTTTTTCTTTCCCTGCAGCTCCTGAGTGTTGCCCATCTAGGAACTGGCCGCCATATACTGTACAAATATCGCAGACAGGTAAATGATTTTGTTTTACGCAGTATACCATAATTAAAGAAATGATTCATAATTAAGTGTTATTCCCATGAGGAATGAAAAAATGGCAAAACAGAGTCAGGTGGACTCTAGAGTGGTGGTTTGTAAAAAAAAAAAAAAACATAAGCAGCAGTTGCAGCAGAGAATGAACATCGACTTTGACAGCTTGAATAGAGCATTCAGTCACGGTGAAGCCATTCCTGGATGAATATGATCTGTACAAATTCCTTTCCTGTAAACACACTGCACTGTTTTATTTGTCTCATCAGAACAAGCTGGCAGAGATCCTCTATGACTCAACACGCGTCAGTTTCACGTACGATGAGACCGCCGGCGTGCTGAAGACCGTCAACCTGCAGAGCGAAGGATTTATTTGCTCCATTCGGTATCGACAGATTGGCCCACTGGTTGACCGGCAAATATTCCGCTTCAGTGAGGACGGGATGGTGAACGCACGATTTGACTACACCTACGACAACAGCTTCAGGGTCACTAGCATGCAAGCTGTAATCAATGAGACACCACTGCCAATCGATCTCTATCAGTTTGATGATATATCTGGAAAGGTGGAGCAGTTTGGGAAGTTTGGCGTCATCTACTATGATATCAATCAGGTAAGACAGTATGGACTGCGTTGATTTAAATCGTCTTTAATGATAAATAACCTCAACCATCTTGATGAGATGGATCAGTTATTAAAGTTCAACATGACACTTTGAAATTGGTTCTGGCTTTAAAAGGATAGTGATTCCAAGCATTATACATACATCCTGAATCTTGAATGACTAAGAGAACAAACAAGCTATTGTTAGGTGTGTGTACCGTAGTCATGTGAATTTTGTATCTTCTAATCAAAAATGTTTATTGCTACACCTGGCATCAAAGGTTACTCATTGGAGTAGAGGATATGGACCATGTCACAACCTTATCTTCATTACCGGTGACAGCATTATGGCAAATTTCAGTGCACAGTGCTATTTTTTTTTTTTTCTTTGGAATGCAATCACTGTGAGAAAATAAAAAGAGACGTACGTCTGTGTTATTCAGATCATAGCTTCAGGCAAGAAAACTAGAAATGAGATCTGCATTTTACTGCACTTACTAAATTGTCAGTCGCATCACGGAATGTCCTTCGGCAGCACTCAGTGGATAAATTCTCAGGCAGCAGATAAATCACCAGGTTTACTGCCACTGTGTTCTCAAATGAGACCTTATATCTCAATGACAGCGAGCGTAGAAAGCTTCTCAAAAAGCTGCTTTAGAGTTTAACTTCCAGATTAATTCTTGTGACTTTGAGGTGTTTGATAAACACAGGTCCTGAGCTATCATTTGACTTCCTCGAATCCAACTGGTTTTCGATATTTGTGTCTCTATAACGCAGGAAAAAAGTCCCTTAAAAGCAGTTGTTGTCATGTCCTGTCTTGTCTGGTCAGTCTTGTATAGTTTTCTCCAGGATCTCAGACGTCTGATCATCAGGGCTGTTGTGTCAGTGTAAAAAGTAAACTGTTGCCTTTCTGAACTTGTCTTCCCTCTGTCTCAGATTATCTCGACAGCCGTGATGACCTACACCAAACACTTCGACCAGCACGGCCGCATCAAGGAGATCCAGTATGAGATCTTCAGGTCTCTGATGTACTGGATCACCATTCAGTATGACAACATGGGCAGAGTCACCAAGCGTGAGATCAAAATTGGACCATTCGCCAACACAACCAAATATGGTTATGAGTATGATGTTGATGGACAGCTGCAAACAGTCTCCCTCAATGAGAAGATGATGTGGAGGTAGGGTCCTAGCATTAACATGAAAAACATGCCATCATTTTATGATGTCATGATATCAATAATAACTTTTTCTTGGCTTCCAGGTACAATTATGACCTGAATGGCAATCTGCATTTGTTGAACCCTGGGAACAGCGGTCGGTTAACCCCTCTACGCTATGATCTGAGGGACAGAATCACTCGGCTGGGAGATGTTCAGTACAGGCTGGACGAGGACGGTTTCCTGAGACAGAGAGGAGCTGAGATATTTGAATACAACTCCAAAGGTGGGAGTTAGTCACTCAACAAGGACATGTTGACACCATTGACTCCTGCCTCCTACCAGTTTAAAAACCATTGCTCCTTTGTGAATCAATTTAAACTCTTAGATGGATGAGTTTTGGTGCAACACAGTTGGTGAGTTATAAAAAGCTCCCCAATTTTGCACTCTGGCTCTCTGTTTGCTCCAAAATCAGCACTGTTAAGATAGCGTGCTATTGGTCAACAGCGCAAACTCATGTTCAAGTTTACCAACATCGATCTTGACGGATAAGACTTGTATCTTACATCGCTGTGATCATTATTACCTCGGCCAAGGAAGTGACGTTTTTGCCAGCAGTTTTGTTTTGTCTGTTTGCAGGATTACACAAAAAGTTGTGAATCGATTTTAGTGGCATTTTTTGGAGACGTAGGGTATGGTCCAAGAATCAATCCATTAGAATTTGGAATTTGGTTATTGTAAAGGATTCATTACCCTTGTCGGGTAGAGACACTTACAAGAATTTAGCTTCTAATTTCATGATGGATAAATGTCTACAATGTTTGTACAAAAATGACATGATGACATCCCCATAAGATCTAGCACACGTCTGATCTGGATCCAAGTAACATTCTGATTCAGAATGTTTAAATTTATGGGCCTGACGGAAAATCCACTACTGTGAGATAACAAATAATGATGATACAGACTGAACTGAGATCGGATTGTAGCTGAAACGGTGCTGATTCAGTGAGGTGGTTTGATGTGTCTTCAAAAGTTACTGAACTAGGTCCTGAAGAAAACCACCATTAGTGAAATATTGTTTTTCTAGAGTAAATATAAAAATTTTAATTATATCAATGTGATTCCATATTCTTGGGGTAGGGTTTCATAGTCCAGGAGACACATTATGAGGGTCAAACAATCAAGGGACTAACAATGACATAATGCTTTGGCAGAGGTTGGCTGTTGAAAGTGCTGGTGTGACAGAGTCTTGTAGAACATGTATAACCAAATCAGAATTTCCCTGATGGCATAAGTTTTTGTTTGTAGAGACATTTAACAATCCCACTTGAATTTATACTTCAACTCAGGGACAACAATGTCTGCAAATTCTGCCCTGGTGTCTTGTCATGCTTCAAGTCCTTCTTCCTTTTCTCATCATTTGTGATTCAGGTCTTTTAGTTCGTGTCTACAGTAAAGCTGCCAGCTGGACCATACAGTACCGTTACGACGGTTTGGGTCGGCGTGTGGCATCAAGAAACAGTCTGGGCCAACATCTGCAGTTCTTCTACGCTGATTTAAACTACCCCACCAGGATCACCCACGTCTACAACCACTCCAGCTCCGAGATCACATCCTTTTATTACGATCTTCAGGTAGCTACACCAAAAGAACCTTCTGAATATGGACAAATTCAACAAGAAAGCAGGAAAAATGATCAGATTTCTTTTCCAAACTCAGATGATCTCCCACTGGAGACAGGTATAACATTTGGAGGTTTCTCTGCTTCAGCTGTCTCTGGAAAGAATTTACTGAAATTTATAAGTTACTTTTGGTTTTCATTCTCAACCTTAAGTTAGTCTGTGTGGAGCAGGTTTCCCTCCAATGGCTATACACTTAAGATGGTGACTAAAACTAAAACAAGCTAAAAGTACAATCTTAATTAAATATGCGAGGTCAGCTGAAGCTCATTTTGGCTGCTTGTATTCATCGCTAAAATGAGTTATGAGTCCTAATGATCCTATTTACCATGCTTACGTTGGAGACACCACAGCAGCCACTCCTTTAGGAATACACTGCAGGGACTTCTATTGCCTTGCAGGCATTATTACATTGCGACTTAAACGTAATTTAATTAATTAAGTGGCCGAAATGAGCTTCCTCTGTAGGGCGGCTGGGCTCAGGTAGGGTGAGTTGGTCAGAGTAGAGCGGCTGCTCCGTCCTGTAGGAGCCGGCAGGTTGGACATTTGATTAGGAGTCCTCCCGACACCTGCAGCAGTGTCATCTTTCAGAGTGTCAGAGCAGCTTTTCAAATTGGCATCAAGTGGATGAACTGACCCATACTTGGAACCCAAATGGTTCATTTCTCCCCTGAAAGAGATCACAGCAGCTAGAAAATACAGCAGCTCTCAGTCTGGCTCTGCCATCGCTCTACCTCCCCTCTTACAGTACAGCGACATGATTTGCTGAGTTAAAGAGCCGCTTGTTGCGGAGGGTGACTTACCCAGGACACTTTTGAGAAAATCCTAACCACAGCTCACCAGAAAGATTGTACCAAAAGTCACATGAGATCTTTTTTTTTTTTTTTTTGTCTTTCTTCTGCTAGTTAATCAGCTACAGCGAGGCCTACAAAAGTTTTTTTTTAAATAATAGTACATCATTATTATTTATAGTGCTCCTGTTACCATGGTAAAGATTCCAGCAACAATGCATCACCGTCATTATTAATATGTTAATAATTGGAATGTGACTTATTGAACAGGGCCATGTGTTTGCTATGGAGATCAGCAGTGGAGAGGAGTTTTATATTGCATGTGACAACACTGGGACCCCACTGGCTGTCTTCAGCAACAATGGACTGTTGCTTAAACAGGTATGTGTGAGAGCTTTTTGTATACATGTTCAAATTCCATTCATGAAGTTTTTTTGTGTCCCATATTAAATCACAAGTCTCTGTTTGTGTGTGTGTAGGTGCAGTACACAGCTTATGGCGAGGTTTACTTTGATTCAAACCCAGACTTTGTGCTGGTAATTGGCTTTCACGGTGGTCTATATGAACCTCTGACGCGACTGCTGCATTTTGGAGACAGAGACTACGACATCCCTGCTGGGAGGTTGGTAGTCTGTCACTTATTCACTTATTTATGGTCCAAAGAGGTCATTCGATATAAGAGGATGCTGCTCCTGCTTTGTCGGTGTCATATCTGAACACAATGTGCTTGTTATGAAGGTGGACCAGTCCTGACATCAGCACATGGACACGCGTAGGTAAAGACCCCAAGCCCTTCAACCTCTACATGTTTCGAGGCAACAACCCCATCAGCAAGATTCATCAGGTCAAAGAATATGTCACAGGTAACAAGAACACGACAGTATAAAAGCACTAAGAAAAAGGTAGATAGTTTTTAGGTCCAGATGGTTAATTAGAAGAAACTCAAGCAGAAGTTTTTTAAGGTTCCAAACCATCTGCTCGTTGAGGTTGAGGTTGAAGTTGAGGTCTAGCTGCAAGTTCTGTGCTGGTTCCCCTCTTATTCTTTATTAACAACATGAATACTGTAAACATACCTTTGGATATTATATATATTTATATATTTAATTTATTAAGCATCATGAAAAAACATATTCTAGGTTTGTCAGGAATTATTAAACGATGACATAAAAATATACAAGGCCACTGTATTTATCATCACAGTTGAGCTGGTGCAGCCATTGAGTGCAAATCATCTAAATGACATGCTTGAAACTCACTCAACTTCTTCGCCTTCATTTTTCTCTTTTCCACAATCCACTGCTATCCTTTTCTGTAGATGTCAATATCTGGTTGGTTACGTTTGGCTTCCATCTTCACAATGCAATCCCAGGATTCCCCATACCAAAGTTTGACCTGACGCAGCCATCACTGGAGATGAAAAAGAGTCAGCTGTGGGATGACCTGCCCGTATGTATCCTAAATACTCTTAGATAGAAAGGTTGCATGAATCACAGATGACTTAGACGCAAAAATCCCTGTTGTATTGACAACAGACTTTATTCCTTCATCATAATTAATGGGTAATTCCACAACCACAAAGAGCATGTGTGATGTGACAGCAGGTATTTTAACATTACCTGTTGTGACTGGTGTGTCCCTGGTCATGACTGTATTAAAATAAATGATTTGAATGTATTTTAACTATTTGAATTTCAATTGAGTAACAACAGTGGATAGGACAGAATATTTTTTTAGTTCAATACACAAAGAGGTGGAAATACTAAAACATAGCAATATAAATATGGCCTTCATGGCCTCTCATATCAACTCTTCAGCTTTTAAATATGTTTAGTGTTTGAACAGCTGTTTCCTGAGGTTAGACGTGACGTGACGTCAGCTTTTCATTCATTACAAATATTACACTGTTGTCTGAGTTGAGTTTGAAAAGTATTCACGCTGACAAAAGTTACAGTCTCCCTCTCTCGTTTTCTCTATACTCTAAGTTACTATCTGATTCAGATGCATCCACAGGATCCACTGAAATTCGGTACTAATTGATTAATTGGTAGTAACAACGTAATTCTGTTGTTACCTTTAAAAGCACGGAGTATGGTTCAGCTCAAGTATCATGCAATGCAGGGCTGATTACGTGTCGATAATGTTGTAGGTATTCAGCAGAACATAAATTCAAACAGTATTTCCTCTGTCTTTTGTCCAAAGTCAATTTCAGGTGTCCAGCAGGAGGTGACTCGTCAGTCTCGAGCCTTCTTGTCCTTTGAGCGAATGCCAGAAATCCAGCTCAGCCGGCGGCATTCAGACCAAACCAGACCCTGGCTGTGGTTCGCCACTATCAAGTCTCTGATTGGTAAGGGAGTGATGCTCGCTGTGATACAAGGCCGCGTGGTGACCAACGCTCTCAATATTGCCAATGAGGACTGCATCAAAGTGGCTGCAGTCTTAAACAATGCCTTTTACCTCGAGGACTTGCATTATACCGTGGAGGGACGAGACACGCACTATTTCATCAAGACCAGTCTGCCTGAGAACGACCTCAGTGCTCTGCGGCTCACCTCAGGCAGGAAATCGTTAGAAAACGGTGTAAATGTCACAGTGTCCCAGTCTACAACAGTGATGAATGGGCGAACACGGCGCTTCGCTGACGTGGAGCTGCAATACGGAGCTTTGGCACTCCACGTGCGTTATGGGACAACGTTGGACGAGGAGAAAGCACGAATCCTTGAGCATGCGAGGCAGAGGGCTCTCTCAAGCGCTTGGGCCCGTGAGCAACAACGGGTGAGAGATGGGGAGGAAGGAGTTCGGCTTTGGACAGAAGGGGAGAAAAGGCAGCTACTGAGCAGTGGGAAGGTTTTGGGTTATGATGGCTACTATGTCTTGTCGATAGAGCAGTACCCGGAATTAGCCGACAGTGCTAACAACATCCAGTTCCTACGCCAGAGTGAGATAGGGAGGAGGTAACACGGCATCGTCATATGTCTGATTTCATCCCCCCCTGTGACTATCGAAGACAAACAAAAAGTTCATTTTCAACATAAAATGGATGTCACAGACTTTACTGTCTTGAGACTCAAAATCAGAGAGAACCCAAGTTTGCAAACTTGTTTTACTTTATTGATGGTTAAGTAGGATTTACAGACTGATTTGATTAATGATGTAACCATTACTTTATCGCAATTCACCCAAAACATGTGAACCTACAGTTGTGATGGCTTAAAACAATCTTCATAAGCCTACCGGAGGTTCAGTCTTTCAACCAATGCCTTCTTTCTTTCTTTCTTTCTTTCTTTCTTTCTTTCTTTCTTTCTGTCTTTCTGTCTGTCTTTCTGACAGCCTAATTGCATGCCTCACCCCAACTCTCTGTTAGGCGGGGCTAACCTGAGAGCTATAATTGTTTGCTGTCTATATGAAACAGAGGGATGTAGAGACTTAATCAAATAGCCAGCTGAGCTTTTCGGCAGTCATCACAACTAGATGAGCCTGCAAGCATTTAGACAGTTATAAACTGTCACAGCAGTCAATATAACAAATGTTTGTGGATCTGCAAGAGATGTTGGTTTTATATCTGTGTGGGTCCCGGTGTGACCCGTCACCCTGGGTTATAGACCTCTATGAGCCAAGTCTATAGGATCTATTGTTTCCATGGCTGAAGCCATTGAATGGAACTGTTGTGGAACTGTTGTGGACTCTCTCTAAGAGAGACAGGCACAAAAAAGGACTACAATTTCTACGAAGGAAAAAAGACTGATTTTTCTTTGGATTTTTTGTTCTGTTTTTATATTATATATACTTGCATTTGCTTCAGACAAAAGGGAATATAAAAATGAACAAAAAAGTGCTTACATACTCTTACCTATACCACTATTACTACTATTACTACACAACCACAGGAATGGACAATGATCCGGACTAAGAAAAACAGAAACTTTGACTTGCATTTTTTTAATGACATTTATGATCTGTTTGGTCAGTTCTAAAACCACTCAAACTAATCCCCTGTGCTTTTACAAAGTCTATAAAATCATACAGTTTCAGACTACAACCAATAGCAGTGTTTGAGGAAGCACTGCGGTGCCACAGCTATTTGTGATTCTGTGTGGATGTACTCTTTGTGGACCAAGTCTTTGAAAACACTGGTCCCCTGTCAGCTCAGAAGTCCTTCACTTCTGCAAAACGTGGCTCAGCCTCATCATGCATAGACTTTGTACTTTTGTTGGTCGAAGGTACTATTCTTGCAATATAAACATTTTGTCATGGTTTTGAGGTGGGGGTGGGACAGGGTAACAGTGAGTAGTAACTAATTGTTGCTTCTCGCCATCGGTGACTTTAATGACTAACAGTAATTGATCAAAAATCGATGTGGATGTTTTCTCCTTGATTGTGGGTCTCTATACTCTTTTAGGGGAGTTTTCTTTTTGTATATGTGTTTTTACAAGGGTAGGAAGCCAACTTTGTTTATTTGAAAAGAAAGAGCAGGAACAGACAGTTAACCATATTCTACCAACCTTTCTTCAGAGACCATTTAGACGAGTTGTCAATGTTTTATGGGTTCATCTTTCTTATTTTGAAGGTTGAGAAATCCTACTTATCATTAGATCAAATTAGTCTCAGAGAAAGTAATTTATGTACATTGTTTCTACGGTAAAGAATAAAAATCCTTGAAAATATTGCTTTCTTTTACTGTGTTGTGTTTCTTTTTTTCTGTCTTGAGAGCGCTCAAAGGCAAACAGGATGAAAATCTAGCACCAGTGAACATGGTGTCAAGGTTTGGTGAAGAACACAATGTCCCACAATGCCTTCAGTGCTCCAGTGCTTATTTGCTTTAGATTGCGGGTTTGAAGGTTATACCAGGGTTCTGGTTGTACCATACCATACTGTATACTAATCTCCTTTGTTTGAGACTCTTCTTTTTCAGAGGGGCAATGGCCTGCAGCACCATCAACGAGATGATCAATATACAAGGGACTGAAATTAGTGTAGGAGTCCTCTGTTATAGTCCGACATGGTAATGAATTTAGTACTGATGGAATCACTTCTTTAAATTTTGCTACAGCATCATCATTTTTCTAGCGGTGTGTAATCGAGTAATATGAATTCAAATGTTATTCAATACTGATCCAACAGAAGAGGGTTTTCTGAAAAGACTAAGTCTTAAGTTTCAATGCCATATGTCAAAACAAGGTTGAGGGTGTGATTACAGCAGTGAGTAGGTTTATGTACAGCCTGACAGAAGCCAATGCAGAGAGACTATTATTTTCTATGTCTACATGACTATTGACATCACCCATTTATCTGTTGTAAGGACCTAACTTGAAAGGAACTCTGAGAATTCACCGAAAAAGTCTGTATATGGACCAGGAATGCAGTAAACTATAACAAATGTACTTGGCTGTGTTTTTTTCCAGACTGGATGTGTAATAATAAGACTGAGGCTTTCAAATGAGTTACAATCAGGTTTAAACTTGAGTTAAAAATTGCTGCAACTCCACCTCCTCGGCCGCTGTCTCGAGGAACGTCAGCATTAGTTAGCCAGAAAAAAACAATCTGATATTCTGATATTAAGTCATTTACTAAAACAGCTTTTGATACCAGAGATCTAATGTTCAAGAGTCCACATTTTATTCTCCTGTTATTTTGAATTACTTCACTGATGGTGTTAATTTTTTTCAGATTTTTATGTGAAACTCCACTTCTTGTATTTGATTTAATTAATTTCATTGGTCGGGTGACAGACACAGTCTCTATGGGGTTTGGCTGGATAACTTTAAAGGAAGCGCAGAGAGGCGTGTAGGACTGCGACTCCGCCTCCTGGTCTCAACTCTGTGATGTCACCATGTTGGATCACTAATAAACTTGGGGTCCAGAGAAAACTACGGAGTCCGACATCGTTTTGGCAAATGTAGACACCGACTCAACATACATTTTTGTGACCTCTGATTGGCGTAATCGGGTGTCATTACCGCCAACATGTATTACAATCTTACCATAGTACGCTTATCCTTAGCCAGCAGTTTAAATAGGATTTGATGTCGCACAAGCTATGTTTACATAGTGATCTAATGAGTTCTTGCAAGCACACATTGTTAACAGTCAGATCTCATAGCCTGGAGCTGGAATTGAGAGAGTACTTGCTCTGGAGTTTGTTCAGAGTGCAAAATAGCATACCACAGCAAAAGCAAAGATTGAAATGTTTACCACAGCAGACTAAAAAAAAAACACCATAATCTACACAGTACATGACAGAATGTTAGACTCCACGTGTTCTTGCACACGGAGTAAGGACACCATCCAGGTGCAACAAAAACAGATTTGGATGGACACTGGCTTCCATCTGAGTTATCGTCGCTCCATTTGTTTCACGACTGAGCATCATGCTGTTTTTTCTTTACCTTGCTGCTGGCCTCCATTGCCCTCGCTGCTAAGCTACCACTGGATGATGACAGATTAAAAAACTGTTGCATGTGAGTAGGTGTGCCTCATGCAACACTCTCGTAATGCATTGCGTGTAAATTAAAAAGAAAAAAGAAAACAGTATTATGACTATTGACACAGTCACACAGATCAACATTCTTTGATCTCTGTGACAACTCCCGCAGCAATGGTGGAGCCGACATATCGCAGCATGAAGCGGCCCAGTTCTTTGTAGTCCTTGTACAGGTCTAATGACACTGGCCTCTGGACCAGTCATACATTTTCATTGTGACAAGGGGAAAATGGCATGTGAGACTAATTTTGGTTATGTATGTGATGGGTAATGATCGTCATTTTCATGAGAAGTTGCATGACTATAGTTCTTTGGAATTTGGTTCACATTTATCCTGTCAGAATGCATTTGACAAACCGGTTGAGAAACGCTGCTGTAGGTATGTAGGTATGCACTCCAACAGACAACATTCTTCTGGTATCTGCCAAACCTAGATGTGGCCATCAGATTGACAGGTAAAGATAAAGCATGATTCATTACACCCAAACATGTTTTAACTGCTCCAGTGTCCTGTTGAGGAATGCTCTACCTATTCCACTCATTACATTGTAGTAGTTTGAGCCATGTGTGCAGCTGCTCAACCATGGAAACCCATGTCATTAAGCTCCCAGTGCATGGTTCATGTGCTGGGTGATGCAACAGGTAATAGGTTAGGCATTATTTGACTCAGTTCAGGGAGTTTGCATGGTCTACTTTTTTGTATAATCCTGCTAACAGACAGACGAAACAAACAAACCAACCACAGCGACAACAGTACCTCATTTGACGAGTTAATTATACATTACTGTAACGAATAACTGAGGCCATGATAGGTGTACAGGAAATATCCTAAATAAAAGATTGGTTTATTTCTAAAGATTCATTTTTCCACACATGAATGAGTCTATATGCAAATACAGTATGGGCCAACTGTACACTGTTAACAAAAGAACAAATACAAGATGCACCAACTACAGCAGTTTCTAATACCATCATCTCTCTTATATCTCTGTGCCAACATGTGTCTTTTGATCTCTTTAGTGCGTTTTTCTTGTATTTGTAGTTATAGTTTAGTAGGCCTAGATTTTATCTGCACAAAACTAATAAGAATTATCAGATGGTGTCCACCTGTTGTCATCATTACTGTTGGATCTCAAGTCAGATTGAGAGAGTGAGGTTGAGCTCTAAATAGCAGATAGACAAACCGCAGCTCGGTGCAACTTGCACTGCCAGAGGCCCTGCAAAAGAGGACGGTCTGGATGAACTGGAAATGACAAAATAAACACAACCTACTTGACAAAGGTAATAATTTTAAGGTGAATGATACAGTTTGGCAGAGTGGAGGGTGCTTTGCCACACAACTGAGGTGAGTTGATTTAACATCTTCACACAGACATAGGGTAGATATGGGCATTTGCAGTAAAAAGTGTTCACTTACATGTTACAGATGTGTAATATGAATCATGCGGCAGTATCGTAAAATTAATTGAATTGCTTGCCCTTTTTGTGTCCATGTTGTGGCTTGTGTTGTACTGTAGTATTATTAATGTGTTGGCAGTATTGATGTGGACCTGCTACGGCTACTTGAAACTGAATCTGTGCCTCTATTTAAGATGTTCTGGACAAATTTAGTTTATTTTATTTGCATGTATGTGTTCCCATGTCCCTATCTAATATCAATGGGTGCCGTCATAGCTATTGCAGTCGCTGTTTTCTTATCAATGTGTTGTTTGAGTAGTTTCAAGATTTCACTGACAGTATTACTACAGTTGGAGAGGAGGAGAGATTAAATTTACCTTAATCTTGATCAGAAATGGGGACTTCGATGTGGATTTTCCATTTAATCGTGCATTTTGGAAATAACCAGAGCAGTTTCTCTTTCTGGACTGAGTGAGCATTGATACATATAGTGTCAGTGTCAATGTGCGTCACTAATGCTGCTTAGTCCTAGATCATCTCTTGAGTAGGCATAAACAACATGCTTTAGCAAATTGTGGTGTGTGGGCTGGAAATGAAAGATGGAAAGCTCTCTCCCTTATACCTGTTTTTTTTTCTGTATCTAAAAACTTTAATTAGGTGAAGCATGCAGCGATACGTGGTTGATACCAGGATACGCTACAGGCTTACTCTAGCCTCTGGGATTCTGGAGTGTCTGTGCTTTTCCGGTGTCGTGTTTGGTTTCACGTCTCTTGTGTTTGTCCTGAAGGAGGATGGCTACTTCAGTCAGCTGTGTGTCATTGTCCCTGGTACCAATGACACTGTAACCAGTATGGGTAAGCAACTTTGAGAGCAGGTTTGAGGAGTGATCTTGTTGCTGATGTAACCAAGTTAAAATAAATCAATACAGGTATAATATATACAGAGGTGTGGATAGACTGTTTAAATAGACAGTTTTATTACAATTTAAATACCATTCAATAAGCAGGACCTTAATGGGATAAAGCTCCTAATAAAAAAAGCCACAAACACCAAATCCTGCCTGGGGTATTATGCGCACACACACAGCAAACACCACAAACTAAAGCAAAAGCCACCATGCAGGCGAAGGGAGGGTCATGCATAGGTCACGCCATGGTCACACCTCAAACAGAATGAGTTCATTGCCTACAACAGTTGTACATTAAAATGGGTGTTTAACATCTTCATTTTCACATCCATTTTTACCTTGTGCTTACAATGTGAAGTGACTAGGCCAGGTGAGGCAGGGCCAGCCTAAGCTCTCCTGCCAAATACAACCAAGCTCAAATAAGGCCATTCATACAATGAATGTGATTATTATAGCCAAATAAACTGATTATCAGAACAGGGAAAAAAAAACAAAAAAAACAAAAAACAAAAATAGAATAAATAATAAATAAATATAATAAGTGCAACAATTTAAGTGCAACAATTTAAGAATAATATTTCTCAATGTAAAAATGCAAAGAATTTGGGGTTGTCATTGTCTACAGAAGTGGTTCCCAAGGTCTGGGTCGCAACCCACAGATGGGTCGCAAGAGATTTTATTTGGGTCGCAGAATAAGATAGTTAAGATTCTATTTTACTATTATTCTAGATTTATATCTGCAGTACACCTTTCAACCACACGAGAGAGCGCGTCTCTAGCTCCACCATACTTTGAGACCTGTCAATCATAGCGCGACATTGGAGGCCAGGCAGGTGGTGGGAAGTTGACGTGAACGCAAATCCAAAGTGGAATTTTTCTTTTTTCTAAAATGCATGTCAAATTACATATAGTTGTTACATATAGTCGCCAGTTCATCACAGGGCCACATGGAAAGACAAACAACCACTCACACTCACGTTCATGACCACGGTCAATTTAGAGTCACCTATTCAGCTTGTTTGAAATTCTTTTTTCAAATCATGGACGCCACGTCCTCCGGGCTTAAGAGGAGAGGGGCCATCCGGCTTGTTATCAGCACACAGTTCAAAAGCCAGCATCCGTGATGGTATGGGGGTGCATTAGTGCACATGGCATGGGTAACCTGCACATTTGTGAAGGCACCATTAATGCTGAACAATATGTAGGTTTTTTTTATAGGTTTTTTTTGCATATGCTGCCAAGTAGACGTCTTTTTCAGGGAAGGCCTTGCTTATTTCAGCAACACAAGCCAAATCACATTCTGCACGTATTACAACAGCGACCAAAAGGAGACCCTGAACTCTTGAGCAGCTGAAATCCTACATCAGGCAAGAATGGGAAAACATTCCACTTTCACTTTGACAGCAACTGGTCTCCTCAGTTCCCAAACGCTTACAGAGTGTCTTTAAAAGAACAGTTGATGCAGCACCGTGGTAAACATGACCCTGTCCCAACTTTTTGGAAACGCGTTGCTGGCATCAAATTCTAAATGAGGATACAATTATCAAAAACATTTTACACAGCGTCCCAACTTTTTTTGGAAATGGGGTTTTACTTTTACTGACTACCGCAGTCTCAAAATTATTCAACCCCTTAATGACAAGAGTCTCTAGTACTTTGTAGAGACCCATTAGCTGCTATTACCTGCTGCAAACGTGATACATATCCAGACACCAGCTTCTAGCAGCGTTCCTGATGAATCTTAGCCCATTCCTCATGGGCAAAGGCCTCCAGATATGGAATATTGCTGGGTTTATGTGCTGCAACTGCCTTCTTCAAATCCCACAAGAGATTTTCTATGGGATTCAAGTCAGACGACTGTGACAGCCTCTCTACAATGATCCAGGACTTCCTCTGAAACCAGGTCTTGGTGGACTTCGAGGTCTGTTGGGGATCATTGTCCTTTAGGAATGTCCAATGACGCCCAAGCTTCAGCCTCCTCGCAGATGGTGAGACGTTTTCTTTTAGGGTTTCCTGTTACTTGATGGAATCCATCTTACCCGCAGGTTTCCAGTGCCCAAGGAAGCAAAGCAGCCCCAGAGCATCAGCAAGCTACTGCCATGCTTCACTGTAGGTAGGGTGTTCTTTTCAACATATGCTTCATTCTTCCTCCTCCAGACATACCACTGATCCATAGAGCCAAAAAGTTACACTTCAATTCAATTTAATTCAATTTATTTGTATAGCGCCAAATCACAACAAAAGTTATATCAAGGCACTTTCCAAAAAGAGCAGGTCTAGACCGACTCTTTATTCTAAAGAGACCCAACAAGCCCCCATGAGCAAGAACTTGGTGACAGTGGCAGGGAAAAACTGCCTTTTAATGAGTAGAAACGTCGAGCAGGTCCAAGACTCAAGGTGGGCGGCCCTCTGCTTTGACCGGTTGGGGTAAGAGAGATAGAGAGAGAGAAAGGTTGGGAGAGCGTGAGAGAGAGAGAGGCAGAGGGAGAGGGGGAGAGCGAGGGGAAGGAAATGAGAGACAGGGACACAGACATGTTCAACCACAAAAACAATAACAGCTATTATAATAGAGAGATTACAGTTTGTAGAATTTATAATAACTACTACAATAACATTGATAACAATAATGTTAACAATGATGATGATAGTAAGAGTAGGAGTAATAATAATAGTGGTAATGATGATGATGATGTCAGAGGGTGTCAAGCCTTAATTATAAGCTTTATCAAAAAGGAAAGTTTTAAGGCTACCCTTAAATGTAGAGAGGGTGTCTGCCTCCCGAACCGAGACTGGAAGATGGTTCCACAGGAGAGGAGCCTGATAACTGAAGGCTCCCGTTCTACTTTTGGAGACCGTAGGGATCACAAGCAACCCTGCATCCAGGGAGTGTGATGTTCTAGTCGGGTAATAGGGTACTATGAGCTCCTGAAGGTATGTTGGTGCCTGACCATTAAGGGCTTTGTACGTGAGGAGAAAGGTTCAGAACAGCATCCCAAAACTTCTGTGTCTTATCTAGATGGTTTTGAGCTACTGGAGCTACTTGTGCTTTGGGGTCAGCAGTAGTGAACCTCTAAGAGTTTGCACATGAAGCACTGATGTAAATTTAGGCCTTAACACAAAAACAAATTTGGGACTCTACTGTTTAAGTCAGTCTATGAAGGTTGGAACACTGAAAGTAGCATTTAGTGTTGAATGTAGAAAAAAGCCATGACAGGGCTCCATTGTTCATGAAAGGTAATACACAGCATCATTTGACTAAAAACATGAATGACTGCAGCTTTAAAATCACCAAATCCATGAAGAGCTTGAGAGTATCCCGATGCCTTCTGAGGTTTTCACTTCAATGTGCCACTGCTGTGTGCAACAACGATGGGTCGTTCATTGGTAACTGATGGTGACGTTTGGACCAGGTTGCTAAACATCCCATAATGTAAGCTTTTCTTCTCTTTCTTTTTCTTACAGACTGTAGTAGACAGCAAGAGAAGTTCTCTCTGGTATTCACCATTGCTACATTCCTCAACAACTTCTTGAATGTAGTCAATGGCTACCTGTTTGATCGATTTGGCACTATGGTGACCAGGCTGCTGGCAATGTAAGCTCATCTCATTTTCCTCTTCTCTTTTATCTCTCGTACATTAAAACAAAAAGAGCCACAGGCCTCCTGTTGAAAACCCCTACAGCGTCAGCTTTTGTTATATCTTACACATAGTGTTTGTTCAGGTTATAGCTGACTGACAGACTTTGACAAATTTGATTTGTCATTCTCAATAGACGATTGAACCCAGCCTATTTCTCCCATTTTACCCTCATATAGTGTCGATATCCTCCACAGTCTGTGATGGGTGTGGGTGTGTGTTCACAGTCCCTGTATTCAGTTCATATGAAATTAAGAATAGTCAACCTAAATATAACAAATATGTGCTCAAAGATTACGTACAATATTTACCATTGTATTTATTATGTCTGACATGTGAATATATGTCTCAGCTTTGCGGTGCCTGTAGGCTTTGTTTGAGAAATAACACTGAGCGGCTCCTAATAAATATTTCACATCTCTTTCCAGTTGCTTGTACACGACTGGAACCCTTCTTATGGCTTTCTCCAATGCCGGTAGGTGCACACACTACACACACATGCAATCAGAAAATACATCAAATAATCAAGTGACCATTTCAAGCAGTACACTATATTTTTTAACATCTAAAAGTAAGTAAATGTCATCATTTTAGTTAGTATGGTATTAGTCAATTAGTAATTAGGCAACATTAATAATGTAGTTTATGCTTCAATAATCCAAAGTGGGAAATCACGGTGTCGATTCGCGACCCCTACTATCCCCAGAGGCGGTCGAAGCATACAAATGTTAAGCGCACACACATTAATAGGTTTAATCAAACACACAACACATTTTTATTTGCATGGTTTCATTTCTTGCCCAGATGCTACAGATGAACATTAGCTTATAGCTAACTCTGGCACAGCTAAGAAGCTGTGCGCTATCCCTGTCAACTAAACAAATTATATAAAACAAAATTTCAAATTTAACTACTATTGTAGTTAAATTTGTATCTTTTGTAAGAATTATGGCTAAAATAGACTATTTCTAATCATTTTTTTAATTTAATTTGATTTCTGCAAATCATCTCCCGACTCCACCGTTGGTGTCTCGTGGCCCCCAGGGGTCACAACCCCCACTTTGGGAACCCTTGCTTTATACAAGTTCAGCTTATTTTGTTCCTACGTTGGCTATGTAACCATACATGAATATTCTTCCCACTTAGTTTCCTTTATATCAACATTTACCATTTCTTACGCATGTGGAAAACATAGAGTTGGTGCAGAAGTTGGCTTGTTTATTAGCTAATTAGGTGCCAGCATGACTTGATGATGCTATCTTGCTGGATGCTGATTCTCTTTATTTTCAATCAAATTGAGTGCACCACCTGAGAAATGATTTTTTTTTCTGCTTTGTATTAATATTCAGATAGCAGCGGTACATGATTTCCCATTTAAAATGTGAAGTTAGTACAATTGGACATTTGATAACCACTTAATTCCTATCCAATCTGTGGTATCACCAACATAGATGCTGATAGTTTGTACAAAAGTTTGATAAAGTTTAAGAATTCAGGAAACTCCTGTTGTTTGAACATCGACACACAAACTAAAGCGTGACAGACATGAATCGCTTTCCCACAGTGACAGTGATAAATCTCACCAATAGCTTATCTCTCTCTCTGTACCTGGAGAATGTCTGTCAGTGCTGAAGGACACAGCAAATCAAGTATGTCTCACCATAGCAGCACCATTCCCTTTTCAATTTGACACTGCATAACCTACAGATGCTTAACAGGGTTTGTGATGTTGCCGCTGTTCCTCACTGTCCACCCACACACTTCACATGCAGCATTGTTGCTGTTCTGTGACAGCTCCACAGTCATCATCAATGTCAGCTCTCAGTCAATGCTGTCTTGCACATTTCCCATATGACTGTGACAGGCAGAAGAAGAAGGAGGAAGTAGTTTCCATCAGCTGGGTATTATAGATTGCTCTTATACCAGAATTATTTTCTACTGTGTCCCTGTTGATGATAAAATACAAATTTACCCCAAGTTAGCTTGGCTTGGTCTATTGATTTTTGAATGAGATCCAGTCCTTGAACAGAAACATTTGTGATGAACAGAATTCATTGAATAAAGAAATCAAAAGTCAACTGGAAAAAACACATTTTCTGCGAGGATGGGGGGGGGACAGAGAGAGAGAGAGAGAGAGAGAGAGAGAGAGAGGACAACAATGACACCTGAATGTAAAGAAACTGCGGCAGCAGTATGTAAAAGTGCACGATGCCATCAATAAAAGTGGTGCTTCTACAAATTAGGACAATTATCCTTTTTATGATGACCTGAACAGCATTCTGGACAATCATCCATCAAGTATAGGGAGATGCAGCCCACATAGATGATGACGATAGGATGAAGGTATGTCATGAAACAAAACAAAACACCGGACCACCGGACCAAATGTAGGCCTATACAATGAAACAAGCACCCGAACCTTGTTCCAGACTTTCAGGTGTGAAAGCACCCTTATAAGTTTACAGTTATGCCGTTATTGTCTGAAGGTGCTAAACTCTGTCTTCCTCTGTCATGTAGAACTCTCAGTGCTGCTTTTTCCTGCCCTGGCTTGCATCACTGTGGGAGGAATTCTGCTCCTTATAACCAACATGCAGGTGAATTCTGATCAGTTTCTGTATAAATATCTTAGAAGCACAGTGTGTCCAAAATAATTTGATTTCAATCATGTTAAAAATCTGTATTCATGAATTGTGCATGTACAGCTTAATGTTGTCTCTGTGTGTCTGGAAGGTGGGCAACCTGTTCGCTGCTCACCGCTCCACCATCATTGCCCTCTTGAACGGCAGCTTTGACTCCTCCTCTGTGATGTTTCTCATCTTCAAGGTAGGACAAACAAGTGCAGCCATGCCTATGGCTATTACAAGAAACACTATAATAATAATAATAATAATAATAATAATAATAATAATAATAATAATAGTAATAATAATAATAATAATCTTTACAATAATATTAATCTTTTTTATATAAAAAAAATAAAATGAAATAATAATAATAATATTAATCTTGTTTTACAGCACTTTTCAAATCTTTTTGATTCAGGCAGCTAACAAGGCTGTTGCATTCTGTTGCTATGCTGTGGCAGCATCTTAAATCATTTATATGTAGTTGTCTTAAAACAATGTCAAGCACTACTCAGGGCATTTACATCACAGGATGGTAGGTTGCATTTGGTCATTGATCATTCTCACTAGACTAGGACAGCTTGCTTCAAATTGACACAAAACAGTGGACATCATAGTTAACAGCGAATGAGTTCATGCACAGATAGAGACAATGCAAATCCAATTTTTATCATGTAAGTAAATCAAATCTTCAACATTTGAGGTCATGCTGCTCTGTGCTTCTTTGACTTGCATTGATGCTCTTTTACTTTATATATCGATTATCCGTTTTCTTTAAGGTTAACCAAGATGTCTGCATCTGCTTTCCAGGCTCTGTATGAAAAGGGAATCTCTCTCCGCACCTCCTTCCTTTTTATGACCTTCTGCAGCATCATACACCTGTTGAGGACCTTCCTTCTGATGCCCAGAACTCACATCCCTTACCCTCTGCCACAATACTACACCTACGGGTGAGAACGTCACCCTGTCTCTGAAGCTTAAACGCCACGTAAATCATCTTCACTCATGAGACGTGGTGTAGTCATTCACTTTTCTCGGTGTGCAGATTGAATTGCAGACAGGCCAACACTTGCAACCCAGAGACGGTGGAGAGGATGAGCGACAGCACCATGATAGTTTCAGATGAGCCCAGTGGGGGAGACAACGTGCCACCAGCAGCTGAGGATGGGACAGAGGCCCAAGACTCTGGAAAAGGTATACCTCTCATTGCTGCCTCCAACATTTACATTGTCAGGTGTGGATAACAGGGTCGATAAATAAAAGTGCAGTCAAATCATGATATATTTAAAGAAGGGTGTTTTGAATATGGCCTTCAGAACTCAACCTTCCTTTTCTCTATTTGCCTATGAGGGAAAAATAGAAAAACAAGATCATATGACATATTGCACTGATCGATGTGCAGTATTTTCATCCTTCAAACCCACATGTATATCAGTGATCAGTTTTCATCTCATCTAAAGTTCAGTAAGTTGTGTGTAGACCCAGAGGTTTACAGACCATTATGGCTGACACTAATGTTTATTTTATTTAATAATTAATTTGCTTATTAGTTCCTCAATTTATCCAAGAAAAAGAAAGTAAAACCAAAATATAGCATTCACCATTTCTCAAATCTCAGATCCCACAGTGATGTTTCCAATTTACCTTTTACCGTCACAAAGATAAGCAGAAAATCCTCACGCCTGAGAAGCTGAGACCAGGGAATATTTAGTCTTTTTGCTGGAACAATTTGTTAAATGAGTAGTCAGTTAGCAAAATAGTTGCTAATTAATCTTCAGTCAGGTGTCTCATCAATTAGTCGACTAATTGCTTCTTCTACATTGTTGGTTTTTGGAGTTATGTAAATGTGCGCATTTAGCTAAGTTTGACAGGAACAACAGTGAACCAGCCTTTTTGTAAACAGACGTCAAGGCCCTTTCTAGCTTGGAGCAAAGAGGATGATGACTGAGCAGAAAGCAAGTAGAGCAAAATGTGTTACCTCCACTAAGGAGGTTATGTTTTTTGCCTGCGTTAGTTTGTTAGCAGGATTGCTTTAAAAGTTATTTATGTTATTTTGATTAAATTCTTTGGCCCAGGAACAACCCATTAAATGTTGAAGGTGATCCAGGTCATCATCTGGATCCAGAATAAAAAATTTTTTAAAAAAACATTCTTCACCTTTGTGGGAATGGGGGAAATTACAAGATTGTTGGTTAAAACTTCACGGATAATGTCTAAAATGATTGGACAAAACATTTCACAATGACATCCCCATAAGATCTAGCACACATCAGAGTCTAATCTGGATCCAAGTAGTATTCTGGATCTGGTGATCCAGAATACAGACTTGAACTGAGATCAGATTGTAGCTGAAACCCGAGATCAGATTGTTGTTGAGACCATGCTGATTCAGTTTGGTGTCAAATCTTCAAAAGTTACTGATCCAGATCCTGAATAAAACCACCATTACTGAAATATTGTTTTTTCCAGAATAACTAGCAAGCTAATAATGATAAACAATGTTATCCAAGATTCTCAGGGCAGGTTTTCATGGTCCAGGAGTCACATTATGAGAGTCAAACTATCATTACTTTTAGGTGCAATGACATAATGGGAAAACTGAGCTACCTTGAAGGAGGTGTGTGCTCTCTGAGTATGTCTAGTTTAAAATATCACAAACTGATTTGAGTACATAAATGTTACAGCTTGTGAAGCATGTGTGTTTAGTGATGAGTTTCCGCAGCTGTGTGCTGTCCTGGATATTCCTGTGGCACCTGTTATGGTTGTCTGTAATGGTGCTGAGACACTACCTGTTCATTGGCACACTCAACTCCGTGCTCACCCGGCTGGCCAACAGTGACTCTAACTTGGGTAACTAATCATGAAACTCACAGACAATCGCTTTTTTCTCTTTGTCTTCTTACTGAATTTTCCATTCTCTCTTCTAATTCTCTTTTTTATCTTTTTGCTTCCTTCCCTCCATACCTCCTCCAGTGAGTAGGTACACCAATGTTTTTGCCACGACCCAGCTGTGTGGAGTGCTGTGCGCTCCTTTGAATGGACTCATCATGGACCGACACAAGGGGAAGCCTCTGGTTCCTGGTAATGTAATTGCATATGTGTTTGTGGGTGTGTTTGCTACAGAGAGTGTTTTCTCATTACTTCTTAACCATTCTTCCTCTTGTAGGACAAACAGAGAAGGAGGCGGACCTGCGCTCCTGCTCTCTGTCTCTGTTCCTCACCTCATTGCAGTGCCTGTTGTTCTCTATATGTGCCTCAGTTCCTTTCCTCCCACTGCAGTACCTCACCTTTGTTCTTCAAGTCCTCAATCGCTCCTTCCTTTTCGGGGGAAATGCAGCCTTCCTTAGCATTGTGTGAGTAACTGTCATATATATACTCACAGGGCATGTGCAAAATAGAAGAAACACCTTTAAGAGAAGAATTAGACTCGATCATTTCTGTGTTTGCAGTGTTGATAAATAAATATACAATATAGTGACATCTGAACATTGTTCCTCTTTGAATGCAGTTTTCCTCTTTATGGCATCATACAGTATGTTACTATAATGTTTCAAACATTCATTTTTCAGTGTTTGAGACTGCTGCAGCGACTATCTGGTCTCTTTGCACCTCTTCAAGGTGTTTGAAAATTCACCTGTAATTCACACTGTAAAGTTTCAATCACCAGTTTCAGACCCAATATGCAAGACTGCAGAGCTGACATGAGGTAGAATGTAGGATGAAGACCATTCATAAAGTGTTACCCTGTCATTCCTCTATGAAGAGTTGAGTTACATATTCAAAGGTGCTCTACGTGAGCTTCTCTTCTTTAAATTAAGGTCATAAATGTTGTGATGTTGTTGGACGTGAGAGCCATACACCTGCTGAATACTGCTAGCGGTTTATACTCTATATGATTGACAGGAGAATGTGTATGTTTTGGATTGAGCTGCAGTTTTGTAATAAAACACAGGGTCATAATTTAAGATCTGGAGTTTAAAATGCATGGGCTGTTACCAAGTAGAGTCGGTTTACATAAAAAAATGAGTTGCATTGTGGGAATTGTAGGATCCTATCAGTCTTATTTCAATGTGGCTTTCACAAGTCTCCCAACTTTATGAAAAACTGTTCAAACTGTTGCTACCCTAAGTTTCATCTGCAGACACTGCAAATAATGTTATGAGATAAGGAGGAAAGACTCAAAAACCGATCATGGATGCCAAAGAGAGGAAAAGCGAATCAGGGTCAGATGTTGACTATCATCAGCCCAACTTTTAGAACACTTTACTTTTTTTGGGCTATGAGGCAAATGGAAAACAAAGACATACCTGTGGAAATGACATGTTTCTGTGTCTCAGTTTTCCAGCCTGCCACTTTGGGAAGCTATATGGCATAGCAATGTCCGTATCTGGTGTTATCGCTCTGCTGCAGTACCCCTGCTTTGCCCTCATCAGTGGACCTCTGGGTGGAAACTCCTTTTTTGTAAGTGCCAAAAAATGTTTATCAAGTAGTTTTACAAAAGAACTACTGAGTGAATGTCAAACCCTTGTGGAGGAGACATGAATTGCATTTTAACAATCTTAAGTTTCTCCCTGTTACAAGTTGACTATCAGTGTGATACTGTAACTGATTCATGTGGTTTTGATCCGTCACAGGTGGACATTGGTCTGACTCTCCTCACACTGCTGGTGTTCATCCATCCTGCCTACGTCTTCTTCCACAGCAGGAAAGTGGCCACTGATGACTTCAAAATGACCAAAGCAAAGCTGAAACCTTATGGAAAAGGCGTTTAAGTCTTTGTCTAGATATTTTACTTTTCAGGTTGACAAATGCTTCTCTTGGTCAAAAAAGAAAAGAAAAGAATTCTCACTTGAACGTTACTTTTCCTGTTCAGAATTTTAACAACAAAATAGAGATTACAGTATTTTGTGTATCAAAGTTCACTGATAACAATTTAGATGTTTTGTTTTGTATCATCGAATATGTATAAGTAGTTTAATAAAATTATTTAAATATAAATTTTAACACTGAGCTACCTCAATGAATTTCTGAGCTATAACATGCTGTATGTCCACAACCTCAGTGAACAATGTACAACACATTCAGGATTAAATTAGTTTACACTAGCTCAGTTATATGTTGTATTTCTCAAAACAATGTGACAAGAATATTTACTTTACAGAAAGACAAACAACAAAAGAACAGTTTACTCTCCATGTACATGAAGAACATCACAGTTTAAGAGCAGTTACATTGGTGCAGTAAATTTACTTTTGAGCACTTTTAAGTATGTGAACTTTGATTTTCATGAATATGAACATCACATCCATTGTGTCAACAGTGTATGCCAACGTGCTGAAAAACTGCATCATACTATATGAAACATTTTAGGCTTTACTTAACACTTTTGTGATCACTTAAACCATAATTTGAGCTCTTTTATAGATTTACTGACAGCATTACATAATCCAATATCCAGTGTTTGGAGATTTATTCCATAATACACTGATTCTTAAGGCAAAAAACCAGTGGTAATGCAAAGGCACGTGATAGCAGGTTCCTCAGATGTTGAATTTCTTTATATTTTCATAGACAATCTAATCACTTTTAATTTCAGGTACATGCATTTGTTAAAAATAAGCATTAAAAAAATAAACATTTTGGAATACCTACCACCATTCTATAGAACGACTGTAAAACAGATAAGGCACAGGACACTAAAAAGGTATTTAACACACAAGTGTTTAACAATCCAAACTAAACACAGTGCATAACAGATTTTCTTTATTTCAGTCATTCCTTTTAATCTCAAACATAAAAAAAAACTTTCTTCCCAACATGCACTTATTTTACACATTTACATGATCTCTGTGTGTCCTTCAGCCGAACCCACACCTGTTTATGTTCAAGACGGGTGTATTGTGATGCTGCTCAATTTCTCCAATGGGCTACTTTAGTGTCAGGGCGGTTGTTTATGGTCTGAAAATGTTTAAAACTGAATGAGGGTTAAGTGTAACTCATGTAGTCAAGTTAAAGGAACTTGAATGAAAAAGGAATGATTTTTATTTGAGTGTTTATGGGACCTTTTCAATCCCACCTCTACTGTCATCATTCCTAGTTGCTGTTTGAACACTTATAGAGGTGGGCGTGTGGTTATAGTGCAGAAACAAGATTGAGTCCAAATTGTCTGGTGGAATGTTAGCTCTCTTCCTGTATGTGGCTCCTGCTCCTTCCAGTACAAAGTCCTGGGCAGCGTTACCCGCCACTGCCGGGGCAGCCAGGTAGGCCCTTGCCACCGTGGCCAACAGTGGAAACTGCCCCGCCTTCGTTCTCCACCACTGCAGTGGCTCCACCCCAAGAGAAGTCCCCTTGTCGGCTCTGTAGACAGACATTTCTATGTCTATAGACTCTTCCACGGAGCTCTGCCTGCTCCTGGGGGCAGAGGAGAACAGGTCCCCGAGAAGGAACTCCATACCAGAGAGCCCAGCTTGGGAGCCAGGATCTGCCAACTCACTATCATCGTCTTCTCCAGCATCGCTCTCTTCATCTTCATATTCAAGCTCTCTGAAGTTGATTGGCCGGGATTCTTTGAGGCGCTTACTCCTCCGCAGGAAGTCACTCTCAGACTCTGGAGACCCAGGTGAAGGGCTTCTCTTGCTCTGGCTTTGCATCTTACCTTGGCTTCTCCTCCTTTCCTCCTTCACAATCCTGACAGCTTCTTTCTTCAGCCAATCAAAAGTGGTGGTCTGCTCCTTAAAAGTTCCCACACCAAAAAGTTTGTGTTATTTGCTTCACACATCGTTATAACAATGATTGAGGATTGGTGAAGGTATTAGTCAATGTACATAGAAAATGTTTTAAACAACAGATCAAGAAAGCAGTCTCAATAGCAGCACTTGCAGAATCAAGAACAACTTTACTATTAGACCAACACGTTTCAGGGTGTGGCCTTCATCAGGGTCATCATGAGACACATTACAAACAACATTTAAATAGGGTAGGCATGAAGCAGAATAATTTTCAAAAAGGTAAAATATATAAAAGACAACCAATCATATACATCTACAGACATATCAGCCAATAAGGCTCAAGTTTATGGACCACATATTATTGGACCCGCCCCTTACCTCTCTGCCAGCCTGGGACAATGACTGGCCTGAAGCCACATGACCATTTACCCAACTCATCCTTGTAGGTGTCTCATTGGCTAATATGTGTGTAGATGTATATGATTGGTTGCATTTACCTTTTTGAATTTTTTTCTGCTTCATACCTACCTTATTTAAATGCAGTTTGTATTATGTGTCATGATGACCCTGATGAAGGCCACAAGCTGAAACACATGGTATATAATAATAAAGTCGTCCCTGATACTGCAAATGCTGCTGGAGTTTTTACTTCTTTAAACCCTATTTCCCTTCTCCATGCACCTTGGCAGTAGGTGAAGTTGTGCCAGAAACACCCACTTTGCTTCTACAAAATTACAACGAGGAGCAGGGGTTTAGCCAACAGTCATTTTAAATGTATGGCTCACCTTCTCCTCCATGAATCCCAGCCCATGAAACTGGGGGTCGAGGGAACATGCCACACACACAATCTTGTTGACAACTGGGTTGTTGTAACAGCTCGCCAAGTTCTGCCTCATCATCCTCTTCACTTCCTTCAGGATGAATGATGACTCTCCTGGCCGTGACACGAGGTGGCGAGAGAGCAGTCCGGTGAGAATGGGCTTGATGAGGGACAGACGTGGGAATGCCTCCTTGGCAAGAGTTCGACATGCCACATCGAGAGGTCTGAGGACCAAGCACAGCTCCTCTAGAACCTTCCATTCAGATCTCAAAGTCATAGTGCTTGGTGAGGAGGTGGAGTTGGAGTTACAGCTGCCAGATGAAATGGATTCTGAAGAAGTGTCTTCTTTAGACAAGCCCTCACCTTTCATCTCTTTTGTGATATCACAGAAGAGGTTTTTATGTTTGACGAGCATGCTCAGTAGAGGGAACAGCTTATTCCATGTTGGCCGGCTGTGAGCCCATGACTTCAGCTCTGTTTTTTCTTCTTTTGTTAGGGTGTGCAATAAACTCTGGGTGTGGTGCTGATACAAGCAGTTTTGAGTAGTTGGTAGGAACAGGGTTGAGAGAATAACCTGGATTTTGCAGAGGGTCTTTGAGATGATGGGGTGTGACATTACTTCCTCAATACAGTCTTGCACAGCACTGAAGAAACATGGCACAGACGGTAGTCCGTCACTAGAATGTCTGTGCTCTGAGCCATGTGGTTCGTCAAGTGAAACAGAGTCATCCCTCTCAAGAAATGTTGTCGAGTTTGGATGAGGAACAGCTCCTGCAGTCTCTCCCCCTCTCTCGCTGTCCGGCGGACCCAACCTCATCTTGTTCCTTCCCTCCCCTCCCAGCAAGACCATATTAGGCTGTGAGATTCCCCACTCCTGGGCCATCACTTTCACTTGAGCCTCCACTGCTAGAAGGCTGTAGGCTTTATCTTCATTCGCTGCCAGTCTTTGGGTTGCCAAGGCCAGGTTCTGGAATTTAAAATTTAAGTCTATGTAATGTGCCCAGAGGGTGAGGTACCCCTCAGTGTTGCCTTGCCAGTTGTGGAACCAAACATCCACGCTTAAAGTGACAAAGTGGGGAACTTCCCTCCAGCGGCTCAGAGGTCGCCCACGTCTCCTGGTCTCAAACTCGATGGGAGCAGTGTGGTCAGATATCTCCTCATTTATGCCACCTCCAACGTTCCTCCTGAGCTGTTGAGCCAGGCTCATCTTGCCTTCAGTATGGTGTTCTTTCAGGAGGTTCTCAAGCTGACAAGATAAAGGCAGCTCCTTGTAGAAGGGCAGGAGGGTGTGGATCAGCTGTCTGAAGCCTTCCCCTTCTACCAGAGCTGGGGGCTGGAGGTCAGTGATGAGAAAGTTGGTGATGGCATTAGTCACATGGGTAGATGACACCAGGGGGAGTGTCCCAACCAGACCACTGTTTGTAATCGCTGGCTGTGAACGGTGTTGACCTTTTATGAGAAAAAAAAACAAACATGTTTTTTTTAATCAGGAGAGAAGCTTCAACAGTTTGACAAACTGTCAAATTTATAATAAACCAGAACTTCCCTTAAGCACTGTAACTTTAATATAATGTATTATGCAACGCAACAATGCAGTAGACAGTCATAGTTACCGATGGTCCGATCTCTGGTACCGTCACGTGGTCTGATGTGATGCTTGTTGGTCAGATGGTTTTGGAGTTCCACTTGTCCTCCTCCACAGCCCACATGCTCCCCACACAGCTTACACACTACAGTGTTCCGGTCCAGAGGCCGACCACATGGGTCCGGCTCAAATCCAAAAAAGTACCACGGACTGTTGTGTGGGGCGTTTGGGTTACTCAGCAGTTTCTCAGTTCCAGACACAAAATCATACTTTTCATACTGGTAAGAGCTAGGGGACGGGAAGGATATCAGAGAAGAAGAGGAGGGGATGGCAAAGCCAGAAATCATGCCTGAATCATTGGCTGCGTCCAGGTTTGACATTGTTGTCACATCACTGATAACAGGCATGGGGCTCTGTGACTGGCTGTGGTCAGACCAAAGGGAGGAGCTGCTGGGCTCTGGGAGGGTGATCAGTTGGATGTCCTGCAGAAGGCGCAGAACCGTCTCCTTATCTCCAACTTCACATTTCATATTGTCACCTGTATCCCCCCCATCGAAAACAAATGCATAACATGTTGGCCAAATTAAATTTAGACTACTGTCACATAGAAATTGACATGGGAATGTGTAACTAAGGAAATGTCATTCCATGCTTTAGTAAACTCACCCATCCCTAGTCCCAGCAAGGTAGCATAATCCTTGCCGATCCAGACCCTCAGCTCTTCTCCCTCTGTGATGGGATGGGAAACCCTGTAATAGATGCGACGGTAGAACTGGAAGACAACCAGGTTGTGTTCCTCCACACTGCTGGTATACACTACATACCTGGAACATGGAGCAGAGACATATAGTATGTAACTGTGAGCAGGAAATTAAGAGCCGATTTCTGTTATGTTTATGAAAGACAAAGCAGTGGGGAGAAAGGAGTCCCCACCTCATCCAATTAGATCTGTTCTCATCAGAGGCATCGACGTAGACAAAAGCAGCGTCATCCCTGACCTGGATGTGGAAGCAATGTGTACATTAAGCATTCTAAACACCCCTCTTTGTTTGAACCTCATTTTAAACCACCTCTTTACATCTAATCAAACATGTCTACTTACAGCCCAGGCATATTTAAGGTTGGTAGGCATTTGTCCTCTGCACACTTCTCCTAAGTATGGACCAAACATGACTCCCTGCTGAAGGTGACACTTGGCGTGCACTTTCATCTCTCCCATCTGTCCTTCGCCAGAAGATCCAGGACCAGACATTGTAGGCCCAAAGTCTCTGCACAAACACAGACAGGAAGGCAAAGACAGAACCGCCCGAGAGGGGCCGCCATGGAGCCACGGCTCCCCAGGCGGCAGTACAGCGTCTGGGACATAGTTCTGGTTTGAAGCAGTCTGGAGAAACGGAACATCCTCGAATAATTCTTCATGGTTCAAATCCAAACCTGAAGAGGCAAAAAAAACGAAAAGTAATTGGTCAAATATGGAATAAGGATGAGATATTGCATCATGCAGGCATGTTTACAGTTTCTTTTTGTTATTAAACTGATGACATAATTAAGCATCAGATGAAACAGAGATAAGACCTTTTAAAAGAATGAGGATGTGATACTAAACAACACGAGACATATTTCATTATACTAAACACATTTTAAACATTAGTCATTTGTAGCAAAGACAGAAGCTTTGAGTTTTTTTTAATTAATTTTATTTTGTCCCTCCTCCAAGAACAATGTGCATTTCTTTGGTCTTTTATTCAGAATCAAGTTTGTTCATTCTGCACACATTTATCTGAACACCCAGACCGTAATTACATAATGAAGACAATACAATAAGATAATGAATCAATGTAACAGATAATGAATCCATTGCAGCAGTCATGCAGAACATGTGTGCTTGATTGAACTTCTGTTCAGGGAGCCCACTTGTCAGATGGCAGACCTTTCAGACCTGCTGTAAAATTATATTTAAGTAAGTAAGTATTTAAGACATTTCAGCAAGTGTAATGGGACACAGAATTTTGCACAGAAGTCCCCTTGGAGCTCGGGAGTCCATCACATCTAAGGATGTGGATATCATCAGGGGCCAGATGGTGTGATGGTATGTCCTTACCAGACTTCTTTATTTTGGGCATAACCAAGAATAGCTTGTTGGCAGAGGGGAAATCAGCATCTCTTATTAAGCACATAGAGCAGCTGACAGGAGGCGTGTTGAAGCAACGATAGAGTCCAGGCCTCCGTGCAATGTATCTAGCAATCCCACATACATTTGGTGTTTCATACTGATCCATCACTCTGATCCAGGAGCCTCTTTCTGCAGGTCCAAATGGCTTCATTTGGACTAGCACGTGAAGAAATTCACAGCCTCTTAAAGTTCATCTAGTCCCAAGTCTGACACCACTGCGTGTGCAGAAACAGTCAGTTTGATTTACCACACACTCTTCCTCTTACTAATTCTCCTCTTTCAGTATTATCTCCTCTTTTGTTACAATCACATCAAAATGGCCACAATAATGCCTCAGGTGTGCATTCATAGTATCCATTAGCTGTGCTTTGTGAAAAAAATATACACTAAAGTGAGCATTGGTGTTAAGATTTGGCAGAGTAATACTGAAGCGGTAAAGATGGCAGCCAACTACTCATCTGTTGTTATTTACCACATATCATACAAGGGGGGAAAAAACAACATGACCCATATCAAATAAAATGTTAAATACAGAATATTCCCAAACAAAATAATAAAATATTCTTTTGTCAGCTCCTTACAATGGACTGTAAATTACTATTTATTTCATTTTTTTTATGTCATGCCATCCTGTTCATATTAAATATCAAAGGCAAATTATGGTTCACACATCTTTATTCACCCTTTAGCCATACAGAAAAATCATTTTTGTGCAAATTAGTGGTTGTTGCCTTAGTGTTTACAAGTCAAAAAGTGTGGATGGTGAGACAGAGAACAAAAATAGTCACTACCGTGCGTGTCCACCTCCAGCATTCATCACTACTTTACACCTCCTGAATGGATAAGATGTTAATCTGGACTTGTGGGATGACATGACACGCCATGCTGTGACAAGTTGTTCATGTATTGCTGGAGCAGGATCTCACTCTCTCACCCGGTGATCCTGAACGTCCCATAGATGCTCTATTGGGTTGAGATCTGGTGAATATGCTGGCCAAGGAAGGACAGCGACATTGTTCTGATGCAGGTAGGCTACTCCTGACAGACATGAGCCACATGTGGTCTGGCATTGTCATGCATTAGGGTGATGCCTGATTGCTGTATCCTGGGAATGACGTGTGGACCTAGGACCGTTTCTTGGTAACAGATAGCTGTCCGTGTACCGTGGATCTGGACAAGTTCTGACCGTCATCCATTAGCAGTGGCCCCCCACATCATGACACCACCACCAAACAATCCACTTCCTGGATGTATACGCCAGGATAGCGGCCCCTGCGGCGATGGTTCAAAAGTCAATGACCACCAGCTGTGTACAAGTTCATCTCCGTCCACTTTGCAATCAGCCATAACATCTGGAACATATGTGCTGCACGTGTGTGCAGAGTTCCGACCATAGCATCCCAACTGCGTGTTCACGTAAGGTCTTTCGGAAGTCTTTGCAGTTGTTTCTATAGGACATTAATTAGACCCGGTAAATTATCGCCTTGGCCAGGTCTTTTCAATCATGCAGAAAGAAATCTCACCAACATCATTGTTTACTCTGAAATGCACCAATGACTGCTATTTCTATGTTATGACTAAATGATGGTTATTCATGATTTAACATGTTTTGGTTGTGGGTACTTAAAAAAGTCTATTCAGTGTATTACATGCTTGTTTGTTTCAGTAGATTAGGGCTAGTGAATAGAAATGACAGTAAATGCTCAGACTTCCAGAGAGGGGTTTCTGGCACAACTTCACCTACTTACAAGGTGCATGGAGAAGGGGAAAGGTGCCTTTCGCCACAGTGTTACTCAAAAGACACGTGAGCGTAACGAATCGTTTTGATAACATATAATTGTTAAACGTATCAATGCATGGTCGGAATTAAATGTTGCTTTCATAGCCATTAAATACATTAATACCAGCCTACGCTGAATCAGTGAACACTCTGCTGAGTAAAACGAGTCCAACCATGTGGTCTGTGCTACAAGTAAACAACAAATGTAACATTAGTGTGCATATACATAAACAACGAAATCTGGGACTATTTTTTTTTAAATCTTTAACTACACTGTAACCATTGCATTGCTACTTTTTAAAATCCAAAACAGTGCCTCGTTAAAAAATCTGTCATTTTCAAGGAGTGGATGAATGCAGTAGTGAAATACGACTCAAATTTGATGCATAATGTAGGTTTTTTTTTGCAGTAAAAGCGCTTAATTTGATGGTAAATCACCTTGAGCCTCAAATAAAGCTGCAGAGGACGTGGAGGAAGGTGTCTCGAGGAAATCTGCACGATGTCGACGTCTCAGGTGACTCCTTAAATTCGTGGTATTTCCACCTTTTGCGAGCACTATTTTTCGGCATAGACGACAAATAGCCTCACCAGAGTTCAAAGGTTGTCCCTTCTCATCTGCTTTCAAGCCGAAATACAACCAGACGGTCGACTTGCTTCTTGGTTTACTGACAAGATCCATGTTTGTGGGGCTCTTCAGCATGCGGTACGCTGAACGCCGAGAGGCTGCAAGAGTCGGGGTGGTTGTAAACAACAGCCTGTGGAAATAATCACTGCCTTCCTCCTTTTTGCCTCCCTCTTCTTCTTCTACGGTGCTTGACATCCAGTTTATTGGTGTACCACTGCTGCCATCCTCTGCTCCAAAAGTGAAACTGGCCTAATTCCATAATCCACACACACACAGATGAGGAGATGGAGCATCTGCATAAAGAACTCATCAGTTCCTCAGCTACAAGATGCCACTTTGAGGAGGAAAACACACACACACACACACACACACACACACACAAACATTGTTTGCAAAGTAAATTCTCACCCATGGTAATCCATTTAGTTGTTGCTCTGTCCACACACTGACCCCGGCTGCTGCACTCTGCCGGTACAGTTTGAAGTAAACGATTTGGTCCTGTCTTGAAATTAGGGTCAAACCTGGTGATTCTTCCTCTTTTTTTTCTTCTTCTTCTTCTTATGCGCATTGTTTCCTCCCGAGTGTAATTTTAAATGAGCATCCTTTTCTAACACCATAAGCTCTCCTGTAGCCCACTACATATATGTATACTATCTTTATTATACATTCATCAATTCTTTAATCTGTAACTAATTAACTGTTTGATCTTCTATACACACTTTACTAATGTGTACTTAAAGATAACACCTTAGCTACATGCACACAGCAAAAAAAAAGGATTCATTCGAATAATCTATGCAACTTTTTCATATGTCATCACATGAAACTTTTATGCACTGACCAAAACATTTTTTTTTTCTCTTTTCTTTTTCCTTCTGGACAGACCTTCCGCTGGCCAGTTTACACAGCAGGCTGGAATGCGCGTGAACCTCACACAACATCATAACGAAAATAAAAATGAAACTCCCATCCATTTAGGACCCCTTCGCGAGCGCCCTCTTGCTGAATTGCAGCCGATTTCGGTACAATGGAATTAGTCGGGAGTGAACAGGCTGCGTGTAGAAGGGCTGTGGACATAACAAATGCGTGTAATTTGTGTTTACAAGCTCATACACACGTTTTTGGAAGCTGAGGTTTATCCTAAAGGTCATTCGGGTGTTTTACAGGTAAGAGCTAAACCCTTGCTGATGAGGCTCCAACATTTTCTATCGCAAACATTCATTCTAAAAGACAGAAATGGCGACATGCTCTCCTGTAGAAAACACGTTTTTCATGCTTCAAATGCGAAGCCGACTCGTGTGTTTATCGAGACTCTGCTTCAGTGTATTTAGGGTTAGTGGCAATCTTGGTGACTGCTTGGTTTCACGTACTGACGATTAGCTTATAGTTAGCCACTGCTAACAACATTTTGGCCTCTCCGGCTTGCCGTAGAGTGCTGTGATCCTTGTGCACCTGTTGCCATGGGCACCCACCACAAGTTTTCGGCAGTAGAGATCAACTAAACTTGCAGCGCAGCCAAACCTTTGAGCTCCAGACCCGTAGACATCTGACTCACACACGGGTAAGAATGGCCTCTTGCCTGGTCCCTGACTTCCCGGCCGTCATGGTCGCTCTTGAGCATTTAAAGGAACTGGACAAGCAGCTGAATGAAGGAGGAGTACCATTCTCTCATGAAGCCAGCCTACATCTGACAGAGATAACTGCTGCTATCACTGAGCTGGAGGCAGACAGGCGTGCTGCTCGCGAACATTTAGAAGTGGAAACCATAGAAAATAGTAAGCTAAGACACCGCATTAACAATATAAGAGAGAGACTGAGCCAGGAAATCATGGCTGACGCAGCAGCGGCACGGGCATCTAATGCTGAGGAGATGGAATATCTTCAAAAAGAACTCAACACAGTGTCTCAGATACAAGAAGCCACCGTGAAGAGGCAAGAAGCCCTCTTGAGCCAGAACCAAGTGCTGTACTCAGAGCGAGAGCTGGTGAGGGCCGAACATGGAGAAATCGTCGCTGCTCTGAATGATCAAATCACCATCAAGTATGGCTTACAGATGCAGCTAGATCAGACACGGGAGCAGATAGAGGAGCTCAAGTCCTGTACTGCTGCGGTCGCACAGGACAAGATAACACTGCAGCAAAACATGGCACTGGGGAGAGAGGCTTTCACTGTGAAACAAGACAACCTGTCCAAAGAAAAGGACCAGATCGACAGGGAGTTTAAACAGCTGAAGCAAGCGATCAGGAGGAGCCGGAGAGAATTGGATCGAGTTAATGGCAGGAAGCAACAAACACATGACCATCTGGATGAGCTCATGATTCACGTAGCCAAGCTGGAGAGCAATTTACGAACACAGACAGCGTCTCGGTGCCAGCGTGTGGAACAGCTGGAGGGGGAGACTCTAAAGCATCAAGAATTGAGGCAACAGAGAGATAGACTCAAGAAGGAGCTCTGTGCATTAGGGGAAGACTTCAGTGTCACTGTCCAGCGTCTTAAAGAGGAAACTGCCACAGTGGAAGGTAAGGTAGAGGAAGAAAAAGCATCGGGGTATCTTTGTCAAGACTCCCTGTCTCAAATTTATGAGATGTTCAAGTGGCAGCACGATGAAGAAAATGAAGTAAGGGCACAACATTTCCGCGTCTCACAGCAGCTGGAGCGATCCAAGCTGCAGCTGGAGGGGCACATCGCCTCCATAGTCAAACACAGATCGGAGATCAGAAAGATGGACAAGCAGATCACAGAGCTCCTGGAGGCCGACACAATCAACAAGCGTGTGTTTGGGAGAAATCAAGAGGAGATGCACATGAATGTGGACACAGAGAAAAGGAACATCGGCCATTTCGAGGAGGAGAAGAAGTGGCGAATGAGGCTCCTGGAGGAGGCAAAGAGAAAGCAAGAGGAGCATGCGGTGAAAATGACCTCTGACATCAACAGCATCAGGAGGAGATACCAGGATCTTCAAAAAGAGGAGGCCGTACTCCGGCAGCAGCAGCCCAAGAGCACGGATACCGACTTGCTGATGAGCCATATGACCCAATGCGAGGTGGAGTACAGAGGGGAAGAGACCAGACTCCATCAGGAAATAGTGCAGTGCACTGCAGAGACAGAGAGCATCACAAGAAGCACTGAGGAGAAGCAGAGGGAGGTGGCGGAGAAAGAGGAGAGGCTGAAGGAGGTGGAAGCAAGACGGAGCGAAGAGCAATCCAGGCACCAAAGGCTGGAACTGCAGACATCCAACCTGAGGAGGAAGAGGAGCGACCTGGAGCTGTTGATTCGGGGCTTACAGGAGAGAATCGGCTCCCTGCTCAAGCCCAAGGAGAAAATGAAGGCTGAGCTGGAGGGGATGCGAGAACGTCACATGGAGGCTCTCGACAAACAGGCCTCAGAACTGAGAGCTGCAGAGACGAGCGTCTATAACAGCAAAGTGAAACTGGAGCAGGTCCGCTTGGAGAACAGCAGGCTGCATCTCTGTGTCAGACGGATGACAGACGATCTCAGCAGAGCCCGGGAGGACAAAGACAGATACGGGCATGAGAGCCACCAGGTCGGGCGGGACATGCAGGCCTTGTTTGAGAGTTTACACGAAGCTTGGAGAGAGGATATCTCGGTAACTCACGACTGCCTGAGCAGCGACGATGCTCTTTTGGGGCCGATGAGGGCCACTATTAACTATTTGAAGACCAGGAGTCAACAGTTTGGGAATGTCAGCACACTGCTGCACCAACTCATGTTAGACTTTAGCAAACAACTGGGATATAAAGTGACTGCAGAAAAGCAGGATGTGTCTGCCGACCTGTCCTGTCCAATGTGAATTCAGGTGTACTGCACCTGTGAAATACGCCAAGTTGATATAAAAAAAACTTTAAATTAAGTTCACAGCAAATAGATGATGATGTTACGGTATTATTATTGCAGGCTTGGACACATAATGTTAAATCTGGATCGTAACTCCGTGGACTTCATTAAAAAGTTTGTGTCGCCATAGGAATGAAATATGCACAATAAAGTAGAGGATGCATTAGTTCTATTTTGTATTTTTTTTTATGTAGATATTTTCATGGATAAAAGTACAATTTCATTCACACCTCATATGTTATGACTTGTGTAATTAATATAGTATAGTGAAGCTCAGTTATTTGCTTTTGACACAAGAATTTAATAATGCACTAATAAAGCAGTTTGCACAGCATGTGTCATCTTTGACGATAACAGTGCATTTTATGTTGTGCCAGTAAATTCACATAGCTCAGAAAAATTTAATTCAGATGGAATATCTGTGCTACGGTTAACAAATATTACAAAATGCAAGTTACTGTTTGCAAAATTCCATAACAGGACACACGTTTAATCATTTCCTCTATAGCTACATGTCTTATACACATAGTGTTTGGTATATATACTGCAGCTGATGTCATCTTCCAACACGCAGAAAAAGCATCAAACGTTTGGAGAATAGCCTCTGTTGAAATAACTTATTGAAATTTCAAAAGCTAACTCCATTATATTTCCCTGCGGCAGCAACAATGCAAGCCTCTTACGGAGCTGTGAAATGTACAGCGAGAGCAGCAGAGGACCCATCTGGAGGCTTATTTCTTTACTTTCATACCCTGTCGTGATACCTTTTTGGCAACTATTGCGCTGCGCTTACTTCACCAAGTAAACCCTAGACTTTTGGATGATTTCTTCACTTTCATTTTTGAATTTTCTTCCATGCACTGAAATAAAAAGAAAACACAACCCAGATGGCAACGATTAGTTTTGTTGTGAACATTTCTCTTTTAGTAAGGAGTCATCATCCTGCCCAAATCTTTAAATTTCATCCCACGGTTGCTGCCATTATGAAGCTCAGTTCTTCATGGATAAACAGATTGTTATTCCTTTTATTCTATATGTGTATTTACCAACTTGCTTGTTTTCTGTTTTTGTTCTTCTTGTTTCAGAGAATGCACAGAACTTTGTGCGAACAGGTTGTCGCCTTTTTCCTACTGACTACAGTGATGCACCAATACCAAACTTTTTTCCCCTTTTTAAATATGTTTGTTTATTTATAAATGCATTCATTTTTAGTGTTGCAAACATGTCAAAACAAAACGTGTGAAAAGGAAAACTGAAAAGAAAAATTACTGGCAATTTGAAGCAAATAAATTGACTCAATTCAAAATGAGAAAAGTCGTTGTAACAGCTGCCTGTTACACGCGTCATGTTTTTATTATTTATGTTTGTTTCCGGTGTGTGAACCCGGGGAATAATAACCATCACCTCTTCTGTCTTCTCAGACTTACTGCATGAAGTTTGTCACTGTGCGGCTCCTACCAGCAGATGGCAGAAGGCACCAGGCCTTTCTCCACTGTGACTGTGCCCTGTTAGATTGTCCAGCAACCACCCACTTCCCTCTGAAGAAAAACAGTCAGACACATCCCTCTGTCTGTGTCACACACTATTTGGACCATTCAGAGGCAGAGAAAAGCTGAGGAATAAGGCAGTAGCTGAAGAACACGTGGCGTTAAAGGAAACCAGCGTTTTACTCCAGTAAATACGGTGAGTCTATACATCAACATGGAGTCAAGTTTGCTCTGAACTGTGCCATGTGGCCAGCAGGGGTTTGTAACCAATTCAGTGGTCTGTCCACCGACCACGGTCTCTCACACAGACCACTGGTCACCACCACTAAGGGCGCTACAGCCTAGTGGTCCGGACCAACTGCCCAGTGGTCTGTGGTGTTGTCTTTGTGGTCTGGACCAGCTGCTCAGTGGTCTGTGGTGTGGTCTTTGTGGTCTGGACCAGCTGCTCAGTGGTCCGTGGTGTGGTCTTTGTGGTCTGGACCAGCTGCTCAGTGGTCCGTGGTGTGGTCCCAGTGGTCTGGACCAGCTGCTCAGTGGTCCGTGGTGTGGTCTTTGTGGTCTGGACCAGCTGCTCAGTGGTCCGTGGTGTGGTCCCAGTGGTCTGGACCAGCTGCTCAGTGGTCCGTGGTGTGGTCCCTGTGGTCCATGGCATGGTCCCAGTCCACCTTACCTAACCATAAGGTCTATCTTACCTCTTCTCTAGTCTCTCTCCTCTGGCTGTGTGATGCTCTTTGTTAGCTATTAACACATTGTTTTTGATGTTTTACTCTGTATTTTTAAGTTCGTGTGATAGATCCCAAAAATAGAAAACTGCACTAAATCATATAAAAGTGTACAGCATTACGTTGTAGCAGTCAAAGAAGAGACTGCATCAGCATACATCTGTGACACCTGTGCTTATATTTAATATGTACTGTATGTGTAATACAGTATTTGAATCTTCTGTAAACTGATTTGGCAACAACATATTTGTGTGTCTCCGTGTTACTCTGCTTTTATTCTCTCTCCGTCATATATATTCCACTAAATACGGTGAGTCAACATGAAGTAGTGCTCTGAACTGTGCCATGTGGTCCAGATATAGAATCTCTGGTCCTAGGGTACCATATGGTCAGGCTATCATAGAATACATTTGAAACAGGTTTTGCTTGTATAAGATATTCTGTCTGACAGGCTGCATCCATCTGTGACTGCTCCATTATATCAGTAATAGTGTCAACATGTCATAACACAACTCTAGTTGTACCACAACCAGCTGTCCATCGGTGCATTTTGATGTTGATTGACACTATCTGAAATTGAAGGACACGTGCTGCCTTGAGATGGAAAAAAAAGCTCCTTGAATTATGTGGTTGTTTCATATTTTACACACTTCTGATCCAGAAGTGGTTCTTTGTAGATTCTGAAAAGTCAACAAATCTTTTGATGGATGATTTTTTGAAATGGATATGAAACCTTTATGTCTCTGAATGGGGACCTCGTTACAGTAAGGCGACACCAGTTCTCGTGAATTTCACGTCTGAAAGGTCGCGGGAAGGGTTTCCCTCTGATTTTAGACACTGATCGAAATATAAGTATATCAGTAATGAGGACTTGCGACAGACGCACAGTTTAAACCTGACAAAATAACACTAACGATGGCATCAGAGTTGTTTTCAATTGGGTTGTAAGTTTGTAGCCCCATTCAGACAGAGTTTTCTTTCCGGGTTCACGAGCTGTTTCATTTCTACATGGGTGCTACTTTAAGATCACAGTCGGAATCATCACAGAGAAATTGTATCAGAGGCATCGCGTCACATGACACAACCCACTCACATATTGTAATGTAATGTTCAATATAGAAATGACAATATGTCACGAAAGGCTACAGTGACCTGTACTTACTCACTCACCCACCCACACAGAGAGAGCCAATCCCTTGCTCCCATGTCACTCACTTCCGTAAATTATTGTCTCTTAACCTACGAGCGGTCATGTGCAGGATGTGAGTCACACCAGCAGCACACACACGCACAGACACACACACACACACACACACAGACATGATCGATGAGGGCAACACGGCCATGTTTGGATGTCTTGTGGCTCATGCAACTTGAGAACTGCTGTTTGATGCAATGATTAAACCGTCTCAACGAACAAATTTGATTGTATCTCAAGAAAATCAATAAAACCGAGTTCAGTTTGGAACGTTCCAAATGTGCTACATGAAAAATGCAGTGAACACTGATGCAACATCGCTGACGATGGTTTGTGATCGCGGTGACCTCACTGCTTTTACAACATCACAGGCCGAGGAAGTCACTGGTGCAACACACACACTGAAAACATACTGTATGTGCTCATGTTGAACAACAGCTACTGTAATACACACATTTACACACGTCATACACGGAATACTCGCTTGCACACATTTTTGTGTGTGTGTGTGGGTGTGACTCCATGTTATTCTTTTATTATACCTCCGTCATATATCTGCCACACACGGGTGTGTGTGTTTGCAGGTGTGACTCTGCTTTTAATTCTTTTTCCATCATATATCTGCCACACACATGTCCTGATGACGTCTGCACTGCCTAACCCCTCTCTCTCTCTCTCTCTCTCTCTCTCCCTCCCTCCCTCTCTCTCCCTCCCAGAGGCTTTATAGGCATTGAGCAGTCAGATTTCCACATACACATACGCAGATGAACACATCTGTCACGGTCTCCTTTTGCATTGAAAACAGGAAGGCAGCTCAAATCCGCTGATAGTTGCATACAGTATCTGTGGCAGTTGCGTTAGAAGGAGGTGGTAAGAGCAGTTTACTGAAGTGCAGAGTGGACACAGCTGTTGACAGACATGGAGACAATGGGTAAGAGGCAGCTATTCACGATTTTACTGCAGATGAGATCACGTTTGGATGTGTTGTATCTTCGGTGCATTTGATCTGGATCCACGTAATATTCCAGATCTGGTGATCCAGAATGTTTGCATTTATAAAGGCTCATGGAAAAGTTTGGTGTCAGATTTGACAGATCTTCAAAAGTTACTGATCTAGATCCTGAAGAAAACCACCGTTAGTGAAATATTATTTTTTTTCTTGAATAACTATCAAACTAATAATGTCATCCCAGATTCTATTCATATCTATTCATATTATGAGGGTGAAACTATCATGGGACTATTGCTTCCAGGTGAAATGACGTAATGGGGAAACTGAGCTGCCTTGGTGGAGGTTTGACCTCTTGAGTATGTCTAATTTTGGGTACTTTAAAAGTCTGTCTTCATCTGAGACAACAAATCCCTCTTCCTACGTCTACCTCCATTGGTTCAGCTGTAAAGCTGTCAGCCTCACACAGTGTGGCTGACAGCTTTACATTTGAACGTACATCAGAGGCAGAAGGTGCAGCAATGACTGTGGTGCTGTGGAGCAGAGCCTTGACTTAAATCATGCCACCATCAGCCAGGCTGATGCTGTCATGTATGTATGTATGTATGTGCAGAAAATGGACTTGCATGCTTATTAACATAAATGTCTAAAATCTAAAAGAAATTTTTTTTAAAGTCTATTTATATTCACAGATGCACCAGGGTTTGGTTTATATGTAGACATGGCTGATAGCTCTCACAACTGGACAGATTCTAACCCATCAGTGGTCAAACTGTGCCTGATCTCTCCTTTTATAGCCATAAAGTTCTGGTGCGGAGGAACCGAGGAGAAGTTTGACTGAGTCAGACTCAGTTTTGCCCTTTTTTTTTTTGCAGAACACAATATTGATGAAACAAATTTTGGCACACCGTCACTTAGAGGTGTGTAAGTGCTCTGTCTGTTTGAAAAATCTATGGAAAGCAATTAGGATTCCAGCTGGAATTTAACTGCATGCGGCAAAAACAATTAGTCAGTCTGACAGTCGCTCACTGCCTTATCTCATAATCTGAGCAGAAGGTCAGCAAACCCAGTGAATAGAAGTCTATGGAAGTCTTGTTGCTGCATCACAGATGTGGAATTGGACTTCCAAATATGCTTGATGTTTAATTCCTCCTACACCTTCACACACATACCTGGCCTGACCATCTTTGTCTTGTTTTTCAAACAGTGTGTCCGATGGGTGGAGGGGCTACAAAACTGTACAGCACCCTGACACAGAACCTGAGCAGCAGCCCTCCTCTCCATCTCCCTCCATCCTGTTTGGATCCCCGCCCTCGAACGTACTCAAACCTGGATCCAGTTTTCAGCCAGGTGAGTTCTTCACATGACAGACAAAGGCATACGTGTGTAGTAATCTGCCTCCTGAGCTGAAAATGAATGATATCGTGTGGTGTCATGCAGGAGCAGAAGGGGTGCGATCCCGTGGAGCTGCTTCGACTGTGTGAGGAGGCCCTCGGGGACAGACCGCCTCGCTTCCGCAGGAAGTTCACTCACCTCAGTAATGGAGATATCAGCCCCAGCGGCCCCAGCGGCCCCATCAGGGTGATGCAGTGGAACATACTGGCCCAAGGTAGGCTGCTTTTAGCCCTGACAACAGTCTAATCTCACATCAACGCTGGACTGTGATCTTTCATAATGACACATTTTTCATTTTAAAAAGAGAACTTAGTGGCTTTCAGACCATGTGCCAATCCTTATTCCTGGTAATTTGACCCAGTGGAGATATCAGGTCTTGTGCCAGTTAAGCTGCACTTAACCGTATTTGTATTCAAACAAAGCCTCAGAGTCTCTTACAGCTCCAACGTTTACACATTGACCATGATAAGTAGCTGTGCGCTTTGATATTTAGATTTTTCTGCTAATCTAATTTGATTTAATTAATAAATCTGATTTTAAGGTGATTGAAGGTTGGTCATCTTCTCCATAGCATATATTCAAAACAATATCCAATACTCGAGGCTCACCAAAGGAAAATGGAGCATATGTCACATTACTGATGAGTTTGTTGTACCGTCTTTAGCGGGGGGGTTCGGGGGTTTGTCATCTTTGTTTTATGTTAACAAATGTCAGCTGAATGTAATAAAATGTGAACTAGATATAGACAGTAGAAAACGTTATGGGTGTCCTTTTCTAAGCATGAACAATTCTGATATGTGAATAATATAAACTATGTGTTGTTTAGTTAGTTGTGGTTAACTCTCCTGACGTCAGATCTCCCTCTCTCTCCTGTCCTTTAGCCCTCGGCGAGGGGCTTGACAGTTTTGTCCAGTGTCCCCTGGAGGCCCTCAGCTGGTCCCGTAGGAAGTACCTCATCTTAGAAGAGATCCTCAACTACCGACCTCATATCCTGTGTTTGCAGGAAGTTGACCACTACTATGATACCTTTCAGCCGGTTCTGGCAGGCCTGGGTTACAGCAGCATCTTTTGCCCCAAACCCTGGTCCCCGTGCCTGAATGTGGAGGGCAACAACGGCCCCGACGGCTGTGCGCTATTCTTCGATCAGACGCGATACGAGTTCTTGGATAGTGTGAATATATGTCTGTCGGCCATGAGGATACCAACCAATCAGGTGGGTAAAAGCCTTGTGAAGCCACACTTCACCTCACTCTGACGCCCACTCATTAGCGCCTGTAACATGTTCCTCCCTTTCTACAGGTTGCTGTGGTGACAATGCTACGTTGTCGGAGCACAGGGAGATGCGTGTGCGTGGCGGTGACCCACCTTAAGGCTCGTTCTGGCTGGGAGTGGCTCCGCAGCGCCCAGGGCTCCGACCTCTTGCAGCACATTCAGAATCTGATCCAGAAACACACCAGCGGGCCCACGGGTGCCCCTACCCCCAACATTCCTCTGCTCATATGTGGCGATTTCAACGCTATCCCCTCTGAGGAGGTGTACCAACGTTTCACAGAGTCGCCTCTCGGTTTAGACTCGGCTTATAAGAAACTCAGTCAGGATGGTTCGACTGAGCCGGACTACACCACATGGACGATTCGACCAACAGGGGAATGCTGCACCACTCTGGATTACATCTGGTACAGTAAGAACACGCTAAGAGTGGACGCAGTTTTGGACTTGCCCACTGAAGAACAGATTGGACCAAACAGGCTTCCGTCTTTCAGCTATCCGTCTGACCATCTTTCACTGGTTTGTGACTTCAGCTTTAAGGAGGAGTGACGAGGAAATGATGAACTTGCACAGAGGAGGGGACAATGTGGTTAAGAGACAGAGTCAAGACTGGCTCCTTGATGAAGACAGGATGCTCAGAAACCTGAGGTCATGCTGCCTATACTGTATATACTGCCTGTACTATAGACTGACTAATAAAGTTTTTTTTGCTTTAAATGTGTGGGGCTAGATTTACTCTATGACTACACTCATGTTGGTTCGGGAATTAAAGGGTCATTCACCCAAATGATCAGTTTTCATTTGTCTAGGAGATTTCTGTCTGTGTCCATGTCAACGTAATAGAGGTGGATTTGTTTGCTCACAGCATTTAAGGATTACATTTTAAAAAATTACTGCATGTGTGTCCATGAAGAAACGAATGTCCCGAGACACCTCCATGTTGAATGTTGTTATTGCACTTTTAATGCTTTGAGCAAGGAGGCAGACAGATAACATACAACCTCGGCGAATAACACCTGTCTGCAGGGCTGCATCCCCTGGCAAAAATTATGGAACCACCACTCTTAGAGGATGAAACAAATAAATCACAGATATGACACTAAACAATTTTTAATAGCTGAACGTTCTGGTTTCAAGAAACATGCCTCAAACAAATGAAATTATTTCAACTAATGACAGATTTTTTTCCAGATCAAGTGGAGGAAAAAAATTATGGAATCACTCAGTTTTGAGGGAAGAATTATGGAATCAACAAAGAAAAAAAAATCACAGACAATACTTTGTTGCGCCTCATTGGGCTTTTATGACGCCCTGGACTCTTCGAGTCATGGACTTCACTAATGATAACAATCTGCATCAAGATGGTTCCAACCTTCTCCAGTAGCTGTTGACAGATCAGCTTTGCAGGATGGAGCCTTGTCATGGACATCTTTTTTTAAAATTTCCACCATAAATATTCAGTCGGACTGAGATCCAGACTGTTTGCTGGCCATGTTGAGTTGACATGCTTCTCCTGAAGAAAAGCTGAAACTCTCTTTCCTCTGTGACAAGATGCATCCTGAAAAATGACTTCATCATCACCAAACCCATTATCTATTGATGGAATGAGAAAGGTGTCCAGATTTCAATGTACACCTGTGCATTTACTGTTGAGGTAATGATGGTCATCTTCCCTGGTCCTTTACCTGAAATCCAACCTCATATCATAAATGAGTGGGGAAATTAGCTTGTTTTCTTCAGGCAGTCGTCTTTGTAGGTTTCACTGGAACGGCACCAGACTAAAATTCCAGCATCATCGCCTTGGCCAATGCAGATTTGGGATTCATCACTAAATATTACTTTCACACAAACATCCTCACTCCATGATTTCTTCTCTTTAGCCCACTGTAACCTTGTCTTCTTCCGTTTTGGATTTATTTGGTAAGTTTTCATTTGACTTTTCTGGATGTAACTCCCCTTTCATTCAGCCCATTTCTTATAGATCTACTTCTTTTCAATTAGGCAAGTCCAACAGCTCGTTAAGGTCTACAAGCACTATCTTTTAACTGCAGACTAATTTGCATATTTAAACTTGTGCTGGTAGTAGTTTTAGAAATGCAAATTACAAGGTGATTCCAAATGTATTTCCTCTACTTGATCTGGAAAAAAAAATATGCCAGTAATTCAGATATTTACATTTTATTTGTTTGAGGTATTTTTCATGAGGCCAGAATGTCCAGCTATAAAATAACAATTGTTTTGTCTCATATCTGTGGTTTATTTCCTACAAAATAAAATAGTTGAGATATCATTGATTTTTGCCAGGGCTTCTGCATACCAGGAACAGCTTTTGTAATTTGGGTGAACCCATCATTTCAGTCCACCAACCCTAGATGACGGCATCCTAACAGGTCAACATCTATGTAAATGTCCTGCTTCTATGTTGTCAATGAGTTCAGACTCCAGTCCTCTCATGCACAGCTGTTTCAGTGCTAAATGTCATCAACTGCTGCCTGATATTAGAATCAGTAACACAATAGCTGTCTGGTATGGCCAACATGCAACCATATAGTGTCTGTAAACATGACTAAAAATATTGTTGCACATTTACCCTGACTTATAATTATGAAGGTTCTTACGGAAACAGGTCTACTGAACTGGACATATTGAAACAACGGATGGCTCCAGGTCTACCCTATGATCAGGTAAACACTTAAATGTTCCATTACTACATTGTTAAAGGCTACTTCAGACACTTTTCAAAACCACATACCAAAGAGAGCATGTGATTATTGTCCATTTAGCATCTTTTCAGCTACAGCGGAAGCATGTTCACCCCTGATGTATCTCTCTACCTGATGTATCTCTCTAAACTCAAGTAACTGGGTGTCATGGCGTGCAAAGTAACCACAGAAAGTTTGATTCATTAGAAAATCTTAACACTTAAAATATAGGTTACTGTCTATAAACCAGTTTTCGTTTCATAAGGAACCTTCACACTTCAATGTAAAAACGTTTTAAATACAAAAAGCTGTGATTAAAAAAAAAGGACAGCTGTCAGGTTTCAAATGTCTTTTTATATTTCAGTAAAATCTAATACACTTTGAAACAAGAGTACAGCAAAATAGAATATACTTCAAATGTTGAATATACAAACAGTTCAGTCGGAACCCAAACATCTTTCTCTCCATCTTCCCTCTTTTTAGATAAAAAATAATAATGAAGTACAAGAACGGGGCCAAAACGGTAGATTAAAAAAAAAAATTAATGCTGGCAAACTGATCCTCTGTTTTAAGCCAGAAGTAAAGTGACCTGGGATCCACAGTGGTTTCTTAATTCTCACAACCATTTTGCATAAACCTGATTAAACAAATTTCTCAATGCCTTTCTTTCAATGATTAAAATAATCTTAGTTTACATTCATTCCTTTTTCTATCTGGATTCTTTTTTTTAAGATATGGCACAGCTAAGAGCTCATGCATCAGCTCAGAGTCACATTTCTGTGCAGCGAGACTGTATGGATGTTGAAAGAGCAAAACTCTGTCAAAAAAAAATAAATAAATAGAGGAATTGAGTAACAGCCAAGCACCTTTTGTCAAATAAGTCTAAAAGTCAAGCCTGGAGATTTTCCTAGACTCTGGAGGATAAACTGAAAGCAATCTGGCCACTGACCTACAACATGTTGCTTCAGTTAAGATTCAGTGAGTGTTTAACAGCCTTATAAAGACAGAGGAACTGATGATAATAATACTAATATTCGTTCCCCTACTTTCAATAATACTGTGCTTGGTAAAAGGTATAAAAGACAAAAACAAACTTCAGCTTAATGTTCAGACGATACATGATAAAGAAAGTCAAACTTAAAATCTAAGGCTGTTCTGTCAACTTTAGCTCCGTAAACTGTGTAGTAGATAATATATTTATATATGTACATGACCGTATTCTGTCTGATATCGTTCCTTGTCAGAGCTTCTCGAAGCTCCACTTTCTTTCTTGCTCTCACTCTTACCGGACTCCTGTAGCACCACCGACATGTGATCTGCACAGTGATATACGTAAGTGAAAAAAAAAAAAAAAGTTGCTGGTTTTAACATCTTTCTAGGCAAAGTTGTAAAGAAATGTTCTCTTCAAAAACTTTGTTACACCCCCCACTGTGTTTTTTTTTTTTATTCAAAAGTTCCTTTTGGTTAGTTGTAATTATTTGTATCGTTGTGTAGTGTTTCAGCTTTTTTTGTTTTTTCAAGATTCTTTCCATTTGCCCAATTTGAGTTTGAGTCAGTGATCCGTTTAGGAGGCATAAATTGTAGTGATCAAGGTTGGTCCCTTTATCCTTCCCATCAAGTTCCATTGAATGTGGATTCCTTTGTTGTGGTACAATTTGGAACCTATATGCAACACTCTGAGGTTTCAGTGTGGTTCTAAGGGAGACAGACTTTGTTCAGTTCAGTTCTAGGCAGCAACAGGGAAGATGTGAGGACAGGCTCAGGACTAAAAACTGGCCTTCAGGAGTCTTTAGAGTCTCACAGACTGCTGCTGGTTACTACAAGAGTAAAAATGACACCAGACATGTACAAACTAACCCTTTCTGGCAGTGAAGAGAAAGGATGGATGTCGCTAGATTCGTGCATTTCAGCACTCTGGCTCTTCTGTCTTTACCGTCACATCAGGTGTTTCCAGTTGGATAACCACCTCACTGTCCGCAGGCTCTGATTGGACGTTCTGGACATTTTTGGGGTTCACCTGGTGTTGCTGGATGGCCATCGGCACCTGCACAGTATGGACCTGGATTCCTGCAGCCTTCAGCTTCTCCACTGCACCGCCTGCTGGTGCTCCAATGACCAGCTCTGAACCATTAATGACACCGCTTATGAGCCGAGAATGTGTCGCCACCGTCTGATTGGCTGCAGATAAAGTTGCAACCCCCGCCCCGCTGCCTGGCTGTGACACTACAATAGTCTGTTGTGTCTGCGTCGGTACGGTGAGCCTCATCACTTGCGTTCCCGGGGCGACGTTGAGAGGTGTCAAGGCCCGGACCGTCAGGGGGCTACCAAGGAGGCTGATGCCTGCCGGGGAACCACCGGCTCTGGGCTTGTTTGCGCCTGTGGGGTTCTGCAACTGACATTGGGCTAACTGATGGGCTGGGATTGTGATGATCTTAGCCAACTGGACAGTGATCTTGTCTCCATTCTCTGCTGTGGCTGGGACCATGGTGGGGATGGTCTGGATCACAACCTGCAACCCCCGCCCCCAAAAAATAAACACATAATTAAAAAAGAGCTCAGAAAGTTCAAAGTTAACCCATAATGTTAAATGCAAATAATTATCTTATCTAATAAGTCTGTAAAGGGATTCTGTTGGGTTCTCAAAGTTTGATTTCAGACTAATTTAAGGACCTTGTTCTTAGCAGATCAAGTGTTGGGTACACACGTGTTCCGAACGAATGCAGCCAGTACACGTGTGGAACTTATTTGTGTGCGTACGGGATTCAAATTCCGAGGGACAACTTTAGCGAAGGACTGGATGTTGTTAGTTCAGTCAGTGCAGCAGGTTAGTGGTCATGGCGACCGCAGACAAACAGGAGTTTGAAGACCCTCCCTCATCATTTAAGTCTGCTGTGTGGGAACATTTCAGTTTTGCAGTAAACTATGATGACGACGAACAAAGACAAGTGGATCATTTAGTCGTTTCCACTGTACTGAACCGTGATTTTTGTGTACCGTTACACCCCTAGCAGATATAGTGCAATTTAAAGCCTGTTTCACAATTACACCTGCCAATGCATGCTTGCAAAATGGGAAATCAGTAGGGATGACGTGACCTAGATTTATTATTCATCATTATTTCACATTTTTTACGTATATACCAGCAGTTTATGATCATTCTTAAGTATATAACCAATTAAACTAATGCAGTAGTCTTTGTACATAATACAACAAGCATCCTAGCTGCTGTAACTAGTAGTGGTAGGATGAAGATACCCTGCAGTAATATGAAAAAATTAAAACATGTTGCTCAGCGCAAGAGTTTCCACACCTTCTGCTGTGAGTTGGTGTGGCCAGCATGAGCCGAAGTATTGGTGAGGAGGGTGGTGTGGCCAGCAACCCCTGTCGCTCCTGTCGGCTGTGGCACAGCAACACTTGAGATCTTCTGACCCAGCGATGTAGTCATGACTACGGGCACCTGCATAGCCACCCGCACCGTCCTGTAGATGAGAGGTCAGACAGCACAGAGCGTCAACAGTCAATACCTAAAGTCTGGAAAACCTGAAGGTGCTCACCTCTCCACATGACACTAACCTGGGCGCAGTGGTGTTTGAGATGATAGTCGTGCAAGACTGCTGGGGCTGACTCCCATCTGGTGATGCAGATACAGTCACTATCCTCTGTAACCCTGCCGCCACCGCTGCACCACCTCCTGCAATCGTCTTGCTGCCCGTGGCGACATTGGCATGTGCCACAATGGCTCTGTTCCCACCCCGCAGGATGTTGGGCTTCTTGGAGGATGACAGCTCGGTCGCCCGCAGAAACATGTCTGGCGAGGGCAGCACACGCTCAAAGGATGCTGTGTTCTCTGAGGCGATCAGATTGTCAGGGGCGGACAGGTCTGCCTTGTCATCGTCAATGATGACTATGTTTTTGGGCATCTCCTTGAACTGGTAAACCAGTCGCTGGCCCTCTACCTTGGCGAGGATGCCGCGCTGGTAGTAATATCTGAGGGAAAAAGAATTACCGGGAGTTACACTGTTGCCACCCATAAACATAAACATCAAAAATCCATCTCAGATCTCCTCATACACAGATTTCTCACCTCAGTGCCCGCCCCATAGTCTCGTAGTTCATGTCTGGCTTGTTCTTGTGCTTGCCCCACAGCTTGGACACAGCTTTTGAGTCAACCAGTTTGAATATGCCCTTCTCCCTCTGGGTCCATTTGATGTACCTGGGACAGGTATTCTTGTCCTGGAGGAGGTCCAACAGGAACTCCCACAAGTAGGTGGTGCTCCCTGCTGGAAATCAAGCTAATTTAATGCACTTCATTTTTATTGGTGCTGCACACATTCAAATTGCATCAGATCTATGTATACTGGAGTTCCTGGTGTTGGTCCATGTGTCATGTAAGATTTCAAATACCCAAAGAATTGGGGGAGAAATGACGGTCAAATACAGTCCGTTTAAAAACAATTCCCAGAGGCCGTCGATGCCATGCTTCACCAACCCAAAGCGACGGTATTTAACAACCAAGGAATGAGACTCAATCAACTGTTTTTTTCCTGCAACTGTAATTAAATTGCGCTTGTGTCTACATAGAAAGCAAAGCGAGTCACTCAGGCAACTTTGACCGCACGATCATTTGTGGTAACTTCATTGTACATTAACTATGAGGTAGTGCTCAACGGCAGGCATCAAGGGTATGTGTGTGTGTCGCCTCTGAATGAACTCATGGCTCACAACAGACTGTTGTTTTTTTCTAGTCTCCTCTTTTTCTCTTTTCCTCTCTGCACGTTCATGAGGTAAATACACTTTCCCCTCCCCATCAGCAGTAAACGAGAACCAAGACAGACTGACTTACAGTACACCATGGCTCACTGCACAGACAGTTTGAGAAAGAAGATGGAAGATAATTCCCAAACGTTTTTTAAAAAAGGAAACTGAGCTCTCTACTTCTGGTGAGCAGTCCGTTTGTTTGTTCCCCAGAACCCCGAGCTCTCTCCTCCAGAGCTTCCTGCGTCTCAGCAGCGGCTCTGCCCACCACTCTGCTCTGCCCTCCCCACACAACACTCAGCAGAGCCCTGCTACACACTTTTCCACTGACGTTCACCATTTTCAACTAGCATGAACACACTTTGCACTGACCTCATATATAATCATGCTGTGTGAAAATTTTGCCTTATGCTTGGTGTGAACACAAGGGAGTTATTTTCAGATGGTATTATGACTAGAGAAATTTGAATATGTTGGACTTGGTATTTTTCCAGGGAAAAAAAAAATTACTAGATAATGAAAACTCGTGTATAAAGCTATGTTAATCGTTACGAGTAACATTACCACTGTTAATTACCTTTCCCTTCTCTTGGCTTCTTCTTAATGCCGAGGTCTGGTGAGCCATTAGACAGGGCTGAATGATGAGTCTTTGGCTTCCGCCCTGCTGTAAAACAAAAAAAACTTCATTCACATCACTGATATAAGACCCAAGACTGAGAGTCTACCACTAGATGGGGCTCTTGGATAAACTCAATAACTAATTAAAATTGTAACTCCAGGTTTTGGTTTGAGGTGAAGTTAATCACAGAATTGCCAGATGTTTTCCATTTGAAAGTCTGTTAAAAAAACAAAACATAACTTTTGGCTCTACACAGTTCAAAATCTAGTGCCGACAGTGGGTCTGTGATAGCATGGAAGGACTACTGGAGATCCACTTAGTGATTAATTATCACAAACAAGTTCATTCTGTCTACCTCTCCTTTTTCTGACCGGCTCGAGGCCGGGCTCTGGTTCTGGCTCTTCGATCAGGCTGCCAATCTCCTCGTATTCCTCCTCGCAGCACTCCTCTGTTGATATCTCCACCTCCGTGTCTCCAATCACGTCGGGACGCATGGCAGCGTGAAGGAAGACGGGTGTCGCTACATGAGGTGGGACAAAAGCCTCTGGGTGGAGGAATTAAAGAGAGGAGAGTTAGAATTGTGCTTCCAAGATGAATTAAAAAGTTTAGTATCAGTTTGGTAGATGTGAAAGGGCACAACAAGATTGTTGGAACTCAAGCATTAAAGCTCTTTGTGAATAATTTTGGTCCTTTAGATCCTTTTAGATCCATACAATTCTTAGGGTTTTCTGTGGGGCTTGTGAAACCTACATTTTAGAGCTCACAGCAAGAATAAGACATCTGTGAAAATTTCATTTTGTATTTAACCACACTGATCCATACAGATTAATACAATTATGTTGTGTTAATTATGAAAGATTTATATATATATATATATATATATATATATATATATATATATATATATATATATATATATATATATGAGTTTCTAGTGTAACCAGTACTAAATTGTGTAACTAGCTGTGTTTTGATGTATTATTGGTTAGTGTGTGCTACCTGGGCTACGATCCTCTCTGAGACTGGAAGGTGAATCCATGCGTAGCAGAGCCTCTGCAGCCTCAAACGTCTTGTCAGAGCAGTGGATACTGGTGCCATGGACTGAGGCCTCCACTGAAACACACACAATTTGCATGTAGTTCATGAAAAATGAAGTTGCTGGTTGAACTCTCTGGAGGCTGTTTTTTCCAGAATTATGAATCCCCTCAGAGAAAACCAGCATCTTGTTCAAGGACACTAAAGCGCCTTACTTTCCAATATCTAAGCTAAGAGGCCAGAATTTATGCATTTACATGGTCAGCTTAATAATTTTTTAGACAAAATATTATAATAATGCCAATACCAACTGTTAGTAATATCCATCACACAAGTAACAGTGCAGCAAGCAAATATGGCGCCCCCCAGTGGAGAGCCAAATTACTTTCAGACCACTGCTTTGGTAATTTTAGTAAACTCAGTAAATCTTCATAATCAGCCTCTTAACTCCTTAAACTAGTTATGTTTTGTTTTCACACTACACCTTTGGTTTTTGGGTTAAGTTGTTAAGTGGGTTGATTCAGGATATGGAATACAGACATGATGAAAGTTTCAGGTAGGTCAGGTAAAATGGTTAAACTACATCTAAGGCTGCTCTCCATTACAAGTATACACAAGTATCATTGGCAGGCAGCTGGAAGAACCCTAAATGGCACAACAATACACAGTGCTGCAGAAATAAAAAATTGGACTCAGTCTGTTGTAAAGGAAATGGTACATGGCCCCATTTGGGACTGTGAGAAGAAACCCAGAGCACCTGCTGTTCGCGTCAATCAATGGTGGGGAACACGAGACACTGTTACACCCTGCACTGTCCATGTTTGGCTATCTCACTGAGGCAACAGGCACTGCATAGGGGAGAGAAATGGGCTATCTTTAGATGAACCACTCATTCAGGCCCTCTCAAAAACAAACAGGATATGCTGGTAGCCCTCACAGCAGACCCTATAGCCCACTGAGCTGCCCTTGAAACCAGGCTGCCGTGCTGTAATAAGACCACCAAAAGGATTAGAATCAGAGAGCCCTATATAGTCACTTTTGCCATTTCTAGTATATCCAGAATGTTGGAAGTTTGGTTTGTGTTTAATCATTGAATTATAGTAAATTGCAAACAATCATTTTATAAGAAATGTTTCATTATATGCGGGTGGCATAAAATAAGAGCATTATAACTTTTTTTTTACCTGAGCAAAATGTCTACTATAATAAAATGTAACGGCGCCATGAGTTGCAGCGAGTCCGACAAAAAGTAGTGCGGCCTCTAATGACTTCCGTGTTTACAGTCCTCATCCTTTCCCTCCAGTTCTCTTCGAAGAAGCTCACAAATCCCTCGTCACTCAACACCCACCTCGCCTCCTATTGGCTCATTCTTTGTTCAATAGCCCACCCCTGATTGAACCTGATTGGATTTGTGCTGACGTTCTAAAACTGCGTGCAAGCTATTGGACTAAGGCAGCCTCTATCAACGGCACACCCCGCCCTCTCATATACACAGTGCTTCCGCCATCGATGTAGGACAATTTTACTTTGAAATCTGCGAATAAACGCGAGTTGAAACGGAGTGATGTTTTAAAAATACATCGATCATTAATGCACATTGTTAGTAAGCCAGAGAAATTATACAAAATGTTTATTTGAAAGCTCAGTGCGGTCGAAGGCTGAAGTCGCACTTGAAACAACTGGCGTTACAGGGAAGGAAAACGAGTGAGCCAGGCCATCCCACGCTTCAGAGGCAGCACAACACGTTAACGGAAACCACGAAACAAAGACATAAAAAGTCGCAGACACTGACAATGTGTCAAATTCTCTCACCACACCTAAGATTCACAAAACTAATTTACTAACACTTTAAATGTCTGATGAGCTGTTACTCGGGGATAATGTGTTAAGACTTACTTTCCACTAACGGAACAAACTAAAGCCAACCACAATTCAATACTACCGCATACAAACATCATGGTAAAAAGTGTTATTTCCGACAGTATGTATCAGATTCATGCTGCTAAAAACAATCTCACATGTCCTTCCGACTCATACAGCGTGGCAAAGACGTAGAAAAGACAACATCTTTGCACTTCCTGGTTGTGCAGAGCCGATCTGCAAACCGTTATTCTAAATCACACTGCGGTGACAGAAACCTGCTTCAACATGCAAAATACATTTAATGCAGGTATCTGTCTATCTGCGCAGACTGGAAGGCCCTGCTACAAACTTCATCTCTTAAATTAGGTTTGATAAACCGTGTAGCAACGCTATACAGGTTGCTACCAAGGTGATCACTTCCTGATTGCCCTCCATTACTTCACCACACTACTCAGCGGACTGTGGCACAGCGGTCGAAGTTAAAAAAAATACGGGGTGCGATAAACTCAGCTCCAGGGGAGATTGAAAGTGCATAAAAATATGTTACCGGCTCTGATGAGTAGATCGAGCTGGTTCGCGTGCCCCTCATGCTGTGAAGTCGCCATGTTTCCCCTTTGCTGCAGATTCACATTGACTTCTCAGTGAATTGTATAGGAAGCCACTAGCTCATATCACTCCGCCAGAAATGGGAAACGTCCTCGTATTCAACGAGACATACTACGGTGACAGAAAGGTAACAATCCGCCGCCGACACAGGAAATCCTTTTTTCACCCTCCCTCACTGCAGTGAGAATGTGTAATAATCGGTATAAAACTGAAGTATTTAATAACAAATAGGCACTTTGAACAACATATTGACTGCTAAGGATCGTAAACATCAACAACACAGTATATATAGCCTACTGGACGTCAAAACAATGAACACCACATGTTTTGTAATGGCTTTGATTACATTATGTTTGTTGCTCCTAAGTTCTTACTCAACAATTATTGTAGGTATTTACAGTGGGCCATTTTGAACATTTTATTTTCTTTAGCTAATGGTCACTATCCATACCCAGTATATTACAGTTTCAGTTTTACTCCAGCAAATTAATTAATTTTTTTCTAACACTTATTTTAATGTGAAATTTTAGTATGCCAACTTTTGAAATGTGTTGGTTATTCTGTATTAATCGTATGTTACTCTGTCTACTCTTGGGTGTGGTTTTATATAAGCCTATATAGGTTCCTACCACGCCCTCACACACTTTTTTTTTAAATTTCCTTTTCATGTCTAGTATTGATGGTGTGAAATAAATAAATAAATAAATAAATAAAAACAGCAGAGTACACTAGTCACAACCCAACAATTAATGGTGGTTAATGGATAATTAGAGTGACACATAGTACTGAATTACAGCCCTGCTTAAAAAAATAATGTCTAGAAAATATCCACAAGGTGGCAGTGTGTGCACAGAGGCCACCACAGCCTACTTTACATCAGACAAATAAGACCGATTTCAGCCAAAGCAGCAAGTAAAATCTCTCTTTTTCTAATAATATACAACCTTAGCAATGGTAACAGGATATAGAAAAGAAGCATGAGTCAAATTTCTCAGCACCTCCAGTAAATAGTAAAACAGGTTGCTCTAGCGGACAAGGTTTGCTCTGGGCATTCTGGGTAGTGGAGTGTATGAGTTGTCTTACAACTGTCTATATGATATTCATCTGGTGCAATAACTTACAGTCTCAAAATAAATATTTATGTCTTACTTGTCTCCACCTCTGTCTCCACCTCCTGCTCATCACCCACTTCCTGCACCTCGTAGGTGTCGTCTTCGTACACCAACACCTGGGTTGCGTAAACATGCCCCACTGCCAGATTGGCTCCAGGTACCTCTTCCACTATGACTGCTGGGTAGCCCTCCATCTCCTCTCTGCCTTGTACTGTTTCATCCTCAGCATCAAATTCTCCTTCTACTTCTCCCTCAAGGTCCTGGTGAACTTCACACTCTCTCTCCTGCAGGACAAGAAAGTCAAAAAAAAAAGTTTTGAATAACACAATGAAAATAGAAATGCGAAAAGATGGCAGGATTTCCTTGTGAACTGCAGTTGTAGTGTTACTTTTGCTTGTGTCTGTGTCCAACTCACCAGCTGGGGGTCCTCTTTGACTGTGACATACTCCACTACTGTGTCACCAGTATCTACCAGCACCACTGAGGTCATAACTCATGCTCCTCAGGGATCAGCAGACGGAGTTTTGCCACAGCGCCTCCTTTTGGAGGCCACCACCAGTGTGGTGAACAAATGCCCCTATAGAGAGAAGACACACAATTAACCAATAAAGTTTGTGATGTAACAATCATAAACGGACCATTTCTTGTCAAAAGAGCCCTCTGTTGTGTCCTTGATTAAAACAATGAAATACTATTTACCACCTCTAGATTTATAGATTTGTTGTTGTTGTTATGATGGATGTGCTCTGAACATTTTCGTTCGAAGATCGGTAAAACAAATTGTCAGACATTTTTAAGAAAAAAAAAAAGAGTATTCACTTTCTTGCCAATGCTTAGCAAACTTAGGTCGTGAAAGGTAGGTTTTGAAACCTCTGGACAGCACCAGAACCATTTCTCCCCCTTATAGTCTTTATGTTAGGTTAGGCTTACTGGCTGCAGCTTGATATTCACCATGAACACGTGAGCGTGGGACCAATCTCCTCCTCCTTTGATAGAAGTAAATAGGATTTGCTTTCTTGGCATGTCCCAAAATGTCTAACTTTTCAAAAGTATCATGAAATTTAGTTGCTTTATTAAAAAGAAGAAGAAAAAAAAACCCTCTTATGTTCAATGACTGGAATGACTGAAATGCAACTACACCCCCTATCTCTGTCCATCTCTGTAAATCAAAACACCAGTAAAGGCAGTGACCTCTTGAATTCTCTTACATCTCTTTGCTTCTGGGTTTGTTCTGCAGGAAGTGCGTCTCTACTATTACAGGAAGAAATACACTAACAGGAAGCCAAGCCCGCCCCTAACACATGAACAAAGTGTCCAGTTGAAATCTAGACAGGGCAGACTGGAACCATGGTCAAAGTTGTTAAGAACCACAGGGCCGTCAGATCCTCCAGGATATAACAGTAGGATATAAGACAAAGGGAACACAAGACCATCGAGAGGAAGACAGATATACACAAACTGCATAACCCCGGCCCCTGCAAAATCACACTGAATGTATTTGCACGAATACAAACTCTTTTAGAAGTAAAGATCAAAATTATGCTGATGAAAATGGAAAAAAACCACAATATCAAGATAAAAATATGATCCATCATGATAGTACATAATTTATTGGACACCCTCGGGACACAGTACAAAATTATAAGATTCCTATCAAATTATAAAAGTCACATCAACACATCCTGTCTAACATGCATGTAAATGTAAAAATGAATAAATATGCTCTTATATGCTGTGGAAATGAACCTCACCCTCTATGAAGTTATGTTCAACACCAAGTTGTTGCCAACGCAAAAAATTAAAATTACAATGATTTGTAATTGGCAAACGTTATGTTTCACATAATTCCTGGTATACATGATGTGCTTCAAAAACAAATCTTCCTCTTTTCTTAGGTACAGGTTTACAGGTTTAAGTTGTTGGCATGGGAAAAAAATAGCAAAAGAAATTTCAATTTTAAAAATGTATGAATAGCAAAAGGCACCATAATATGTATGCATAAACCCGCATCTGGTTTCCTCTATTTGTTGTGTGAATCTCATATTTAAATGTGTCGGATTTTCAAACATTATGATATGTAACATATCATATAGTAATTTAATTGTTTAAATGTCTGAAATTAAAGCACCTGTATGATGACCATGAATTAACTATACTCTCATTTGCATATAATAATTGACTTTCATACATTTTCTGTTTCTCCACTCAAACCAAGGATGCCTGGTTTTTTTCCCCACATTTCCAACAAGGGGTATATACTGTAACTTATATCACTGTATATCACGTACAGTGGACCAAAACATTGCATTCAGTTAATTACTGGACACACACACACATGAGCAGCAGCAGCAGCATCTCTTCCCTTCTCCCGCATTCATTTATGAACCAAACTAAGCATTAGTGAAGTTAGCTAGTTCTAGATACAATTCAATATACCAAACAATCCCGTGCTGTTACAATAACGTCAATGTAACTTATATGCGACTTCCACTCACCAGGTACGACGGTAGCATCAGTATCACAATCAGAGGTAACATTAGGAGAGCATCTGCCTCATCTCAGTTATCAGGCTCCCTTTTCATTAGTATCTGTAATGTTGGCGTTATTAGTGGCATCGGCTGCAGCTGCAGCATCACCCAAAGCGTCAGTAGCTTCAGGGCCAGCAGGCGTATGAAGACACTGAAAGAGTCTAGTCTGAGTTCGCTTTCGTTTCTTATCTCTTTTAGTGATTCTACACATTAATGTTAGCTCATTTTAAAGTCGCAACGCTACATAGCTACTGTCGCGATGGAGAAATGACCGCCAAGCAACTGTGTTGTTTCCTTGGTAACATTAGGTGACATCATCATCATCATTATGTTCCAAGACTCCGCGCGTCAGACACAAACAGAGCGCACAGGGTGAATTTTATGAGTGAAAGTGTGTTGTTAAGTATCCGTGCACATTTTTTGGTGGGTACATGTCCTTTCCTAGTGGGTGTACGACGTATACCTGCATCATATCACGTAGACTACACCACTGGCTCTGTGGCCCGAGCAACCAACGTCCAGGAGAAAAATAAATAAATACAAAATAACAGCCTTCCACCGGCCCACAGATAACCGGCCCACCAGGAACTATCCCAGTACACCCGATGGCCAGTTCATCCGTGCCTTCCTCATCTCTTGTGAATTTCTTCTGATTTTGTCATAGTGTGCTACTGGTGGGACCTACTAACCATCTTCATGCTTCTGAAATGGTCTATGGAAGTGATGATTTGGTTGAACAGCGCTGGTAGTAATCCGGCCTGGGTGTGTCTAGTCCAGCTGGAGCCAGTTATTAATGCTGTTTGGGAGTTTTGGGGGATTTATTTTCTAAGGGGGCAAGTTCCTTTTCACACTGGTGATTCAGGTATTAGATAACCTTTTTGTCTTATTAAATAAAATCATCATTTAAAACTTGCATGTCAAATTATGTTTGAAGATCCAACACAATTTAATATGAGATACACACAAAAATAGAAGACAATCAGGAGGGGATCCGGCACTTTTTCACACCACTGTAAAAGAGAGGCCCTGCTTTTGTCTCTCTTGTCCGAAACCAATCACCCATTGTTTTGAAAATTACAAAAGAATTTCAAAGGTAAGCCTGTCAAAATATTGATTACATGCTGTGTGTGAGTGGAAACAGGACGAGCAATAGGAACTATGGGAACACGGCTTAGCATGCTTCATGCCATGATGGGTCTGGTGACATGGTAGACAGAACTACACTCATCATTGCTCATCTGGAAAACCAAATGCAAGCTTTGCACGTCAGCTGCAAGAGTGACCATTCAAAACAGCTTGAAACGTGTGTGGATGACACCGTTTGACTCTTTATTTAAACATAAACAAGGTCCCAAACATTTCTCACTGACCCCAGCATATCTCTCTTCTTCTCTATGCACAACGACAAGGATTAAAAACACCTTTCTCACTGACAAATTCATTTTCATTCCACGTTTCTGAGCGCAAATTGTAATAATGCTTCGAAAAATAGCCAGAACACTAAGTAAATTCATAGTTCATTGCATTTTTATTTTGTACAATCCTACTGACCATGACATGCTCATTTACTCTAACTGCTGTATAATGGATGAGCCATGCTGTGCTGGCGTTAAGTCAACTACTGAGACAAACATGATACGAGCTTCTCTGTTAAATTATTCAACACCATACAGAAGTCGCTCATCTGGGGGCGCAGACAGCGCAGTGCGTACAGTGCGCCCCATATACCGAGGCTGTAGTCCTCTATCGGTCGGCGTGGGTTCGATTTCGCCCGTAGCCATATGTCGCATGTCTTCCCCTGACTTGCTGACGTATTTTGCTCTCTGGCACAGAGAAAAGCTAAACAAAGAAAGGTGTGTATATATAGTGCAGGTGTATAGGTGCACCAAGTTTGTTCTATTGCCGGTGAACTGACGGAGGTTATTGTGCAAGTTCACAGAAAAGTTGGAGATAGTGGCCTGCTGGGTTTTTGTTATCTATCGAATCCGTCTTGCTCTTGTCATTACAAAGTCGATCAGAGAGCAATTGAGTGACAGGGAGGCTCAAAGTTTGTTCCATAATGTGGTCCCTGTCAACATGACATCATGTCAGAATGCATCAGCCTGGGCAATAACCTCTCATTGCTCTGCTGTGAATGCTCTTTCTCGCTAAATGCTATACAATCCTGTTCCCTTTTTTCTTTTTGTTTCAGCTATTCCCTGTCTTTTATCTCACCGACTAAGGTATTGAAAGCATCCATCTGAGAAGACTGATACAGACCTGAAGTAAGAGCCATGCATTCTGCTGGAGTCCAAAAATGAGTTAATCCTGTGTGGGTGCACACACAATGCAAACACACAAGCTCTGCAAGGAGTTGAGCCTCTAAAACAAGTATTACAGGACCTGCTGGTGGACTGCAAACATGTGGCTGCTTTATAGGCTGCATTATTACCATTCAAACAACCTATTTAATACAAAGACCACTAACTGTGAGGACATTAAAAGCAAATGTCCCAACTATTCTAAATGTTAAAAACAGTCGTGACATTTTAACTCCTTACGCTTGGCTACTATTCATGTTGGAATTGGAACTGGACTGTAAATCCAGGTCACTCTTCGCTTTTGGTTACCAGGGAGGGAGTGGATGATTAGCTGGATTACTTTACAAATGTTTTTTCTAGAGTATGGTGAGGCAGTAGCAGTCTCGAAATGTAACAATATACAGCAGAGTCATCTTGACAGGCCAACTTTCACACCACGAGGTCCCACTGGACACGTAAACTAAAAGGAAATAACTCGAGACTTGCCTTGCCACAGAAAAGTTGCTCTGATTCAAAATGCAGGCTTGCATTTTTACTTGGCTGCTGCTTAAAAATCCACAAAGAGAGAGGCTGAGGCTCTCTCTGCCCATCTCGGACTCTCTCAAACACCTCTTCTCTATCCAACATCCATCCATCCATCCATCCATCCGGCTGGCCTGCCATCTTCTCTCTCTGTCTGCATACTCACTGCCTGTCTGTTCCCTGGGTGGAAGGAACCTCTCAGAGCGACTCAGCATATGTCAGACCCTGCCCTAAGCTCAGATCACATGACAAGGGTGGGACATGCAGTCACATGATATCCCAACAGCAGAGCTTTGTTCCAAGTAAATGGGACTACTTGCAAAGATACAACGCCCTGCCTTGTGTCCTGCCCTCTGCCAATTGCTACCACCCACCCACCCACACACACACACACACACACACACACACACACACACACACACACACACACACACACACACACACACACACACACACACACACACACACACACACACACACAGGGTAAAGCCACAAAGACCAAACACATGGCAAGCATGACCTCAGAATTTACTTAACACCGACCCAACTAATACACACACATACATTAACAGCGCCTCCCCTACGGCAAGCCATTATAACACCTAATCAGTGGGACTGACTAGATGCGATTCAGTATTAACTGCTGTTAATGTTATTTTAAGATATCTGTATAACAACTGTGACATGGTACAATATATATTTTTACATGTATAAATTACATTTCGACTGGTTAAAATTTGAGCTACAGATATTTTTAATTATTGACATCAGTAGTTCCTTTTTCACTAGGAAGAACAACGATTTCAGATATCTACGATTGAATTTACGCATGTTGAAAAAGGTTTGTGACTATTCGAAAAGTAATTTCCCATTTCAGATATCAACATTTACAATTTCTGATATGTCCGACATATCAACAAATCATTTAGGATATGTTTCCCGAATTTGTATATTCTTTTTCGGATATGTCACCCCGATTTGCGTATTATTTTCTACATGTCACAATGTCATTTTCACATGTCCAAAACATTTTGGATATGTGGGCGTACCTATCATTAAAATGCCACGCTGTTGGTTGACTGGCCTAGTCTCTTTCAGAGTGGAGAGCAAGAGATCGTAAAATTAAAATTAGTTGTCATTTAATAAAATTAAATTGTTGATATCAAGAATTATCATGATGACTGGAGAGAATCAAGTTGTAGATATCATTAATTAGAATTGCAGTAAATATTACTAAACATTTGTAAAAAATTACATAATGTACATGTCGTACTCCAAGATGTACAGCACTGCTGACCCAAAAGCACAAGAAAAGTTGGCTGCAGTAGCTCTAAACCATAAAGACAGAAGTTTTCGGATGCTGCTCTATGGAGCAATGAAACAAAACTAACTTTTGGGGGCCTATGAATCAGTAGTATGTCTGGAGGAGAATGAAGTACTGAAAAGGACATCCTACCTACTGTGAAGCATGGCGGTGGCTCGGTGATGCTGTGGGGCTGCTTTGCTTCCTTGAGCACTGGAAACCTGCAGTGTGTAGAGGGTGAGATGGATTCCATCAAGTATCAAGAAAGCCTCAAAGAAAACATCTCGCCATCTGCGAGGAGGCTGAAGTTTGGGTGTCATTGGACATTTCAAAAGGACAACGATCCCAAGCAGACCTCAAAGTCCACCGAGGCCTGGTTTCAGAGGAAGTCCTGGATCATTCCAGAGAGGCTGTCACAGCCGTCTGACTTGAATCCCATTGAAAATCTCTGGTGGGTTGAAGAAGGCAGTTTGCAGCACGTAAACCCGGAAATATTGCAGAACTGGAGGCCTTTGCCCATGAGGAATGGGCTAAGATTCATCAGGAACACTGTCAGAAGCTGGTGTATTGCTATGCATCACATTTGCAGCAGGTCATAGAAGTAAAAGGGTCTCTACTAAGTACTACACATGCTTATTATTAAGGGGTTGAATCATCTAGAGACTGCAGTAGTCAGTAAAAAATAGTATTTTGTGTTATATTTGGGGAAACACTTTTAATATCTATTATTATTATAATATCTAATATTGTTTTATTGAGCTATTTTAACTTTTTGATTTGGTTATTGCAAACAACTGATTACCAATAAACTTAATATGCATCGGGTGTTTAATAATTTTGCTTCAAACTGTATGTATGTGATATATGGCAGAGTGACAGGGCGGAAGTTAAATAAAACTACAAACCATCAAGTGCATCACACAGCAGTCTGGTGACTGTGTCATGGGGGGGGGGGGAGTCTTGCTCTTCAGTACCGTAAACCATGTCAATGAATTATTAGCCAGCATTAGCCTTGCATCATTTACATATCTGTACATTAGTATGCCGAGCTGGTGATGAAAGTCCTATTAAAAGAAACCTGTTTTCTTTACAACACGTCACACACAAGAATGGAAACAGTGTCGACATTAACTTAGCTAACGTTGGCTAGCAAAGTAAGTCAGCACTGTGACAAGAAGAAGCTGACAGGAAAGAAACAACAAAACATGTGGCTAACACTGGCTAATGTCACTTACTGGAAAAAAAATTCTTCTTTTGGCTCCTTCCTGGTGACCAACTGTTGACAGGCAGGAACTTGACGTTAGCCGGCTGGCTAATGAGAGTTTGCTCGGTGTTGGTGTTGTGACATCCAGTAACCCCTCATCTGCTCCTCCTGTCCGGGCGGCTCTGCTCTCTGGTCGCTGCCGCTGTGGACTGTCAAGCTTGAGAGTCCAGCTGCTAACGGTAACGTTAGCTAACCCAGTGGTAACGTTAGCCGCTTGTGTTCAGCATGAGGAGCGCTGGAGGAGCACCCCAGTTAGATATGTATGAGACACCAGTACCCTCGGTGTGTCAAGCCGGACAGTAATTGAAAAGGGGCGCAGACGTTCCAGGCTGTTCTGTTTACTCTCCGCTTTCTCGTGACGTCACGACAATCAGAGGCCAACAGAATAAAGTCTCCCACATCTGTTATTAAAGATTAGATATAGATTATAAGTGAGTTTTATTGTCTTTGAAAAAAATCTTGGTAAGGAAGATTAAATCTAGGAGTGGATCCACATTAGTTTTTACTTTCTTTAATACTGCAAGATTGCATTTCCATTCATTACACAAACTACCTGATGGACTTGAATGTCACTTGGAGGAAGGGTTGGGCATGAGGCAAAGAGGAACCCATTCAATTTTGGAGTGGATATGGGTCAAGGGGCAGAGTCAGGAATTGTTCCTTTTTTTGGACATTGTAAGATAAGGCTTTTTGCAATCATGCATAAAGTACTACATGGATGACCATGAAACTGGATGGAAGAATGGGCATCATCCCACATATGGAATCAATGAATTAAATGGGTAGATGCATGATTTTTTTTTCACTTTAATAACTTAAACTCTTTTTTTTTTTTTTTGCAAGAACACATTTTGCTCAAACAGTTATAGACAGGTTTGCATTAACCTTTCACCTGATATAGGCCATCAGGAATGGGAACATGTTATTAAATTTTGAGAAGAATCCACCCAGTAGAACAGGAAATGCTGATTCTTCTGGAACATCTGTTTTCCCTATGGCAATATTATGAGAAGATCCAAGTCAGGGGTGTATGTTTTCATGGTGACAGAATCTAATTCCAGGGGTTATTAATAGGAATGTAACTAATGGGGAGAAGGAACCCATTGGAGGGAACGCTCAGCCTTGGTGGGGGTTTGCATTTTTTTATTTTTTTATTTATTTATATTTATTTTCTTGTTTTCATTTGCCTTAAGCCAACAAAGACGATATGATACTCACATGTTGTCCCAAAAAGCTTTTAAAAACAAAACATCCATGGCTTAAACAAATGATGGTTATCTGTCTCCACCTAGTGGTCAGTACGCAGACACTGACTGTTGTACAGTGCATTAATAGCACTGGTCAACACAAGTATAATACACTGCAAAACTACATTCAACATTTATACCTTACTTTATTTATTTATTTAATTTTTTAATTTATTTTTATTCAATTTTTCTGTTTCAACATTTGAAATGTTGTCTTTGTGCTATTTTCAATTACATATGGGGTTTCAATGATTTGAAGTCATTGAAAACTGTTTTTATTTACATTTTGCACAGTGTCACAACTTTTGGAAATGGGGTTGTATGATCTTAAATACCTCAAGATAGACATGTCTGTTTTGTACTTAGATGTTATTATCAGCTTGATGAAACCACTTAAACTATTGGTACAGTGTATAGATGTGGGTTCTTTCTATGAAGAGGAATCCATCACAATGTTGTTATAACATCAAACCACCTCCGATCCTTACTACAACACCTATAATGAAACTCAACTCAAAACATTTTGCAACAGTGGCACTATGAGGACAAGGGACATAATGGGAATCAATTTCACAACGTCTAACACTTAATCAGAATTTATTTTAAAAAATTCAAAACATTTTAAATACGATGTATTGACTGTTTAATGAGAATACTACTTAGGGACAGTATGTAAATTATCAGGGAGGAGACATGTACAAAAGGTAGGAGGGTATTGTAATATTTTGCTGAGGGGAGCGTTTATTGTTCATTCGTCTAATTTATATATCAGCCTTGGGACTATGGGAAGGATCTTGCTTTTACAAAAAGGACAACGAAGTTCTGTTATCCCATTGTTTCCTTACTTTAAATTAAAAAATAAAGCTAAACATGTAGCTATTATGTAGCAAGTTGGTATGGGGTATTCAAAAACCATATCCAATAAGATCTCACTTTGTCCCTCCACCAGTGACACCGCCTCTTTGGACTCATGTGATATCAGCCTCTCCCTCAGTGGCCAGCTTCCCTCTCTAAGCAACAGGTGGCGCCACCTCCTCTGCCGCTGATGGAGCTTGGCTTAAACTCTGAAGGACACAGGGACAGAAAGTAGTGGCTGAGAGCGATTTGAAATACAGTACAAGAGAGCCTCATATGAAGTTTATCAACTCCATTTAAAGTGTGGTACTTTATGAAGCATGACTGTTTAATGATGTAAACTTAAACTCACTGGAATTTGTAAATTCATTGCACCATACTATAGATTGTTTTCTTTCAACAGATTGACACTCCTATACAATTACCTCGACTGAACATTTTAGTGCTGAAACAATCCGCCTACTGATTCATTGAAAGACTAAATTAATCCAACGATACTTTTGATTAATCGCTAAATAAAAATGACAAATAAACAGAGCAACAGTAAAAATGCGTAATTTTGTAGGATTTCATGCAGTCCTGTTCATATTAAATATTAAAGGCAAATTATGGTTGACACAGCTTTATTCACACCGAGCACACAGAGAAATCAGTTTTGTACAAACAAGTCAGTACCCCATGTGACCAACTCCAGCATTTATCATTGCTTCTCACCTCCTGAATGGATAAGACGGTTATGGTTCACACATCTTTATTCACCCTTTAGCCATACAGAAAAATCATTTTTGTGCTAATTAGTGGTTTTTGCCTCAGTGTTTACAAGACCAAAAGTGTGGACGGTGAGACAGAGAACAAAAATAGTCACTACCGTGCATGTCTACCTCCAGCATTTATCACTATTTTACACCTGAATGGATAAGATGTTAATCTAGACTTGTGGGATGACATGCCATTCTTCCTGCAGTGCTGTGACAAGTTGTTCGTGTGTTGCTGGAGCAGGATCTCTCCGTCTCACCCAGTGATCCACAACATCCCACAGATGCTCTATTGGGTTGAGATCTGGTGAATATGCTGGTCAAGGAAGGACAGTGACATTGTTCTGATGCAGGTAGGCTACTCCTGACACATGAGCCACATGTGGTCTGGAATTGTCACGCATGAAGGTGTTGCCCGATTGCTGTATCTTAATGACGTGGACCTAGGACCCCATCTCGGTAATGGATAGCCGTCAGTGTATCGTGGATGTGGACAAGGTCTGACCGCCATCCATTAGCAATGGCTGCAGGATAGCGGCCTGATTAACAAATGATGTAATTTCTTACAGCTTGATTAAATTCCCTCATGTAAAATTTGTTTTTCTCATTTTTCTTACTGAGAGTGCGAGCCATGTGCAGCACCTCAGAAATGCAGGAGTTAACTCTGGCATACAGTGATTCGCTGTTGTTTTGTATAGATTGCACTTACCTTGAATGGGTGTCAAAATTGGAAGGTCTACAGTCATCACTGGTTCATGAAGCACTCTACAGGGACTACCTTCCCAGTTCATGCTGGTGAAACCTTTTTACATGGCTCTTGAAAAAGCAGTTGGCTACAGAGTACGTGGTGAACTCACTCTCTGGAATTAGTTTTACAGCGCTAAATCAGATTTTTTTTAAAGCCTCAATGTCAAATTTTTAAATACATTGATTAAAAAAACAAATGGCCACATTTATAAAGACTATCCCCAGATAAATCCTCCTGGGACTTTTCTGTGTGGAGTTCTGCAATACTGGAAAATTGGTGCCTAAATTGCATGTAGGTGTGTCTTTCTGTTCTGAACTGGCGACTTGTCCAGGGTGTACCCCGCCTCTTGCCCAATGTCAGATGGGATGGGATCCAATATCACATGGACACAGTATTCAGAGCAAAAATATTTAGATGACTATCATTAAATCTTTAACTTGAGCATCAACAAGGAACAGGGATTCTTCCAGAAAGTATTTCTAAAGGAAGAGGGTGTTCTTACAATAGCGATATTCTACATTCAAAGCAACAAAAAAAAAAAAATCTCTACGTGAATACTTCCATCAATCTTATAGGGGACTTATAAAAAATGCAATTGAGAAAAGATTCATCTTTATATATACACGAAGTGAGGTTTTATTCTTTGAACACTAAACTGTATTAATCATAACAACTTTCAGTTCCCTGAAATATTTAAGTTTCATTTGAAGCCTAAAGACAGTAGAATTAAGTTAACGACTAATAAACAAAAACATCCTTTACATTGAAAAGTTAAAACAAGAGTCAGTAAGAAGTGGCTGCAGGCTGCCATAGGAAGGGAGGTTGTAATAAAATGCATTTTAATCTGAAGAAAAAAGGACATCGCTGTTATTAGTAAAAGCAAAGAGAAAAAATGGATTTCAACTTTGCCTCATTGTGAGAGACGATGTGGAAAAAGGTCGTTACAGGTGTCAAGAAAACGAAAGAGCTGGAAAAGAGTAGCGAGCTGGTTTATGGAGAAACTTTACACATGCCGCTAAAACAGAATGCCAATTTACAAATCCTACTATGGCGACGCCATGACCTGCCCTACATTGCCTGGATTAGCTTGGCATGACAACGTTTTTTGAAGTTTCATGCCGTTTGCGGCACTGAAATGGACAGGTAAAACTTGGTGACTGCTGGAGATGGGAGGAGAGCTACCAATAACAATCCAGTCACTGAACAAGTAGCCTTCTGTCTGACATCATCATAAACATTAGATATTTGCAGTTGGGTTCTGAGCAAACTTCCTGTCCTTTCAGTGAGGGGCTATGTAAGAAATGTCAACGTCATGCCAAGTCAATCATAAGCAGAGTAGGGCCGTCATGGAGTCACCATAGGATTCAGAAATAACAGAATGAAGCTTGAAGACTGCTGCATAATAAATCCTAGCCTAAGCAAAGACTCTTGGGATTTAGCTGGAAGTTAGCTTTCACTTAACAGAGGATGACCAGTGCAAATGACGAGACTGAATATCATCAACCAAATGGGCTGCATTTATTCAGCATGCTGACATTCAATAAATTGAGAAAATGCAGGGGTGTCCTGTATTAATGGCACTTCAGAAGGAACTCTGCTCTATGCCTTATATGATATAGTACAACACTTTTCTATCAACTATACAGCATTCAAACCATAATACGCTGTGGTTACAAGAATTCCTATAGAACCTGAATTTTCCAAACTGAATCTAAACAGCCTATGTTCTGGTTTGGTCAGAAGGTTGGGGTGAGGATAGGGAAGGAAGGCACCTGAAAACTGGACTGACGAACCCCTAACTGGTAGTCCAACCAACCCCTCCACCCCCTTAATAAACATGGGTTCATGAGTCCTTTTTTCCAAGGCCCAGAGAGATGGGGCACAGCGCAACTCACTCCCGGCCTCTTTCCTGGGTAACTTATGGAGGCACCAGTTTTATGCAGCCACCTCTGCAGCAGGGGCAGCCTCAGCGACTTCATCTATTGCTGCCGTACCAGCGCTCTCCACTGTGGGGGCCTCGGCTGGCATCTCCTCTGTGGCAGCGACTGGAGCATCATCAGGTGAAGCAGCTACTTCTGTGACTGGCTCAGCTGCAGCCTCAGTGACCAGCACCTCAGAGGCCACGATGGCCGGTTCTGCGACTGTTTCCACAGCAGTCTCCACCACTGGTTCTGCTGTAGCAGGGACAGACTCTGCAATGACCTCAGTGGCTGGTGCTGCCTCCTCCACTGGTGCCGCTGCTGCTGGTTCTGCTGGAGCAGGGACCTCAGTGGCTAGTGCCGCCTCCTCCACTGGTGCGGCCGCTGCTGGTTCTACTGGGGCAGGGACAGACTCCGCAATGACCTCAGTGGCTGGTGCCTCCGCTGCTGGTTCTACTGGGGCAGGGACAGACTCTGCAATGACCTCAGTGGCTGGTGCCTCCGCTGCTGGTTCTACTGGGGCAGGGACAGACTCTGCAATGACCTCAGTGGCTGGTGCCGCCTCCTCCACTGGCAACACTGCCTCCACCACAAGGGCAGGTTCAGCTGCAGGAGCCGTTTCTTCTGTTGCAGGAGCTTCTGCTTCTGTAGATTTAAAGGTATGAAACAAAAAACCGATTAATAGCAACCTCTATTAACATCCATCTTTGCGCTAGTCTTTCAAGCAACAGCTCCTGCAATGTACCCTAGATTCTTGCCATTTAGACTTGCAAATAATCCCTGTGGATCAGTGGGTCAATATTTGGTTATATTTCCAACACAGTTTGAATCATATGGCTCCAGACGCTAGCTAACAGGTAACAGAGTTGGAGGTCAAAGGCTTATGTCTTTAAAAAGATCCAAGAGGTAAAACAATATAATGAGATTGAAGTGAGGGAAAATCTATAATCCCAACGCGTCATCCTCAGGACAGAAATATATCTGCTGACCTCACAGGAGCTGTTGGTCTTAATAACAAACAAGAAATTCAATTTTTGTTTATATGTTCTTAAAGAGTAGACAATTTAAAGAAAAACAAAGGGGTGGTTTTGTACAAATTATTGGTTGTTGTTTTAGTGTTAGAAAGTTAGAAAGTGTGGATGGTGATACAGAGAACAACAACAGTCAGTACCGCGTGTGACCACCTCCAGCATTTATCACTGCTTCACACGGACATGACATGTGGACCTAGGACCGCATTTCAGATGTCTGCCGATTTCCGGCCATCAGCATCCCAACTGCCAGGTCAGGTAAGTTTTGCAGACGCATCGTCAGTAGGTCATTCAGTAGGGATTTAATTATACCCAGGTTTTTATTGCTTTGGCCAGGTGTGTTCAATCATGCATAAAAAAAGTCGCACCATCATTTACTTTAGGAAAGTAAATGCAGAGAACCCGAATCATAAATCACAATGATATCAAGAAGGTTAAAGGGATGGCAATGTCCATCCGTTGGTCCAAGTATTGGATGGGTATATTTGACACAAATTAGATAACTGCAAACATCTGCAATAAAACCAAAGACTGAGGGGGAAAAAAGGAAAAGCCACAGCATCCAAAATGTCACTAGTTTAGTAGCAATGATAGAATTAAAGTCAATTTAAGCTCAATAATTTGGGTCACATGTGTGACATGATATTCAGCCATTCAGTATGATTTAAATTTTAATACCATCTTCAAAACACAGTAGCTTAATATCCATTTAGGCTCATTCTAACAGCGTTTTCTTTAGCCTCAGTGACCCAGAAAACAAAACCACCCGTCTGCAGCTCAAGAACACTATTTGCAGGGTAGTGATAGTGATTTGTACTCGGTAATGAGTCAGGACAATTTGATCCTTGATCACAATCACTTCATACCCTGTGCATCAAGAGGTTTTTCTAACAACTTCCTGGAAATTTGATTACATAATGCGATTGCTAGCCAGTTTAAAGCCCAAGCAGTACAGTGTCCTGTGTTGTAGGGAGCAGAGCTTTATGCTCCATTTGGGACAAAAACAACAATTCCAGGGAGAATGTACACTGAACCAGTGGCAGCTGCTGCTTATGCCAATTACAGACTAGTTGCTGCTCTGGGCATAGAGCCATGATGTCTCCGGGATTTAGCTGGCTGAATAGACAAAAAGATTTGCAGAGAAATAAAAGAAGACAGGCAAGATAAAGCTATTGAGAGTGATCATTCCACCATGTTTGCCATTTGGGCGGTGAAGCCAAAGCTATTTGGTTCAGTTAATCAATCACTACACACATTAACATGACCTGAGTGTACGACACAAATGTGGTCCATGCAAGGAGATAAATGCAGATGATTCAAGCACGGTTGGATTTTGGAGCATCACTTGAAAAATCTGAATGCAATTGAGGGCTACAGTGTTGCCACAAGGGTCACTATGGCATAAGAAAGACAAAGAATGACACCCATCTGTTTGGGCTGACTTCTGCAAAACCACCATGGCTGACCAGTTGGAGACTTCAGCTAGAGCTTCCATCATGGGTTGTAGACAACCAAAACAATTTGAATATTTTAAATGTTCTATACATGAACCACATCATGTGTGGTTTCATGTATTGAAGATCTGTGCAGGAAATGTGAGCTGATCAAGGTTGTGCTCAGAAGGTTGAGTGTCATCTGCCAGCGACTGACCCTTTGCTGTCGAGCCCATGTTAGCAAGTCTGTCCTCATAGCGCTCACTATCACCGTTGACCGTCTTGTAGGCCTGAGAGAAAAGAGGGCAGAAATGCACTTATTACATTCTAGCACACATCTAATGATAGCAGCATAACCCAGTATTACAAAATGCTACCATACTCTTGACATTTAGTCCAACATGATCCAGCTCTTGTGTTTGCCAAGAGAGCAACAAAAAAAAAAGTCAATGGAAACTGCCTCAACAATAGCTGTGTTTAAACATCACAAAGGAGACGTCAATATTTCTTGTGCTGATGTCTACCACGCACAGTCCAGTCTGTTCCGATACTGAATGTTTTACACCTGCCAAGACATCCCACTGTAAAATGCAGCAGGATGATCACAAGTAGCTAATGCTGCTTTTAAGAGTTTGTGGTTGAGGATCGGAAGCAGAGTTCAATCCTTGCACTGGTACTTCATGGACTCATCTTGTGTTCTTGAAGTAGATGCCATTTATTTTTATCTACTGTATTGAATGCATTAATAATGCATGTCATAATGAGACTATAAATTAATGTTTAATATAAGGCTACGTGACAGAAATGTGGGAGCAGCAGGAATGTCTAGAACATCATTTTCCTGTACAGTCCAGGAACAAAAACACTTGTTTGTCACAAGTCTTGTGTACTAAATGTTTTTAATCACCTTTAAAGAAAGATTCATCTTGACCATCATATCCTGTCATCTACAAGCTGCAGCAATAGTTTTGAAATAGAAGAAAAGACAACAAGCCAGAGTTCACTCTTAATTTAATGCATCTTAACACAAAATTGACAACTGACAAACTATCCTGTATAGGCCTACATTCAATTTTATTAAGACAAACTTCATTTCAATGCATAAGAATTAAAAACATTTAGAAAAATTGAAGGTGAATAAGGAATGGAGAAATCTCACACCGGTACTCACATAGACGACTGCAGCAGTGAGGCCTCCTCCACACAGAATGACGTACACCATGTTGGAGGAGCCACCAGGAATCCCAAATCCCAAGTGTCGCACTGGAGCTGAGACACAGGAGAGCAGATTTGCGAGGTTAGTTTGTTCATTTGATCAGAAGCCGTTTTTCAGCCAAAATGTTAACATTGTACACCAACAGTGCATTTTGCTAGCATCAACATGACTTCATCCCTTAATCCAGTTACACAACACAGCCCTGGTCATTTGTTACAGAGGAGATGGGAAAGATTTAGCAGCAGCCAAGCTAAACGCTGAATTGTCCATTAAATCTCCAGCACACAAACAGAACCGCTTCCTGCTCAGCCAACGTCAGTTATCTGGTGAGTTTGAACTAATGAACTAGTCCCTCAACACATTAGGATTTACTCGAGGATCTACCAAGGTTTGTTAACAGGGTGTTGTGGTGGATACATAAAAGTGAGTGTCTGCAGCCTGCATGTCAAGTGAAAAGATTTGTTCTGTTTAAAGGATTGCCAGTGGTGCATTCAAAGGAGGCCTTTAATAAAACCCTGCATCACGACGCTGCCGCAGCCTTATCTTTTCCTCCCTTGAAAACACACACACCACACCCACATCACACCCAGTGACTTCAAGTGACTGAAAACAAAGCTGACAAGTTAGACACTCCTGTCATCATCTCCTTGATTGCACATTTCCAAGGCATAGGCATTTTTCCCTTCAACAACATCTAGAAAAAAAATCCTAAATCTTAGTCTCCCAAAAATAAAATCCCCTGAAAATATAAATTACATTTCAAAATAATTCAAAAGAACACAAACGCAATGTAGCAGATTTGAGCTGCGAACAAACAAAGGCCAGCAAAAATGTTACCTCCATGGCGGAGTTAATAGAAAATATGCGCAAATTGTGCCTACATTTGGTGAGTTGCAACAAATATGGCTCTAAATGCTAAAGGTTGGATGTGAAAATGAGCAGCGGTTTTTCAACGAGTTCACCAGAACAACCTAAAAAAGGTGACGATTGTCACTGCTGTGCTCACAAATAGTTTCCCCTCCACTGAAGTTTCCAAAAATGTAACGTAATGTGTATTATTCATAACAAAGTTTCACTTCAGGAGCAAAAACGCTTAAGGAATAACTCCACATTTTGTAAATGCACCCATTCACTTATTTGATGAGACTTGATAACATTGCTCTTGTGAGATTTTTACACATGTAGCTGGACTAGCCTGTAGACTGAATGAGTCTCAAAATTAAATAAAAAAAAAAAAGAAAGCCTACCTACCTGCTCCCTTAAAAAAAATGACATTAGCACATTGCATCTCGTTTTAGCACGAATACTTGCACCTCAAAACAAAACAAATGCTAACGTCTATAGCATAAAGCTATATGAAGATTTTAATTGGTACAGCAGCAAACAACCAATTGCTCCTCATATGAACATGTAAAATGCAATCAACTATTTATTCGTTAAAAAGAAATCATTGATTGAACCAATCAAATGTACAACTTTTCAGTGCTTGTTACAACATTGTTGTCCTATAAGCCATTTCAGCTTTCAGGCTAAGCTACCTGGTTGATGGGTCAAGTTATGTATGCATTTAATCCAGCACTACAGAATTAGCAACAAGTAAAACCATTTGTGCCCAACAACAAAAGTGAACTAACAAGTACCACTGTGAATGCTGAGTCAAGGTAGCAGTAAGTCCTCCCCTCTTCTAACACCCATGACACAGCAGCACGGCAGGTACAAGACCAAGCACAGGTTATTTATACGTGTAATCAGTTAATCCCTGCAGTGAGGCTCAAGCCTGCAAAAATGGACACATGTCAGGCAACAGGAGACAAGATGGCTGCTATACCAGCAGTGACACGTGTGTACATGTGCACATTGTATAAACTTTCCTGCTAAAGTCTGTCAACTGCCATGTGCTCACTGAGACAGGATGAGTGAAGTCAACAGATGGGGGGGGGGGATCTCTCCACCTGGACAGACTGACATGCGACAGATGCAGTGTGTCCAGAATGAGGGAAACAAAATCCAACTTAAAATTTCGATGGCAATACATGTAGACTGAAAACATAAAAGAGTACGAGGGAGAAAACGTGCGGGACAACCAAGACAGGTCAGGTGTGGCTTTGTCACACAGCTTTGTCACACATCAGGGTCAAAGAGCACCTGACTGCATTTTTGTACAATCAGGGCTTCGCCAGATATTTTTTTATTTAAATAAAAGCAGCTGTTTGTCCTCAGGTTGAATTGCACATGCCAAAATCCCAAAGTATGTCCAGACGAGGACTGAATAAAAATACAGATGATTTCACAAATACCTTCACCTAACAAACAAATCCATCATCAGAATGTTTGTGTTGATGCTGTAATTTATGTAAAAGAGATATTGGTTTCTAGATATTTACTTTATTATCATTTTTTTAAATTATTTTGACCCCCTTGGGGCTTCAACCTGTGTAGGTCATAGCTGATCTGCATGTGTTCCAGCTCACAAAAAGTCCTAGGACAGAGTGTACCCATGACACAATCGATTCTAAATAGTTATACACAAAGATCGGAGTGCATGAGTACATAAGACGAGGAGCTTTTGAATATTTGTGTTCAGAAATCGGTGCATTTTGACATCGTTATAAACCTAAAACGAGTTTTAGTAGAATGTGATGCGCTCTTTCATAACTAATGTGCAAGAACTGCGTGTTCTCAAACAGGACACACCCCCTGACTGGATGGCTGCACAATGAGAGTGTATGTCTGAGGCTTTCACATACAAGTAAGCACATAGAAAGAAAAGAAAAGAAAAAGGAAGAAAAAAAAGAATATTGAAGGGATACGATGAAACGCTGCATAAACTGACATTACAGATTATTGCATTTGTAGGAGTAGGGCCTAATCAAACTGTGACTTAGACATTTTTTTTAATCTATGAGTGCGTTTCTGAAAACGTTTATTAGTCTTATGAATCCAGACGTGCCGGTTAACGCACGAGACGACGTTTATTACTTTAATTACGACAAATCATACACCGACTCCTTAATTAACAACCTGACTCACCGTTTCTGGATGTCGGTGTGAGAACCCTCCATGCCAGCGGCCCGACTCTCTGCCATGCCCGTCTGCAGAACATCTTGGCTCGGTTATTAGCAGCAGGTGAAGGAGTGCGTGTCTGTGTGTTTGCAGCTGGTTTTAAAGTGACTGAGGAGGAGCACAGCTGCCGTCTGTTGCTGATTGTCTAAAGGACACACAGTGTTAAAAAAAAAAAGAAGAGCAGGTCACTAGTGCGCCTCCTACAGGCGAACGACTCATATAAGTTTGATCGGTGTTATTGTCGTCATGTTTATGTTTGTTCAGGATTGCTAAAAAAAAGTTATGAACATATATTGCAAAAATGTCATAATTTCAACGAGCAATTGAATGATTATTCCCTATAAATTTAAACATTCTGGATCACCAGATCTGGAATATGACTTGGATCCAAATCAGACTCTGACATGTGGTAGATCTCAAAGGGATGTTATCCTGTCATTATTGTCCATTGTCAGACTCACTCCATAAACATTTCACACTGTGGGCTCAATAGGGTGTCCTCTCTCTTATGATGTCACCATTTAGGTGATAGGAGGGTAGCATGGAGAGAATCGAGGTGTTTAAGAATCTGAACATGCAATTAAAAGCACTGAAGATAATTTGTATTTGTCATCACTTCCACAGTTAAGTATGCATTTAGTCACATGCTCCATGTCTCTGTTAAAAGTGATCAATATTTACATTATTCCAGCATTAGCATGTCTGAAATCCAATGAAACAGTATCCTGTCCTCCTGTATCCTGGCAGGTCTCGCTGACAGCAGCAAACTTGGTCCGGTACTGTCAGGACCAACAGCATGGTGGCCATCTTCTCAAAGACATTACTGCTTCAGGCAATCCTCCCAAAGACAACATTTGAGTATGGCTTTGACGCTTCTGAGCAGAGATGACCTGCACATGACAGACTATCACATGGACAACTTCTGACAGTGAAACCACTGATTGTTTACTGTCAGACGTGGACAAGATAAACCCTTTACAATGATATGAATGTGTTTCCATTTTTCATTGAAAGCTTCAAGTAATATTGCCACTACTTATAACAGGAAGTACATTTATATGTCCCCTAAAAGCTTTGGTCTTAGGATATTTGACACAGGAATGAAGAGGAGTTGTTCAGATCAACTAAACATTTTCTCTAATTGTGACAGCCGCTTTGTCCAATCCAAACATCCACCTCAAGCTGTACCATCATCACTCCCCACATGACATTGAACAAATCCAGGCAATACACTGGACACTACATTTTGAGGCAATTTAATAATTCAATTCAAAAGGTATATACAAACAAAAATAAAAAAGATCACACCGAACTGGCCACTTGGATGGAAATACAATAATTGTGTCAAAGAGGGCTTGGATAATTCAATATTTGGATATCTGGGTGGTTGATGTTGCTCCATCTCTACTTGTCCTCCATGACCCAATTGCTCTCTATGGTTACGAGCACCATCTTGTCCCCCCATCAGCATCAAGCACCATTCTGTGGTCCCTTTCTTCTTCCATTAGTGGTGCTGAGTCAACCTCCTGTCTCTCTTCAAACGCCTCTCTCAATCTTGCTAGTGGGTCCACAGCTAAAATTATTGCAGGAATAGAGCTATCCCATTTGTTGACAAATTTTGTACGAAAAAAAAAAATCCTGGATCAGTACCGTTTTCCTGCTTACAAACACACAAGCAAACAAACGGCGAAGATCATTAAACCTCCTCCAACTCTTGTTTGCAGAGGTAATGACGAACAGAACAAATATGTCAGCCCTGTCACACTTTCAATGCTCAGAGCACGTAACACAAAGTCCCACTGTGTGCTCAGGAATGAGGCACAAAAACAAATAACTCCAATTTAAAAAAACAACACCATATATGAGGAGCCGTTCTGTCTTGTCATCCTAAATTGGCTCGGTCTTCCACTCTGGTCGAGGTGGACTCAGAGTCTTTGTCTTGGGACCATGCAGACAATTTTCTTAATGTCCTGTTATCTTTCATTCTGTCATTTATTCAAATTTTTTTGGGGCAAATTAGAGGAATGTAAAAGAGCTGCTGTGGGACATTCCCCAACCACTTGTTGAATGTTGCATCAATGTGACACGTGCATGTGCACAAACTCAGCTGTCTGTACTTCTGGTGGGCTGCAGCATCTTACGGTTGTCTGTCCACCGAACAGAAGCATGTGATGACTTCTGAATCATCAACTGGACACACAATCATGACACGTGATGCAATTTCCAACGTCCACACTGCTCCTGCACAAGAACTGTGCATGGCCGCTGTGATGTTTTGTCCATCTGGCACAGTCCTATGATGGGAAGCCAGGAATAGTTTGTATATTTTAACCACTATATATGGATTTACAGAGCAGAGAGATGCTTTTCAAAGTGAGGCACAAAGTCAGTTAAATTTCTAAAGCATTTTGAGGTCAAGATTTGAAAAAAAAACTCAACTGCATTAAAAGGTCACAGTGAGATAAAAAAAAAACTGTCCCTGTTTTAACTGTTCTGCTACCTCATAGTTTATCAAATAAATGTTAAAAGAGGCACTTTTTTAGTATTCACATCATCCTCCTCAAGTTACTCATCCTAGCCACTCAAATGATTTGGGGCTAACAGAAGCCAAAGATGTGATTTCAAACGTTTTGAATGTTAATTTAAGCATCACAGTGCAACATTTATACCTGTTTATTTGATGCTGTGACCATCATTCTCCACGGTTGGAGCTGCTGAAGAAGGCAAGATAGCCAAAAATATTTGGTGAATAAAGCATGATGGGCTGGGGCTGACTTGTGTGTTGGGAGTGCATCAAAATCAGCAATGTTCTAATTGTACACATGTGGTTTTAAGGCCACCACTGTGACATCTCGGTGGTGTCACATGTAGATCAGGTTGCGGTCCACTGAGCAAAGATCATGCAAAATGTGCACACTTTAACCACATTCTTATCATGTACTGTGGTTTACTGTTTGACATTCATGTCAACATCCATGTCTTAATTATGGCTGGGAAATGGATCAAATTCATCTGACTTAACGCAACAAAATATGGAAGAGTCGGAAGAAACTAGAATCCCTCACATCAGCCAAAATCTGTCTGTCGAGGAAATTTAAACCAGTTTGAGCACAACTGCAGTTAGTTCCCAGTGAGACCACACATGCTGACCATAAACAGCCACTGCACCAACAGGTCAGCTGGATCAGGGGCCTCTACCAAATCATGTTTACATCCATTTATTCTTTTATTTTGCTGCTTTTGTAAACAATGAGATCACAAATATACACACTATTTCACAGTGTCTCACATATTTCAGTCCTGTGTGAGAGCAACTGTATTTCAAATGTGAAAGTTTTGCACTGTTGATCAAAAATGAAAACACTGTCATGCAAAATAAGGTAAGTCTCACGGATTCACACACAATCATACAGCTGGGAAGAGCCAAAGTCTCCTTCTTCTATGTCAAGAAGCCAAGAGTCCGCCCCGTCTCTCAGCAGCAGGTCCACATTTCTTTCTCTGGCTTTTTCTTGTTCAGGATTTTGAAGGACCCGCTGTACATTGGGGTGTTTGCTGCAGGTTTCTTCTGTCTCCTCAGTTTGGCAGCAACAGCAACAACAATGTCCTCCACCTTATCCTGCTGATACAACACCACCCCATCGCCTTGTTGACCACTCAAGTGTTTGTTTGATGGGTTCTTGGCCGACGTCTCAAAAAACATCATGCCATGGGCTTTGGCGAAGCTCTTTGCCCGCTCCTGGCTCACCTGGTCGTGAGCGCTGTGGGGGTCACGGAGGTCGCTCTTATTACCCACCAGGAACCTGGACAGAGAAAAGGCAGTGGGAGGAAAAGAAAAGAGAGAAGATGTAAGATGATATTAACTGAACTGGAAAGACTTATGATTAAATCCAGATACCTTTCCTTTTAATGAGTACCTGGGGATTTCCTGTCCAAGGGAGTTCCGCCTGCACTCTTCGATCCAGGAATTCAGGCCATAGAAGCTGGCTGGGCAAGTGACATCATATATGAAGAGCACAGCGTGGACATTACGATAGTAGTGTTGCACCATGGACTTTCGGAAACGTTCCTGTCCCGCTGTGTCCCACAGCTGGAGCTGGTGGTGAGGGTGTACACAAGAGGAGAGAGTGAGAGACTGACACAGTATACAGACTTTTCACAACTGCTGGCACTGAGGAGGTGGGGAAGATGAAAAACTGAGAAAGGAGAAATGAGGAAATAGGAAGGCACGGAGAGGAAAGAAATTCTGTGTTGAAATAACCCAAAGCAGACAGAAAAACATGCACAGAGACATGTAATGAGTCATCACTGAGAAAGAACAAAGAAAAGAAGTAAACAGATCTAAAGGGTAAAATGTCAGATCTCCATCCTGGGCTTTTTCAGAGTTTGAATAAGATACATCAAGTCCTAAATGTCAGTTCAAATCAATAAATTATATAGCCCTCTCTAAAATAATAAAATACATTTGACACATAACATAAAAAAACTACAATGGTACTCAGAGGAGTGCATACCGCCGTCAAGGCCCAACAATCCTACACGGGTGTTAAGCTCGTCTGACCCATGGCCCTGCCCTCCACGACGTGGATCAGTAGTTTTTGTATATTTAGGGAGAATGTTGAAAAATGTTTAATCTCACACTGTTAAAGAAAGTGAAGAAAATTCCTGGATCCATTCCCTTATCCGGATCTGCATCAAAGTGTAACAGATTCTCTCCGGGTCCATTGCCCATCCTTACACCAAGTTTCGTGGAAACATGTGATGTAGTTTTTGCAGAATTCCCTCTCTCCCCCAACTGTGTTAGAATAAAGGGAAAGGGCCCCAAAACTATTCTTCACAAAAGAAAAAACTCTGAGGAGAGATGGGTGCTGCACAGCCATGGACCCCAAATACTTGATTATTAGGTCTGTGCTTTTGAAGGACTTGGGCTCAGCTTTGCATAAAGCACTGTAAAGACAGATGGGACGTTATTTTAAATGTTAAAACCTGGAAAATATGCTTGTGAGAACTTGTGACTTGATTTGCACCCGCCTTAGAGATGTTAGACCTGACTTGATTGTTTTTAACCGAGACTTGACTTAGTTAAGTTGAGACATGTCTTAGGCTTGCCCCATAAGATGCACATGACTGTGCATGTGAGATTCTCTTACCAATTTAATGCCCTTTTATCAATGCTGGAAATATCCTCCAAACTACAACCCCATCCTTAGTCACCACTGACGGACACTTCCTCTGTCATGTGGCTGTTTCAAAACACTCAGGAAATCACACAAACCAACTAACACCCACAGATTTAAATTAGAATCATCTTACAGAGTCCCTTATCTTGTCTACACAATGGGGTTGAAATTAAACTTATGGCAGTCTACAGTATCACATCGCATGCAGTGTTCAAAATCAGAGTGGAATTAGATTAATTTGAGGCTCCTGATGATAACAGCTAACACTGAAATCAAGCCTGTAACCTTTAGTGATTTACAGGCTGCATTAGTTCGACAAACACAAGCAGGTCTGCTGATTTTCTGACATGAAAAGAATTCTCTGTCCTTCAATCTGAGACGAATTCTTGGAAATCAGCGGAGCCACACTGCACTGGAGGAAAAAATATAGGAACATTTACAAAAAATATCAATTATCAGACACTCGGATAACCAGGAGTGTAGGAGGAATTTTATGGCCTCTTTCCACATGGAGTCTCTGCTGGTTTTGAAAGTTTTCTTAATTGTTTCCTTGTAAATTTACGACTTCTTAACATAGCTACCACTTCAAATAGACAACATTTTCTTTAAAATAACGTCATAGCAGCTAGTCTAATAACATTTGAAATCATCACCATGCGTAAAAGTAGCTGTTTGGCACAGATCTGCGCGCAATGAACCAGCTCATTAGTCCACAGTTTCATTCCTATGTTTTAGGTGATGTGAAAAGTTTTAAAAAAACTTCACTTGCCTTAATTTTCTCTCCATCGATATCGAGCACTCTGTCGCGGAAGTCCACCCCAATGGTGGCCTCCACTCTCAATGGGAATTCTCCGGCGCAGAGTCGGTACGTGAGGCAGGTCTTCCCCACCCCGGAGTCTCCTATCACCAGCACTTTAAAGGTCCGGCAGCGAGTCAGCAGTGATGACACGCTGCCCAAAGAGCTGGAAAACTCCAGAGATGACTCCATTTACAGTCGTGCAGGTTAACGTTCCCTCTAGAAAACAAAACGCCAAAAACGCGCTCGGCGCCACACGCTGTGTTTTTGTATTGTTGTATTTGCACAGGCGCAGCTTCACCAGGTCTGAACTGCAGCAGGACACATTTCCGCTTGAAAGCTCTCAGGAACGTCTTGACGGCATGAGTGAAAGGAGGGGAGGGAGTCTGTGAGTCTGACCTTACATTACGCGTGGTGATGAGGGTGGAGTAATATACAAACAACTTGTTGACGTTATATTGTGGTAACATTTTTGCAATTAACTATACACTGTATTGTTTGTAACTCTGTCTACATAGTTGTTATATTTTGTCTTCATTCCTCCAGCATGTTTTCATATGTTTTTAGAAACTTTCCCTCCTTTCCTTTATGTGTACTTGTACACATTGGTATATAAGAAATGTAACTTTGTGACAGTCCTTGGTTGGTTTTCTGTTTTCCTTTGATAGGTTCAGACTAGACATGCTTTTATACTTGGGTTATGAGGTACACTGAAATAGAATGATTCCAGATATTCACTGAGGGTGGAGACTATTGACAATAAATATATATGTACAATAAATGATCATATTTGAGTGCCATTAATGCTCTTCAGTCGGTGGTGACCACAACTTTGTCTTCAGATAATTTAAAGCTCTCCAGCCAAATGATGGCCAAAAAGAAATTTGTCCTTTTAAAGCAAAGTGACATTTTACAAACCAAGCAGAAGATCCAAAAATCAACTGAAGCAAAGGAACGATGTAACTGATGAGTGAGCCCCAGCAGGTAGAAATACTATATCGATTTTATTGCATTGTATATTCTGCACCAGTCGTGAGAAGGGCAGGTACTGCAACCACGTGGATATTAAGACTCACAAAATATATGACTTACAGGGCAGCAGATCAGAAACACGGTAGGGATCAGTTTTTGTCTTTTACACAAAATTTGGTTAACATCTTGTTCCTTGAGTATACTACATACTCACAAGTGTCTGAAATGCCAAAGTGATATCTTTTTTGTTACATGAATTAATGTTACATGTAATGTATAAAAAAAAAAAAAAAGACAAGAGAAGATAATACGACAGCCATGACTTTGTTCTTGGATGCATTATTGGTGGAAAGTAGTTTTTTTTAACAGCTGTCAGAACAGTTCTAACATTGCTCTGTTGACGCCTCCATCACAACACTTGACTGTTATATTTATAACGAATCTCAGAGACAAGCTTCAGAAATACACTAGAAAGCTTGTGCCCAAGGTCAGATGCCCCTGCTACAGGAAGAAAAGAGTCAATCTGTCTCTCATGAAAGCAGAACATGAAAATTGCCTCAGTTCAAAGCCCTACAAACATCAAAATAAGCTAAATGAAGAAACCAATAATGAGATGCAAACCTTTAAGGTCCCTAAGGTATGTGGGGAATTTCAGTGACTTCTGTCCAATGGTTTTGGAAGAGATGTGGAGACCATACCGTTCTGTATGGACCGACAAGGGTAACCCCATCTGCCTCTTTTGGCAGGGGGCATAAAAATGATCTAAATCATACACTGGGGAAACTAAACAATCACCTCTAGTTTAACAAGTGTTGGAAAAACTGGGGAATAAATGTCAATATCATGCTTTGTTGTGTTAATAACCAGCTCCAAGCCAAACAGACTTGCTGTATTTTATATACATTGGCTACATGCGACGACCAAGAGTATGTCATTGCTCCGAGTCTGACCCTGAAACGGTAAGAAAGCAGCTCAGCGAGGTCAACAGTGGCAACACACACAGATACGAATGAGTCAGTCGTTTTGTTTTAATACAAAAATCCAAAGATATCATACATCACTCTCTCAGATTTCATCTTTCACATTGGAACCCAAATTAGAGGAAAGGGGGGAGGGGGGGGGGGGGGGGGGAACAGAAAAGAAAACACATTCCAGGTGCTCATACATTTACTTGCCTTTGTAACATTTTCATTTCTGTCACTGCTGGCGACGGGCCTGAATGCTGAACTCTGACCTTTAGAGGGGCCATTTTCATCAGGGGAGCAGCCCTCTGAATGATGTACTCAGAGGCCTGTTTCCACTTTTAACCGCTGTCCCTGTGTACATGCAGATAAAACTGGTTCTAACATTGACAACAGCAACAACACAAGTGACTGCCAGGGGTCTCAGCATAACCACTTCAACCAAATACAGAGATCATTATCAATATTGAGTTTTATTGATCCATTATGGACAAGGCGGTGTATATGGTATTGGTTTGATCCTTCAAACTCTGTCAGAACTATGTAAAAACTTTAAGAGTAGCGGTATATTTGAAATGGAGCGCAACAAACAACCTTTACAGCTTTTAAACTGTGCTACATGGTGCTCCATTAAAAGCAGACAGGGGATTATTTCCTGGAACAGTGAGGGGAAGCACAGTCTGATGAAGAAGAAAAAAAAAAAACGAAAGAAAAAAAAAAACTGTTCACAAGTGAGGTGACTTTCTTTGTGCTGTGCCCGGTCAGAGATCAGGCCTTCCTCACACATTTCACAGCCTCGTGTAGATCAGCGGGTTACTGGAGCGTTACAGCAGATACAGATATGACTGTGGTCGCTGGATGTCCTCTGTCTACTTCAGGTCCTAGGCAACTCCTCCTGCTCAGCTTCCTACAGATTAGTCACAGATCAGATCCACTCAGCTCAGACTTCCTTCTCCCAGTGACGGATGTGGCCTATTTTTGTAATTTAAATTAGCTTTTTAAAATAAGGGGACCGCTGCATTTGATAGACGCGTGTCAGATCAGCACTGAACTGTACTTGAGTGGTTTCTATCACCATTATTGATTGTTTCTGAGGAAACTAACAGTCCATGTAAGTGTCAGTTTCTCCTGACATTTTGCCAATAACTTTTGTTTTATTTTCCATATTTAGCTAATTTGTCAGCTCTAAAAGCAAAGTAGACATTCTGTTAATCTCCCCCCCCCCCTCCCTGCTTCCCACAAATACACTTAACTGCACACATCCTCTCAGCACACGCACACGCATAGTCCTGATTTTCATCATGTGGGAGAGAGCCAAGCCATGCCAGGTCAGAACCGATTAAGCGAAGCCAAAGAACGAAACACTCAAATTTTCGCTTCCCGTGTCTGGCTCTACAAAACGGCTGCCAGGCGTGCCACAAGACTCTGTGCTCGGCCCAATTTCCTTTCTCATCTGTTGTTGTTCTCTCCTGCTCACATCTCATTGGCTAGCTCCTCCGTTTCTGTAGAAACATCTCCGTTGGCGATCTTGGTGTTCTCCTCGTACCCAGGGGGCATGAAAGCTAATGTGTAGGGGTAAAGCTTGCGACACTCTGCACGGTACGACTCCGCACGCTCCTTACAGTCGCCCAGAAGGCCGCTCCGAACACAATCCAGGACCTCTATGCAGATCTGAAGAGGGAAGAGAAAGGATGAAGATGTAGGAAGTTAAAGCGGATTGTTTTGTCTTTAAATTTCTCATTCCTATTCATTTGTATTTCTTATACAATTTACAATAAGTGAGAGGTGAAATATGGGCAGTAATACTCTCAGTAAGTGTACCATCAATAAGGTATTCATTTTTAAGCAGTTTAAGGACTACGTTGATAAAAAAAAATGTTTTCACTGTGGTATCAATGTACCATTAAGATGGAATAACATTAGTAAACCCCAAGGGGAAATGCAAGTGTCATAGCAGCTGAAGTAAACAGAAAATTATATCTTATATATAACCATAGATGGAATGTTTTCAACTTTTTACCAGACAGTGGTCACATTGCATCATTCCATGAACGCTTACTTGTATGGTTCTGTTGTCGAGTGACTCATCTAGTGCAGAGGCTAGCTCTGCCGCTTTTGTTTCCGTCGATGGGTCCAGATACACCATCATCTTAGCAGCTGCAGAGAAGAGTGCCAGTGAGTCTCAAAGAAAGGGTGTGTTTGTGACAGGGCTTTTAAAATCTACAGGAAGAACAGACTTTGAAAAATATGATTTTTTTTTGAGTATTTAAAAGTAGAACATTTGGGAAAGCTCCCTCATGTCTCATCTCCCTAAGAATTTAATAGTCGTGATCATGATTAAAAGTGGGAGAGTGGACTCCTTCTACCTCACCAACTAAATGTGAGCCTATCCTTTAAAAACTGTGTGTGAGCTCATATTGCTATCTTTGTGTGGACTAATTTTTGCTTCAAACCAGTGTTGTTGTATAACATATTATTATTCAAAGAATACATCCTAAAACAAGATGGTTAAGACTTGGTTTTCTAGTTTAAGTTATGGGCAAGGGAATGCCAATGAAAAAGACCATTTTGTTTGTTTATGTTTGTGTGTGTGTGCGGTGAGTGTGCCTGTCCTACCAGCCAATCGGTGTGGTATGGAGTTTGAGTGCTTGGTGAGGTAGGCCTGGTTGAAGCTCTTGGCGTTGCTGTCGCCAAACAGCCGGGTGATCTCCTGCTTCAGCACCGTCCTGACCACTCCTGGCAGCTCCTTGCTCTCCGAGACTAGAAGAAGATGAGGGACAGATGTGAAGAGAATATGGAAAACAAAGACAATGAGGGAGAAGGGCAGGAGGTGGAGGTGAGTACTAGGTTAGAGAGAGAAAGGATCCCTAACTTTTTCACACCTAGGACCCCTAAACTGACACAAAGTTGACCCCTAATGGGGGCTCCTGGAGCCCACGTTAAAAAACACTGAATTACAAAACACAAGTATGTTATGAAAATGATGTGATGTGGTATTAATGAGCAACATTGTCATACCTCCTTTAAAAAAGCGTACTAGACACTGGTGTAACCATGGGTGGTCTGAATCAATGGTAAATGCTCTTTTCACGGACTGGAGCATCAACAGGTATTTTTCTGAAAAGACAAGATAGACATAAATCTCTATGAAGCAGAGAGAAAGATAAAGGACAGAGTATCCACATGGTAAAAACTAAAGTCAAGTCAGTGACGTGTGACTGAAATGAGCATGCTCACCAACCTTTCCTGAAGTAGATCTCAAAGGCTAGTAGGTGTGTGTCTATTTTGTCCTTGACTAGATTTTTGAGGGGCATCAGGAACTTGATGGCTTCTTCCAGCGGATTTTCCACCTGCAAACAGGAAGTGTGTGAGAAGGGGCACAAAAGACAAAACACTCAACATCACCTCAACGTATTCCAACAAAGATATTTTCACCACCTCGTGACAGTAAGCTTTTAGGATTCAGATTCTTCATGTTTCTCTCTCTGACCTTGACCAGTTTGTCAGGAATTAGCTCCTCTTTGGGACCTCCGATCTCCTCGTCGTCATCCTCCTTCTTCTTTTTCTGGTTTTTAAGCTGCTTCTCCTTCTCGGCGTTCTTCTTTTCTTCCTCCAGCTGGGCCTTCTTCTGGGCTCTGCGCTGCTTGTTCCTCAGCTTCTTCAGCTCTTTGTCTGAGAGGTTAGCTAAAGAAGAGAGCGGCACGTTAATAATTGGAAACTCAGCAGTGCAGATGGGACTCTGCAAGTTTCCGCGCGCACACATCCTCACTCCCCGACCCTCACCCGTGTCGGCTTGCAGCTCCTTGCTGTCATCAATCAGGGGATTGTCATGGAGGCTAAGGTAGATCTGGATGGCTGTGATGGCAGCCTTGTAGTAGAAGGGATGCATCCGGAGCACGTCCTCCAGCTTCAGTAAGTCCACGTAGGAACGTAGCGTCATCTTCCTCATGCAGTAGGTGTGGAAATCAAACTGGTCATCTGTGATTTCCACAAAATGCTAATGAAAGTAGAGGGAGTAGGGAGAGTTAGGGAAATGATATTAAAACACACACATACAAAATCCGACATCTGTGGGTACCTATGGAGTCTCCTTCAAACATGGCTTTTAATAATACACCAAGTAGAATCCTCGTCAGTAAGGGCTCACTCACTCTTTCAATCTCGTGGCACTTCTTGAGGGCTTCCCCAAACTTGTTCATGCTCTTGTAGGAAAGCGCACACTCTGTCTGGAACCACATACACTGCATTTCGTTGAGGTTCTCCACCGCTGACGCGCCCTCCTAGACAAAGAGGCATCAGGCATCATGCACATGTAAAAAACAAAAAAACAAAACATCCACACAATAAACCTAGACATAACACTGAAATGAACACGAGCTCTTTTTACTTTTGTAGTCCTCTTGTCATTCACATTATGACCTAGATACATCAAAACTGAATCATGCTGTTGTTAACAAAGTCATCTTGTACTTTTAGTCCTTTGTGAATCTGCCATACAAAAGTAATTTATAAAGAAAGAATTCCATCTCAGTTATCTCGGGTTGTAGGGTAGTGATAAATAAATGAGGGTCATGGGATCCTCAGGTTGTACAAGTTCTTCAAAAATGGACCCAGGGAGGAAACACACAACCCAGGACTTTGTTTTGACATTTTCTGCTTCTCAGCTGCCAGGCGTGTGCTTGCGCGCACACCCACACGCAGTTTCTCTCACCCGTGTGAACTTGGAGCACATTTCCTCGGCCTCTTTGATCATGCCAGCCTTCAGCATGTACTTGGCACACTTGGAGTTGATGAATCGGTCAGCGGTGTCCAGAGCCTGGGCCTCGTCCATCCACTGCGCGGCCTCTCTGATGTTCCCAGCATGCTGCGGGGTGATAAAGGTCAATACAGCAGCCATGACAAGCGCGCGAGCAACACTGTGCTCCTTCAACACATGTCCAAATGTGTGGTGTTATGCTACCTTGTAAATCTTGGCTTTGATGAGGAAGAGCTCGATGAGTGTAGGCGTACTCTCGATTGCTGTGTTGATGTATTCTAGAGACAGTGTCTGTTGGCCAATCATGTCGTAATGCTGTGCCAGGAAGTACTGCACCCAGAGCAACGTGGTTGGCGGCTCCTCCTTACCATCATCTGTGACGGTGCAAGGAGATTGTGTAAGTTTACATTTTCTGGTTTGTATCCTGGAGACCAATACAGGGCAGCTTTTATAGTTCAGGAGTCACAGGAAACTAAATGTATTTGTCACCGCGGTTAGCGCTAATCTCAATCATCTCCAGGACAGGACTGTCATTTTCAGTATTTTTTTGCAAGCAGATGAGTCTGAAATATTTGCAGAGCAATGAAAACAGTAAGGCGCAGTCACACGTTGCAGCTGTGAAAGGCTGCTCACCACCAAGTGGAAAACCCAAATCTGATTATGAATGCAATTATTTCCGGCACACAAGCTTGTTTGGTTGTACTGGTAATAGATACACCAGATGCTCTCCTTTTTATATCCCCCCCCCCCCCCCCCCCTTCAAATAAAAACTTGTAGTATTGAACCACGCTTTTTTTAAAACGATGAAGGATTTACACCTTAAAAACACCACTACGGTACACAGCATACTCAAAAGTTTGATTTGACTAGAAATACATCAGATTCATGATCCTCCTGGTGACTGAGAAATGTTCTCACCGTTCTGGTTGAACATTCGACAGCTTTTTAATGAAGTTTCATAGCCGACAACCAAATCTTCTATTATTGCGACCTGCAAAGAGAAAGAGAAAGCGGTACATTACCCCACCTACAGTATAAAGCACGGGAATATTTCTGAGTATATTAATTTAGTTTTGTACAATCTTTTCCGCATATTGACCTCTTATCCTTCAGTGCATTATGTAAGCTGAAAGTTAAGCTCAAATGAAGTGGGGAAAAGCATCATTGTCATTTAGATTCAGACCAGTCTTTGGTAATGTGTGCTACGGTGCCGTCACCTTTTCTTTGTCATTGTACAGTGATTTGAGGGTGGTGAAGACGGGCGGACAGCCTTTACTTAAATTCATTCTCAGATACCTGTTCAGACACTCTCTGAACTTCTCACCTGTGGAGAAATAGAGAGAGAGACGCAGAAGAACGTGAACATTAGCTCCACTTCTGTCACACATCTAATTTCATTCATGGTCAAAATGTATTCAATAATTTAAGGAGTCAAAATACAAAACTGGGGACACAAATAGCAAGAATGAACAAGCTCAATTCAGCAACTAGCTTCTTTTATTCCTACATGCAGGATAACGTGTTGACTCAGGTCACTGTTTTAGCTGATAAGATGTGTATTAATTAATGACCAGACCAGAGAGGAAGGTTAGAGGCAGTCTGCGAGGAACGAGTCCTTTGGGAAACTTTTCCCAGGCATCTTCGTAAATCTTGCACCTCTCCTCTACACCACCTGTAAGACGAAAATAAAACACAAAAATTGCTGACAACTGTCTTTTGTATTGTTATTTTTCTTCTTCTTATTGTTATTATTATTTATTATATTATTATTATTTTAACTGTGCCTTGAACAATGAATAAGGATATTTCCATAGTTGATTATAATGATAGTGTTTCTAATAGAAAGGATGAAGCATCATACTTGGTTTTAGGGCTTTTTCGAGGCCGTGGTAATAGGACCAGTTCTCTGGGTTCCTCTCCTGCAGTTGGCGGTAGACTTCCGTTGCCTCGTCCAGGCGCTCCAAATTCAACAGTAACTCTCCTGTAGAAACACAACGCAACGCAAATATTTAGTTTGTACAAAACAACCTAAACAAACAAACGTGTTTTTGTCCTAAGGCTGGGCTATGAAATGATTTCAATATGGGATCTGATAAAATAACCTTTGAACATTTCTCCTACACATGGATTGATCTAACGGCCAAACACACAGCAGAAATAAACCGGACAACAGCCAGTCAATGTGCAATATGTTATTCTACTTTTACAACAAAGTTTAAAGTAACTAAGAAAACCTCTGGTTCCTTCCGGTTTCAGTCATTATGAGAATATGACTGGCAGAAAATTACACATCATAATAAATATTGATGTTGACCAATAAGGAAGAAAAAGGATTATTAAGGTCATAAAGAAGGGTAGAGGACATTACTGAAGGGGCTGGATGTTTTTTTGCCTATCCTCCTGAGACCCAGAAGAAAAACATTTGTGATATTAATATTTTTCTTAGATGATTTAAGTGTTGTGGTTGAAAGAGACAGAAAATCTCAAAAATGTGATTTACCTTATATGATCTGTCCCTTGTAGTGGACATTGGGTCTCGTTTGATAACAAAATGTAATGATGCAACGTAAAGATATTGTACTCATTTTCATGAGGACTACTCTACCATGTGTTAAACCCTTACATACACACCAATGGCTAACAAGAGATTTCCAGGGTTTTGGGTTCAGGGTAACATTTAGGGTGAGTTTGCAGCACAGTGATCTACCTCGTGTCTCCTCCACTGCCAGCTTGTCGCAAATCTGTTTCTCATAGTTGGAGAGATGCTCTAGGGCCTCCTTGTGCAAGCCTGCTTCCCTCAGCACCTGGTTTTGGTACAGCAGCAGCTCGCTGTATTCATAGTCCACTTTGTCTGGAGACGTCTGGACAAACAAAGCTGTGTTTGTGAAATCAACATTTTTTTACACGGAACAATGGAAAAACAACTGGAGCTGCTGGTTGCACTTCTGGATATACTTGATCTTCTGCATCTACTTCATCATTTTTTTTGTGTTTATGTACGGTTGTCTAGTCAGACCAGCTTGTTGTATTAATAAAAGGCACAAAGACAGGAAGCAAACTGCCTTTATCAGGAGCAGGACAGAGCGAGTGAGCTCTATTGTGGTTGGGATCAATCCTAAAGCCTCATCTCAGGTCATGTATGGAGGATGATAAGGTCTCACTTCGGGTAAGAGAAATGCTGAGCTGTCAGTGGGTCTGACCTGTTGTGTTTTCCTGAACTCCTCAATGATCTTTGCAGCCATCTCATAGTCTTCCAGGAGGTGATAGGCAATGGCGTAGCCAATCCACGAGGCCCGCTGTGCCGGACGCAGCTGCAACAACTGGTATCGCGTCTCCTGTATAAAAAAAACAACAAAACAAAACAAAACAAAAAAAATTGCAATCACGGGTTTATGTAGTTGTGTTTAATATCAGAGCCGACAGAGTGAAAAGGGTTGAATTGATTTAATGTTTTCTATATGATGACACTCTGATACGTGGTCAAGCTGGGAAGATAAACTCTGAGGACATTGGTTAAGAGTTGGCAGCTAAAAGGAGGAGAAGAAATTTAGCTGATTCACCAATTTGAAACCAGGCTGTCAATAGCTAGCTCAGAAAAACAAAAAAACAACAAAAAAATCTTTTTAAACCCTAATACACAGCCCCTTCGTCTCTGCCTCTCAACCATATTTCTAATCCTCTCAGCCACACTTTCATCTTGCAATTTCATACTCTTTATTGAATACGCGGCTAAATCCGTCCTCCTGTGTCCCAGGAGAGCTGTTCTACATTGTAAATACCAACTGTAAACTGATATCCGCCTCCTGATTCGCTTTGTCCCCTAAAAATCAGGGACATTCTGCGTCCTGGACGAGGCACAGCGACAGATGGGAGTGTGTTTTCCACAAGATTTGTTGCTTACAAACTAAGGTTATCACAATACCAGAATTTTACACTTTCTTGTATCAAAGTGTAACTGCTATGAAAAAATGTACCTCTTTCAGCAACAAAAAGAAAAAAACAAGTCCAAAGAACACGGTGCTGGTAGAGAGAAGTCACAGAACACATCCCAACATATTTGAAAAATGTTTACTGTGCAGCTTTGGGCTGAAAATCTGAAGATTGTTTTGAGCTGCGTTACTTTCCATATTATCAAATATATCATTTTAAACAGAGTAATGACTACTTGTACGACTAAGTAAGTCTAACTCATTCTTGCATTAATAAGAAAAGTCACCATATTTCAGAAATCTGCTTCTGAGAATCACTTTTCATTGTGATAATCCAAACACACATCAGGATAACAAAACAAGATAGAAACCATCCAATCATAGGTCCTCACCCTGTAGCCCTCCAGGTCCCTCATCTGGATCTGCAACAGGGACAGGTCTCGGAGGATCTGCAGGTTGTCCTTGTCCCACTTCAGAGCGTTGCGGTAACACTTGATGGCCTCATCGTATTTCTTGTCGGAGCGCTGCAGTAGGCCGTACACATGCCAGCCTGGGACACCCGTGGAGTTAAGGAACATCGGAAAACATTCACCTCCACACAGTCTGACTGGTGCAAAATGAGCGGACAGCTGATTGGACTGGTCCATTATTTAATAATAACTTAATGATGATGCTTTGAAAAAAATTTCTCAGAGCTAAACTTCAAATCCTTGATGAAGCCACATTCATACATAAATAAAAACAAAATGCAGAATAGCATTGATAAAAGTTGGTAGCACACATTTCGATACGGGCCTCTTGGTTCGGTACGCACCAGGCTACCAGTGCACTGGCGGAAACTCTGAATAAGGATACAGACATGGCTCCTGAGGTCGTTGCGCAGGCCTCTTCTCACCAGGTCGTATGCCTCCTCCTTTTTGCCCAGACAGTTCAAGGTCAAGCCCTTCATTGCCAGTGTCTCTGGAGAGAGACAACAGTACAGAAGACTGAGTGAGAGATGGTGCACAATGCTGATGACAGAAGAGCATTTTTCATGCGTCTTTCCAATCCGCACGTCCACATGTCTGCTGCTTACCTCCGTGCTCGGCAAACTTGGGGTTGGACAGGATTTGTTTGCAGAACTTTAGCCCGTTTCTGTACTGCTTGTGTTCGTAACATCGCTGCGAAAGAAAGGAGAGAGAAATCACATTAGGCAAAGAGTGGTATTACAGCGAAACACAGTTCACATCCTTGACTCGTGAAAAATAGCTCAACTTAGTTCTTGTCTTTATTTCACTTTTTGTGATCCATACTGGTGGACTAAACTGTGGTACCTTGAAGGAGGGTGTCATGTATCTTACAGCCTTTTACAAATGACTTAGAAAGATGAGGAAAAATGAGGTCTCACTATTAAAGCTCACCAGCAATATTACTACTGCAGCAAGAGATCGTCATCAGATTCACTCCAGAATTATTCCCAAAAAACTATACCAACGTTTATCAGCCTTCAGCACAAAGCTGAGCTTAAGTGCTTAAACTTAAAAATTAGACTTGTGTGTGTGTGTGTGTGATAACGAGTCAAGCCAGCAGGCCGGGTAGCATTTTGCTGTCCCACCACCAACTTCAGTAATGGTAAAAAAAAAGATAACATCAACTATACATAATACACTTTAGAACTGAATGGACGACTGTACCATTAGCAGACAGCTGGGGCTAGAGAACAGAAGAAACATGCTCATGTCCTGTCAGGTGCTGCTTCATCTGCATATTTTAGTCTGACTGAGTGACATCAAGGACTATAACATAAAATTGTACACAGTGGTGCACGGCAGCTGTATATGCAAAATAAACATGAACAAGTGAAAATGTTTAGTCCAATTTAGTGCTCCACTGTACTGATTCAATCCAAAATCAACACAATGAAATGCATACGTAGGGTCTCAGCTTAACACTGGGTCTTATCAAAACCTCCTTGTTCAATTACTGAAAAACAAACAAAACTGAGCTCCTGCTTTGTGCACACAAACAGAAACTGTATTTGTGTTCAACTCGATTGGAAGGTATGATTTTCTTTCACTGAAAATGGGGGGGAAAATGTCATGTTACATGACCAACCAGAATGAATGTCACAATGATTGGAGTGGGCGATTGGTGGCTTCAACGTCATTATCGTCGTGATAAATAAGTTTTATATGTGACAGTTTAATATGTTTCTGTTGGAAAAAAAAAGCAGTACATTGTAATGATATGATAGATGTACATTTCTGTCATTAGCTCCATTATATGGTCAAATGTCTTCATCACTGTGACATCATTTATTTGAACACAATTTGACACAGGCAATGACACAAAAGACCATGTCATCAACAATCACCACACAAGTGTCGAAAGGTCACACATGCATTTTGCAAGTATACAAAACACAAATACTGTCCTGTGCATTTAATGTAAATATAGCGACATTAACACCAGCTGTGCTCGTTCAGCATGTTCTCTTCCTCAACCAAAATAACTCTCCCCCTGAGACACAGCGTGGATCTGTCAAGAGTGGTGGCAGGCCTCACTCGAGTGCAACGTTAGATTTGGGGAAAACCTTTTAACGCTTGTTCCACTGCACTGACACCACACTCACATCCTGTTGGAAAGAAGTTCTTACAACTCACAGGCATTCTGTTTGTATTAGTGAATGGTAACGGACGATGATGGTGCAAAATTGTACTACGACTAATCAATCAATGAGCACTGGAGTGTGAACTGCTTTTATGGTAGGGTACCATTCACTTTAAATCAGTAGCAGTACCTTGAATTTGGTACCAATAACTAACAGAACCAAAATATAATTTGATTTGGGGGGGAGGGGGGGGGGGGAGTCACCAATATGTTGTAGCGATGGGATTTTAAAAAAAAGAGAAAGCTGTTCAAACACATGGGAGACGAGGGAGGAACCATTTTTTACTCCTAACACTTTTCTCAACCAGTATAACTGGAGTAAAATGAAGAAACGGTGTTGGACAAAAAAATATATCATTAACTTTCAAAAGTATCTCTAATAATAAGTAGAGGGCAGCAATACCTTTTTTCAGCGTGTAGTCTGCCTTATCCATAAAAGAAGAAACACGACTTTGCTTCTCTGTTTTGTTTCCGTTAGCATCACTACCACAGCGTTTGGTTACTGTAGTTCCCCATTAATAGTATGCAATTCAGAGACTATTGGTTTCGAACAAACTAAAAATGCCCACATACTGCTTTAGCGTACTAAGCAGCATATTGGTAGGGATTCCCTTTGGACTCAGTGGCTGGCTCAGTGTTGAGGCAGTGTTGGCCAACAACAGTAAAAATACTCAAGATACCATCATCTATGGCAGTGAAAAAAAAGACCTGTTATCTCTAACAACATTTTACCCGACTAGTTACATTCATTCATTCAACAAAAATGTCATCGCAGTTGTCAATGTCTCACACTTCCTGGACGAGTGCAGTGCTGGCTGCAGATGTGATAACGGTAGCTGCAGCTGCAGCAGCGGACTTGGCTTCCAGGCTATCAAACGTGATCTACAGCCATTAAATATATTTTGTGTTTGACCAGGTGTTTTCTCAGGTTAGACATGTTCAACTGGTCAGCTTTGCATTCATTACAGACAATGCAGCGAGTGTTGTCTGTGTGGAGTTTGAATAGTGTAGGCAAATTTACAGGGGCAAAGGTGTGTCTCTCAACTCCAAGTCTTTCCTTCCCTCAGATGCACTCTTAGGTGTCGAAATCTGGCATGAAATGATTTAAGGTGAATCTGTACTCAGAAGTACTGTAACAAACCCCACCATAAATGGAGTATGTAATCAAACATTAGCTGTGCGACAGCCTAGAGGTTCTTACCCTTATGTTGCTCTATACAGCAAATAGTATCCATAACGTATATAGACAATCCTGGATAAGTCACTTCAACAAGACTCGATTCTACCCAACTAAACCTTTCCCACAGCACGTTGGCTCATCATGAGTGTGGGCATGTTGCTACAGGTATCAGTGAAATCAAACGAAATACCTAGAAGTCCAGTTTACGGAATGACAACCATTACCCTGAAGACTTATCACATACCAAGACACGACACAAAGCAGTTTATACTCCTATTTGAGAATGTGCAAAAGTTATCGTGGCAGCAGTAGTTTACTTGACTCCTTCGTGAACATAAGGGTCGTCTTTTTGATTTTACTTCTCTGTCTATGACACAGGTTTTTAGTTTGCAGGTGAATCTTAGGGAGAAACAGGGGCACCAGGTTGCAATTAATTGCCTTGAAAATTAAAATACAGCGGACAGTCTTTCACACAACAAAAATGCAATTCAGTGTTGACAAAAACTAATTATAATGAAATTAATAGTTCATGATCCAACTTTAGAAACAGCTAAGGGTAAGGAAAGGTGTTTCCATTACCACCAAAGAACAAAATGGAAAAGTCATCCAACTCCAGTACCATGAAGATGTTGGATACCTGCCAACTTCTAATCATGCATTTGGGCTTTCAGTCTGGAAAGCAAAAATTCAAAGGGGTGTGGTCCACTCCTGACTATAGCCACAGAGGAACCCATTTCCAAATACAATCACAATCATATCTCCAGTGTAGAAAGGTTAATAACAGTAGTTTTATTCTAGGATTTGATTTTTTTTTTTCATTCAGACAACAATAATTCCAACCAATGAAATGCTTTCAAAAATATTCTTAGCCAGGAGGAAGATATACAGGTGGTCATCTCACTCTTATAGAAAATAGCTGTACAATGACTTTCAACTGAACGAAAGGACATTAAACTGTACTAAAACTCTGATAAATGCATAACAGGGTTTTCAATACATCAATTTATCTATAGGACCCTGTTACAATATTGCCCCAACATTAATTCTCTTTTTTGGTGGTGCACGCCGCTCTTGCGCCCTCTCACAAACACATTGTTTCTCCCACACATAAATGTAACTTGGGCAGGGCACGTCGGTATATTAAGGGCTGCCTAAGTATATTTGGCAAACCATTTTATATATTTTTTAGCTTGTTTAAAATCTGTCAGAGAGAAAGACACCATCCGCTATTGATTAACAAGTGGACAAGTTCCCCTTGCTCTATCCCTCTCATCTACTGACAATCGCACATGCTCTGATCGTAGTGTTGTCCATTATGTTGAGCTGTTTGTGCAACATCCCTCTCTCTACAATAAACTCTAGGGGCTCTAGAGCAGTCGCCAGAACAGTGACAGCCCTCTTTAACAGTTTGTTTGGTTTCCTAGTGTCACTGGTTCTTCTGCTACTGCCAACAGATGGCTGCAAGGAAAATTGCACAAGAAACAGGACTGGTAAAAGATATGCAGCATCTCTCTGCACACATTTAAGGACCTAAAACTCCCCTGTAGACGGCCTCAGTGTTACACTTAAGGGTGTCTGAAGAGTAACAGAGAGAGAGAGAGATGTCCCTCCTGTAAATGCCGCGACTGTTTTGCAACCTCTACTGTTTAACAAAGGCCCACTTATGCCGTTATATGAAACCTGCAGTGTAGGACCTTTTTCATTTAAATGAACATCTGTAAAACTCAATCAGCATTGTTTGAACTTGGTTGCAAGGGCTTAAGCATTTCACTATCTAATAAATCTCAGTATAAGAGAGTTTTAAAAGGGAAAAACAATAGCCATTGTGATGTATGTAACAAATACAGGCTACAACTTTTTAAGATTAAGTGCAGGTCACAGATCTGTTTTTCCTGGCAGAGGTCGAGCGAGTGAAAGCCAGCGCTCTGCCAATGTGCTGATAAAGCTCCACTAACTCCCCACAGAGCCCCTGCCTTTCCAAACAATGATGTTTTCTCTGAATCAATGACGTTAAAATGGGAACACCCAACAAACACCACAGTTCCTGCAAAGTATGTAGCTAGATGTCCATGCAGAGATGTTTAGCAACACACACTGACAACCAACGAGCATAGCAGAGGAGGCGAACTAGTTTACTTGAGTTCATGGACAACTCTGTTACGGTAACGTTCTGTAATAATAGAACTAGACTTCATCCCCGTCTGTTGAACCATTACTACACAAAACGTAGTGTAGATAGCAAGTAAACAACGGGCGATACAAGGACTCAAATATGGAAGAGAAGTATGGGAGCATGGACGCAGCTAGCTTGCAGAGCGCAGCGGGCCTGAGTAGTTGAGGAATTGCTGACACAGTCGCACAAGTCCTTCCTTGGCTTCCTATCGCTTCCACAGAAGAACTGCCAGTTTAATCTAATATGATTTATACCGGGGATAGATGTGTGAACTGTCCGAGGTCCCACACAGTCAGATTGAGTCTAACATGACCTAATGTCTGCTAAAGCAAGATATTAACGCTAGATGACTAGCGTTAGCAGATTGGCTAACGTCAAGTGGCCAGCCGGTGGCTGTCCGCTCACAGCAGGTTCACATGGTCACTCACTTAGATCAAACGTACAATCACATAACAGTAAAGACACCTACATTCAGCTGACAACGAACAAATGACACAATGTTTATGGAAGTGAGTCAACATTAGACTGAGAATCTAACTTCACAGCATACATCACTGCTAACGTTAGGCTAGTGATTTTACCATCGTGGAAACTAGCTAGCCTTAAGCTATCGATTGTTGCATTTAAAAAACGGTGAGGCCTTACACACTAACTAGCCAAATCTGAATAATTAAGTCATGAACAGTGTTTAATTGACGTCAGTACTGCATTTGAATTCTAATGAACATGTCTGTCAGAATCACAACAAAGTCGTGAACAACCATTTTGGCTTTACAGTGACAGCGCAGGTCAGGGCTGGGCTAACTAACCCATTCAATGATGCCATTTTGCTAACAAACATAAGCTAATGCTAACTACCGGAGAGCTACACTGGCACACCGAGTGCTACCGATCAATCTTTAATTTCGAGAGTTATCTGTCTTGACGATAGCTATCGTTACGTATATCTTTAACAGTTATCTCACCAAAATCCTCTTGAACAGAGCGTTCTCCTTTGGCGGTAAAGTAATTGTCGGCATTGTTGCAGTTGAGATCAGTTTCCCCCTCAACCTCAGCACATGTAGCTAAAGTTAGCACAGGTAGTCAAAACAAGTAGAGTTGAGCGATGGACTTGACTGCCTGTTTGGGCCGCTCCGCTCGATTGCTCGGTCTTCCCTCCTCACTGGCTTTCTTGCTCACGTGGTGACGGAAGCTCGAACACTTATTCAAAATGGCGGTGGTTGGACTGATTTTACATGGAATTAAATAACAAAATCCGCTCTAGATATGGTTGTAACTAGGTTGTAACATATTAAAGGACCGTGCCTGAAATTGTGTCCAATAAGTTTTAATGGCACAAAAATTCTCATTGACTTTGTTAATATTAAAATTATATCTGACCCTTTCAAGTTGAAAAAAATCTCGAAAATCAGGCTAAGTTCACCTTTGAAGGTCTTGTGTCCATAGCCTGACTAGTAGTACCCTGTGTGACTTCTTTTGAGTTGTAATTGTGATGCAGTCTCCTAAACTGGGCATAACACATTCAATTGGTTTAATACACAATGTATTATTAGGAAGCAGACACAGGTTTGTCTGTCTATCATTAATGGATTACTTTCACTTTTTCAAATACTTTTTGAAGTCCCTTTTAAACCTTTTTGTGATGTGGTATGATAATGACAAAAGATATAAACTTATCCAAAAAAACAACAACCCCAAAACAAACGGGACAAGCTGAAATCTAAAAACTACGATGACGTGCGGTGTAACATATGGTTCGCCCCACAGTGAAGGCCTAGCAGCACAGTGAGCCACTAGAGGGAGCCATATAAACAGAAAAGCAGTGAGGCAACTTCACTGCCGACAACCAGACAATTAGTTAATCATTTGCCAGCAAGTGAGCTTTGCACAACTTTCAAATGGAGAGAAAGAGTAAACAGTTCACTGTGTCTGCCTATGAACTGTATACTGTACACATGTGTAGGTTATAAAAACTGGGACATGCATAACACTTACCCCAAAGCTTAGACAGCTTCCATTTGAAATAACTCAATGAAATAGAAAGGTAAAATCATCCACAGGTAATTAAAATGTGTGTGAGAGAGAGATTTTCATGGTGTTTTATTCATAGTGTGAGACAGCTTAAGCCTTGCTCTGCTGTTATCTGGTGGCCTCCTACTCCTCCACCAACACAATGGCTCCTGCTACCACATTCATCAACTTGACATCACACACACACACACACACACACATATATTCTCCCTCTCAACCCACACTATCACATCCCCTGTTCTCCCCCCTCCCCATATGTCTTTGCACTCCACATTTCTCAGCTACGTCTCTTCGCCGTATTACTCTCTCTGAGAGGGAGAGAGAGTGAACGATTCTTCTAACTCATCTCCCACTCTTTGTGACACATCATTTGTCGTTCTGATTAGAGCCCATAACAGTGCCTCTGGAGTGTGTGCAAGGCTGATGGTGTGTAAGTATGTGGCTGCAGGAGGAAACTGGCTACCATTAACTTGTGGCTGGCTCGTGTGTCTGCTGATCTCCTGAGTGCTGAGGAGCAAGGAAGACAGTTGTGTCTGTTTCACAAGGCTTTTTACCTGTCACACTCCCTGTGCAATAATGAGATTAATGCCATTAATTTTTTATTCACATAGCACCAAACCACAACAGAAGTTATCTCATGACACTTTCCAAATAGAGCAGGCCTGGACCAGACTCTTTTTACTCTTTATTTTCCAGAGTTCCTACAATTACCCCATGAGCAAGCACTTGGTGACGGTGGCGAGGAATTAGGCAGAAACCTCAGAGCAAATCTCAGCTCTATATGGGCGGCCTGGAGCCGGGGCCTGAGAGAGAGAGAGAGAGGGGGGGGGGGGAAGCGAGACTAAACTTTGTAATAGAGATTGTAAATAATAGTATCTATAATAATAATAATAATAATAATACTATAATATGATGAAATAATTAATAATCCTATCAGTGGACATCAACCATGTCAATCCAGGAGAACCTTATGTGGATGAAGGGTGTCCTGTCGTAAATCATTAACTGACCAATCAGCATTCATTAGCAGAATGCTAGTGTTTTGTTGCCAAAATCACCTTTCTTGTAAGAAAAACAAAAGGACATTAGTATGTTTTCATTTCACTTATAATCAATACTATATTTGCACAAACTGAAATCAAATTTCGGCTTTTTTTTGTCTTTATTTTAGCCATTTAACTCCATTCACTCCCATTCATTGACGTCTCCTTTGCGGAGCGCCCTCTAGATGAATTGCAGCCGATTTCAGTACAATGGAATTAATAGTGAGTGAACAGGCTGTATGTAGAAAGGCCTGTGGTCTTTCAGGAGTGAGAAAGTGAGAAGATTGATTTAGAAAATAAAAGCTGACAAAATGATTTGAAGTCACAGTCTCTTTGTATTTTTTTTTTGTTCGGAAAATCATTGCCCCTGATTGATCTGATTTGACGTCATAATCATGGCGTCCTCCATTGTGATTCTCTCAAATTCTCTTGTAGGTTATTGTCACATTTTACATGTGTGTTACAACATGTGTCACCGATAATGACAACAAAAACCTCATAACAATGAGGTGTGTTTTACAGTTCGTCACGTTTTATTATGTTTTAACATTTTATACAATTACTGATTGACAGCAGCAGCAGCAGCAGATGTATTTAAAAAGAAAACTGTTGCTTCTTAGAAATATGCAGCTGCTCTAGTCGGATTGGAAACTGATGTGTTTCAATCCAGCCTGTCTGCTATCAACAGTTGTTGACCTCAGCATCGTGCTCCCTTGAGATGTGAAGGTGTGTGCATGGGGGTGAGTGTCTTCCCCTTATACCCCTTCACTCCTCATCTTCCTCCTGTCCTGTCCTTCATCCTCCCTCTTCATCTCATTTTTCTCTGTCCTAGGTGGTGTTGCTACTGAACATGAGTAATGATGTTGTCATCTGTGTAAGTCTCCATTTGTCAATGTCAGATGGAAAGTAGGAGTGTAGTGTGTGTGTGTGTGTGTGTGTGTGTGTGTGTGTGTGTGTGTGTGTGTGTGTGTGTGTGTGTGTGTGTGTGTGTGTGTGTGTGTGTGTGTGTGTGTGTGCGTGTGTGTGATGCTGGTGGGTTGGGGGCTAGAAAATCGAGCAGAAACAAGGCGGCAAGGGAGAAGGAAAAGGAAAGATATAGCTGGAATATAAGGAGAAGAGGTAGAGGAAGGTGGTGACGACGAAGAGGAGAGATGAAAGGAAAGGGCGTGGCTGACAGAGAATGAGGAGGAGTGAGTTTGAGAGGGGTGGATCATAGTAAAGATGAATTACAATAAGAAGGTCCCGGCCCTGCATGTGGCTGTCTGTCTACTGACACCGACATGGAGCTTGTGATTCATCGTCACTATTACTGCCAGACAGAATTAAGCTTCTGCTCTTCAGCATAGGCAAGTATAATTATGCAAATCAGGTCTGTTAGACAAAACATTACTGCAGCAGTCTGTCTGGATTTAGGCACCACATAAATGTGTGTGAAATTGTCTTAGTCAGTCTTACGACCCTAAAATGAAATTATATTTACTGCCTGACAACTAAGGGGGTGAGTATTGATGTTTTTGTGTATTTGCAGTCACCATGTCACTGATGGCACTGTGTATTGATCCCAGAATTGGACAATAACCACTAACCAATCAATAAAAAAAAAAGAAAACTTAAAACCTCCTTTTGGCCACAAAACATTTACTTTTCATCATATTTCCAAATTAATCTGCATATTGATGTGGGCTTGTCCGTGCATGCTCAGAGCAGTGACTGGCCCAGGTTTCATGTGTGCGTTTGTGTGACATCAGTAGATCCTTTATTTATTTTACCAGGTAAAATCCTCATTGAAATTAAAAATCTCTTTTCCAAGAGTGACCTGGCCAAGAGAGCAGTACAGAAACCGCTACAACAATTAGATAGACATAATACAATACATACATACATACATACATATATGTACAACTCTCATACACTAAAAAAATACTTTCATACACTGTCCTCTCACTATTAATGCCATTGTACTGGAATCGGCTGCAATACACTTACAGGAGTTAATGGAGTTAATGGCTAAATAATTATTTTAACCTACTTCTTGAGTAAAAATCCCAAATTTTATTTTAGTTTATGCAAATATACCAATGATTATATATCAGAAGTGAAATGAAAGCATACTAAATTCCTTTAATTTTGCTTACAAGGAGCGAGATTTTGCCCTCAAAACAATAGTATTCTGGTAATGAATGCTGATTGGTCAGTTAGGTACTTACGACTCATTGACATCCTACCTTCAAGTGGCCTGGATTCTATAGAAGTTTTTGAAATCAAATCGAATGAATATCTAAAGGAGGACCAGGAGGACCTTTGTGTTTAACAGCCAAATGTAGATTTTGTTAATTCCACCAACTATTAATGCTGTAAAGATGCATGAAAATAAGCCCTGTGCTGTGTGTGATATTATGGCATGGGCCACCTAAGCTAAATAGACATGTATAGGATAGTGCTCTAATGATCCCAAATGAGTCCAATGAACAACAAACTTTCATTTAATATGATCAGCGAGAACATTCTCTCTTTATTGTTGTATCTTTTTGAAAAAAAAAAGTCCTTTGTAATTCTCTTTTGTTAACATTTCAGAATTCTGTACAGGATAAAAAGAAATAAGCACTGTTTTAGAACAGAGTCAAATCTCAAACTAGAAAAAACAAACAAACAAACAAAAAAAAATCCGAAAGGAGAGGTTTACAATACAAATTAGTAGTAAGACATTTTCTGAAGTGCAATGGCATAGCTCAGATGGGTTAAACGTGAAACCAAAAAACTTCAAAATAAAAATACTTCTCTATTTTCCAACAAACAGTAAATTATTTACAGAGTAGAGACTGTATTATCTGATGTATTTAAACCTGTAAAAACATATTTACAAATAGCCAATATCTTTTATATACTTTTTGTCATTATCACATATATGTCAGCACCAGTAAAAAAAAAGAAACAAAATAAAACATAGAACATCAACAACGACAATTTTTGTTAAAATGTTGTGTACAGACTTGGTCCCAGAACATAATGATATTTGGAGGAAGGTTCCTTTTCTCTTCCTGAAGGGATTTCAATCATATCATGAACCCTTACCCTAAAGAAGACAAAAAGGTCACAAAGGCTTCGACCTTAACACTGACCCAGAGGTGTTTCTCGACCTTCCTGCCTCCAGTGTGGAGAGGTAAACCTCATGTGTGCATGTGTTTTCCTGCACACCGCCTCCATTCCACTGGTCCGACTCTGAATTTTGATTTGAGCCTGCCTGGAGTACTGGAGCTTTTGGAAGCATGAACATTGCAGCCACTGAGGCGATGAGTACTTCACTGCATTTCCTGTTCAAGGAAGGCTCAAACAATCCAAGAGTTTTCTAGACACATTTATTTGACCATCTCGCACTTATAAAACTGTTGCTACAACCCTAAAAATCAGTCTGCCGTTGACCTTCAGTCCTCAAACATTGAGACGGAGGACTTCTAGTCCCTAAACATGTCAAAATCAAAGAAGAGAAGAGACATTTGTGGGTGCTACCAAATGCAGCAACGCTTACAGGATGATGGCGTGTTGGTTAAAGTTGGTATTTAAAGGGTTTGATTATACAACATCAACAACCATGAACAAACAGGTTGATGGAAGGGAGTTAGTTTACAGAGAAGAAGGCTTTTTGGTTTGTTGATTACAGCATCATCCTTCAAACTTTGCTTCTGATGAGCTACATACACTGTGATGCACATACAAACAGGCTTTCTTTCATATTTTAACCAAGATTACAAAACAGCTAGAGTAGGGAGGTGTTATCGATGACTACTGTACTAAAACGTATTTGAGTGGACAGTTTGGTGACGAATGAAAGCCACAAGGCCTGGAGCAAAGTCGACAGCTTTCTACGAAGCTCAGACACGGGGAGACGCTGACTTCAGTGGACGCACTGATGGCTTAAATGCTAACTCACGCTAACTGTCTGTAAAACAAACTCAAAGCTTAGCAGTGGTTTTCCTCAACTCTTACTTCTTCACAGTAGTGTTACAGTATAGCACAGTTACGTTCTACTTTGGAGCGAGGGGCATTTCATAGCTGCGGTACAAGAAAAGACACAATTTAAAGCTGGGCTACTAGCTGTGTCACAATGGAAGTGAAGGCTGTGCTGTGACAGGAGGACAACAGATTTTCAAAAGACAACACAAACTAAAAGAAAGCTGATTTGAACTCTTTTTTTTTTTCCTTTTAATGGACAAAGGACGCAATCAGCATCATTATTGGAGGTTAAACAGAACAAAAAAAAAACCCAAACAAATAATCTTGGTGAGCTTTTTTTCCCTTGAAAGAAGCCACTTGTGGTGCTTGAATACATTCAGTGCCCAGCCATCATTTTGATTTGTGTCAGCCTGATGCATGTGATGTGGTTTGTGCCACACAGAGAGAAGTTTAATGTAATATTAGCTCTGTTAGCTGCCTCTCACACATCCACTCATCCTCTCAGGCTGGTGCTTGTTTGTCTTTTTGTTGGTTTGCATATATGTGTATGTGTGTGCATGAGCTTTTGATCCTAGTGCTTGCTTTAGCTGCCTATTCGTTCCCTCTTTCTCTGCTTTTCACTCTCTTTGTCTTCCTCCACATGCACATCCTCATCCACAGCCAGTCTCAGGAAATGAATCCTCCCCCCCCCCCGAAAAAACTCCACTCGGGTTGGTTACTTAACAAAAGCACTAGAGGGCAGAGTGCACTTGTGTGGCACAATAGAAGAACATCATTTGTTTTGTTGTGATGTTCACAATTTAAACAGAGAGAGGAGTTTTGAGAGCAAGAAATGAGTCTCAGGAGAGATGGTGGGAAAGACGGGAGGGGAGAGGAAAGGAGGATGAGAGAGAGAGATCAAGTGAGGAGAACAAAGTGAGAGAGCGCCAGAGAGATTTGTGTGTGTGTGTGTGTGTATGTACTGTATATGAAGGGTACAAATCTTAGAGAGGAAATGGGAGCGCTGAGAGTGCTTTCTACTCCCTTCAGCTCCACATAGTTGAGAGATCTGAAGCACTGAGCTGGGTGGCACAAACACACAAACACAAATAAATTGCTGTCTTGAGAACAAGTCTTCCTTCTTCCTTCATCAGTCTGCGGTGTTCAATCAGCCCCTGCTAAAGCTCGGGCTCAAAGCGCTGCTGTGTAAAGGGGGCTCACTTTCAAACACACGAATACATGAGAAAAATTCATTCCATGGGGAAAAAGGGGGAAACAAATGAAACACACCTTTTAATCTCTATATTGGTTTTTCATTAATATGCACGAGACATAATGACCACTCTCTCCAGCTCTCTCACACACACCAACATAAAACAAGTACTCATTTATAACCTTGCTCACGTTTTCCTTTTACAAAATAAAAACATGCTAGTCCACGTCATGCCCTCTTTTTTGTTTTACTTTCTCAGGTTCTCCTGCTTGAACATTTAAAAACTCATCTACAGCTTTCTCATTGGCTATTGGCTTGGGAAAAACTCCTCCATCCAACCATCACTTGAGTCCAGCTCTCCCCCTGAGCCGTCGCCCAATCCAAAAGCTCCTCCCCCTGAGGGCCCGCCCCCATAACCATAGGATGACATGTCCTGATTAGCTGTTCTCTGGTAGCCTGGTGGCTGACCTCCAACCCCAACTCCCCCTGATCCATAGGGTCCACCTCCTCCTCCTCCTGCCCCTAGTCCAGGGCCCCCGGTGCCCGGCCCAAACCCTCCCATCCCAGTCATCCCCTGGGCCATCACCCCCTGGTTCATCCCTTGGTTCATGACCATAGGCCGGGGCTGGTTGGTCCTGGGCTGACTGCCCATGTGAGGGCCCATCATTGGGCCACCCATACCGGCTGCTGGGTTGCCCACTCTGGGGTCCATTCCCTGGCTCATACCCTGGCCCGGGCCCTGAAAATGTTGCTTGGCAATGCGCGGGGGTTGACCCGGCTGCATCCCATAACCCTGGGCAGAGCTGAACCCCACCATATCGCCTCCCCCTCCTCCTGTAGTCCTTCCAACTCCTCCCCCCATGGCCTGCAGACTTTGTCCTTGTTGCTGCGGCCAGCCACCTGCCGCCATTCCTCCTCCGCCTGCTCCTGCTCCCAGAATGCTTTGCAGTCTCTGTGCTTGGGCTTTGGCATTGGGAGGGCCTTTGAGGGGTTGTTGGGTCATGGAGTTCATTAACATCCCCTGTCCTCCATACCCCCCAGCTCCACCACCTCCAGGGCCTCCGGGCATACCTCCAACTCCAGGACCTGCACCTGCTTGCCGGGGCGGCCCTCCAGCAGGGTTGTGCTGTGGTGGAAGACCCATGGAGGCTTGTACACTTTGGCTCTGGTGCTGCTGCTGGTGGATCATTTGGCTCATGGAGGGGTTGAGCCCATATAGGGAACCCTGGTTGGATCCCTGGTTGCCGTAGGGTAAGCCCATGTCAGTTTGGGGTCCCACTGAGGCCCCCTGGCCTTGAACAGAACTCATCTGGACCATCTGCGGCTGGTTCTGCTGCTGCTGTAGGAGACGGGCAGCTCGAATGTTCTGAAGAGCCTGGTTCCTGGATGCCAGATCCTGAGGAGGACCTATGAGAGAGAATCAGAAAAGTTGAACCAGAGAACAGAGAACATGTAGTTGGGAAAGAATAAGAGAGGCACATGGAGACAGAAATCACAAAGGCGCTGGACTTTTCTAAAAGGGCTTTGGAACCGGTATACTAGATCCACTCAAATCAACAAATGAAACATAAGACTAATCAAAGTCAGTAGTTAGACAGTGAATTATGTTCTATGACAACCTGTTTACTGTGTGAATGAATGCCTCGCTCCCAATTTACATCAAACCTGACCACACTAAAGAACAAAAAAAAAACCACAAAAAAAACCCACAGAAAAGCTCCAGCACCTCACTTTGTCACGTTTTAGTAGTGGGTGAGCAGAAGAGGTCTGCTAGTGTGGAAATGGCTTTAAATCCTCTAAAAGACCCACTTCTACACCATTCCACTAATCCCTCACCTCAGAGATCAGACTGTAACTGTAACAGATGAGTCAGAACGAAGAGGATCACACACTCCAGACTTGTCAGTAAGCGAGCAGATTGGAAGTAATGTAACATGACAAAATATGTACAGTACATTAGTGCCACACCTCACTTTGTGTAAATATAAATGAGTACAATGAGTACAGTGAGTGTGTTTATGTTCTGACTGCATGTGACAATAGCACATTCATTGCATTCGCTTCAGGGTAGCTGAACTAACAGGTATATTTTTCTAGGCCAGAGTTTCATGTTGAAGCCCCCTCTTCCCATCCACATTATCTCCTAGACTTGCAGACAGACTTTGATGGCTATAAATGGCTTTCAACTTGACTCTCCTCCTCCCCCTCTGTATATTTCGCCATCTCTCCATCTGCCTCTCATCCACTTCTCTCTTTCTCCCTCTTCCCAACCTCTCTCTCTACCTACCAGACCCTCGACATACTCTTCTTTTTACCAGCCTCCACCCTGTCTCCCCCTCTCTCATTTCCCTCCTCTCATCCATCTCTCTGACTTCACCAGAACTCTGGGGGGATCCAGGACAGACAAGTTGCCGTGGTAACAGGAAGATCAGGAATATTCTTTTTTTTTTTCTTTTCTTTTTTTTTTACAGAGACAGTAGAGAGAGGCTGAGCGCCAACTGATGCATCTGACAGAGACAGACAGAGAGGACGAGGTTTGGATTCAGGGTGATGTTTAGTCAGCGCTGCTGTTTGCATACATGCATTAATGTATGTGTGGGTCTGTCTCTGAATATAGCAGAGAGTGAACTGTAAAATATGTTAAATGTCTTGGCACTCTATCATAAATGCCATACTAGTAGACCAAGTATGCATGTGTGTTTGTAAGCCTACTTTTTGTTACAGCAAAGATGTACTAATATGTTCATCAATACAACGCTGAAGAATCTAGGTCAGGTCTTGCCTTGTTTATTAGAAAATAATTTGGGGTGCTACTATTCTCATGTTATTGCACATATTACATGGATTGTTGCATAGAAGAAATTCATGCATGTGTGTCTCACCTTGGTACTGACTGACTTGAGGGTATGGATTCCTCTGGCCCTGGCCCATCTGTCTGGGGAGATGCTGTTGCTGTTGGAGCTACACACACACAAAAACGCACAAATACAATTGTTAAGAATGCAGGTTATAAATATGTTACATGCCTTCATGTGCATTTCAAGAATTCAAGATTTGGTAACATTATAGGATACAGACAAGAAAATGGTCACAAATTTAAAAAAACCCATTTAATTATAACAGATATTAAAAGAAATAATTAAACACTGTTACAAAATCCACACTCAAGACTTAGCTTCATGGTAAAATAAAGCCACGCATTATTGGGACAAACGTATGTGATGGATTTGTTATCATTAAATAATCATGTAAGACCCAAGAGTGCAGACCCCTTTTCTCCATATTTGATTTTTGAGGATTCTTGTACCATAACATTGTGTTGTAAGAAAACATCCCAAAAGTACACTGTCAGAATAAAGTTGTCACAATAGTAGAATTTTTGGCACGTGCCTCACTCTTCCACCAGGTTTCACCAAAATCCGTCAAGTAGTTTATACTTAATGAATTGAAATGGAGAAAAAAGCCCTATATCACAATGTTAAAGAAGGGGGAAAAAATTCTGGATTCGTCCCTTGGTCTGAATCCATTCCAAAACGCCATGCCACATGATCAACCAACCCACCAACCTTCCTGACATTTGGAGTGAGAATCATGCAATGACAGGTACAAATACAGGGAACTACATCAATTTTAATTTTGATAGCTGATCAATCATTTAAATCATTTGTTTAGTACAAACACCACAGTACAGGTTAGACAGATGTTTTGATGAAATAGAAGTAAGATAGATGTTTGATGGAATTAAGGTCAGACAGATATAAAGCAGAGATATGTCTGGTACAGAAGAGGCAGATGTTTGATAGAGTAGAAGCAGATGTTTGATACAGTAGAGACAGATGTTTGATACAGTAGACAGATGTTTATAGAGTAGAAGCAGATGTTTGATACAGTAGAGACAGATGTTTGATACAGTAGACAGATGTTTATAGAGTAGAAGCAGATGTTTGATACAGTAGAAGCAAATGTTTGATAGAGTAGAGACAGATGTTTGATACCGTAGAAGCAGATGTTTGATACAGCAGACAGATGTTTGATAGAGTAGAGACAGATGTTTGATAGAGCAGAAACAGATGTTTGATACAGTAGAGACAGATGTTTGATAGAGTAGAGACAGATGTTTGATAGAGTAGAAGCAGATGTTTGATAGAGTAGAGACAGATGTTTGATAGAGTAGAAGCAGATGTTTGATAGAGTAGAAGCAGATGTTTGATAGAGTAGAAACAGATGTTTGATACAGTAGAGACAGATGTTTGATAGAGTAGAAGCAGATGTTTGATACAGTAGAGACAGATGTTTGATAGAGCAGAAACAGATGTTTGATACAGTAGAGACAGATGTTTGATAGAGTAGAGACAGATGTTTGATACAGTAGAGACAGATGTTTGATAGAGTAGAAGCAGATGTTTGATAGAGTAGAAGCAGATGTTTGATAGAGTAGAGACAGATGTTTGATACAGTAGAGACAGATGTTTGATAGAGTAGAGACAGATGTTTGATAGAGTAGAAGCAGATGTTTGATAGAGTAGAGACAGATGTTTGATAGAGTAGAAGCAGATGTTTGATAGAGTAGAAGCAGATGTTTGATAGAGTAGAGACAGATGTTTGATAGAGTAGAGACAGATGTTTGATAGAGTAGAAGCAGATGTTTGATACCGTAGAAGCAGATGTTTGATAGAGCAGAAGCAGATGTTTGATACAGTAGAGACAGATGTTTGATAGAGTAGAGACAGATGTTTGATAGAGTAGAAGCAGATGTTTGATAGAGTAGAAGCAGATGTTTGATAGAGTAGAGACAGATGTTTGATAGAGTAGAAGCAGATGTTTGATAGAGTAGAAACAGATGTTTGATACAGTAGAGACAGATGTTTGATAGAGTAGAAGCAGATGTTTGATAGAGTAGAAGCAGATGTTTGATACAGTAGAAACAGATGTTTGATACAGTAGAAGCAGATGTTTGATACAGTAGAAACAGATGTTTGATACAGTAGAAGCAGATGTTTGATACAGTAGAAGCAGATGTTTGATACAGTAGAAGCAGATGTTTGATACAGTAGAAGCAGATGTTTGATACAGCAGAAGCAGATGTTTGATACAGTAGAAGCAGATGTTGAGCAGAGGTGAGATAGATGTTTAGTATGGTAGAGGAAAGGCAGATGTGTGTGCTTTCAGGATTTCATTATTGTGTACTAACTTATAAAGTGCTAAAATATGAAAACCAGAGGCAGCCCTGATAGTTAATCATAGTCAGGTTTAGGGAATTATGTTAAAAAAACAACAACAATTTGAGTCCTTGCAGCATCAAAAATGTAAAAATCTAATTAAGAAAATACTCAAAACCACAGCAGGATATGTGTCCATTCAGACACCTAGATTTGTGTGTCTGTGTATGTTTTTGCAGATCCAATTAAAACCAACATAGTGGGCGGTGACTTCAGAGTTCATAACTCTTTAACACTTGATTCCCTCACAGAGGGAGAAATGAAAAGAAAACATCACATTATCATAGCAGGTGCCATGTGGCATAAAACACATGCACACACACACACTGCAGAGATGAAAAGACAGAAGAGGGGGCTGGTTGATGGTAATTATACATGTAACCAGAAAAGATTAAGGAAGAGGAGAGGATGAGCTGCTCTTGTTACATCTGCAAACACACACACACACACACACACACACACACACACACACACACACACACACACACACACACACACACACACACACACACACACACACACACACACACACACACACACACACACCTAGCCATTTTCATCACACCATCACACTATGCTTTGAACACACTGACAAATAAACTCACCTGTTCGGCCAGTAGCTGCTGCTGCTGCTGCTGCCTCTGCTCTCTGAGCAGATGCTGTTTCTGCTGCTCCATCATGTGCATTTGTACACGCTTCTCCTGGTCCATCGCCATCATCTGTTTTATCATGGCTGCCTGCTGCTGGTTGCCCATGTAGCCCGGAGGTGGACCCGATCCCTGGTTGGGCCCCACCCCTGAGGCCACACCCCCAGCATGGTGTGGAGGCGGAATGGCGCCCGGTGGTCGTGACATTCCCACCACACCTTGTTCCTGTACAGACAGAGAAGAGGGGACGGCTGGTCAGACGATTTGTCGAGCGGTCATTCGATCATTTATCAAGCAGCAAAGCTGTAGAAACATTTTGACATGTTGGAAGATATATTTATTCAATGTCCTGTCAAGATTTAGATGACAAGATCGATACCACTCTCATGTCCATCCAGTAAATGTAAGGTTACAATCGGCAGGTGGTTAGCTTAGCTTTGGATAAAGACTGCAACCTGGTGGAAACGCTAGCCTGGTTCTGTCTAAAGGTGACAAAACTCACTAACCATCATGAAGCTCACTGGTTAACATGTTATATCTTGTTATATCTACAAATTCCTTAAGTTTTCACTGGTTGCTTGGCGACTGTTTCCAGTTGAGAATTATTACAGTACATATTATGGTGCAAAGTCATTTCTACACTTTGGTTTCTGAACAGGTTGAATAAATGAGATCTTAAACGTTGGCTTTAGATGTTCTACATGAATTCCGTTGTCTGATCTGATCTGATGGGGATAATTCTGTTATCCCCATTTTCAGGTTAACTGGATGTTAGTAGAAGCTTCATATTTACCATACAGATATGACAATGATATTAGGATCCTCATTCAAATCTTAGCAACAGAGGAAGTTAAGTGTGTTTCCTAAAATACTAGACTAACTATAACTTTGAAGAATGTTTTTATTGATTAAAGAGCTAAGCTAAACAAAAAAGGGCTAAAAGAGCTTTTCCACATCTAACAAAAGACGTTTCAAAGCATGGATACGTCCTCTTCAGCACCATTGTTACTGCTCTTTATCACAATGAATACACACTTACATCAGGTACAGGAGGAATGCATTTCATAGTGACACATACACGCCTCCTTTATGACATAGCTCACAGTCCAAGTGTCTGTGAATGAGTGAAAAACAAAGATAAAGACAGGATTGTTTCAAGGATCAGCTCATCAGGCCAACCTGAGTCCTCCCAACGGAGCATTGCTTGGTCCTCGCTGCATACATTATCTCCTCATTAGCATATAAAGACCACTTTCTCCTCCACTCAACCGTATGCTAATCTCTAATAGATGAAATGGCCTGCTTTGGCCAATAGGAGGGGAACGTTTATACAACTATTAAGGGTTAGACAGCTGAACCGCTGAGAGCGGACATCGTTTAGGCTGACTGACAGAAGAGAGGGGAGGGTCTGAGAGGAGAGAACAATTCAGGCCAGTGTTTGCACACATGAAAATGCAACAACTCTCAGCCATCCACGGCCACACGGAGAAACAGAGTGCAGCAAATCACATTTAACTGCAGGGCAAGAATGCAATAAGCAAAAGTAGGATTACAGTAGCGCATCGTGTGTGCAACATATCACTACACTCAATATGTTTTGAAAGAGCCAAAGCCTCATAATCCGGACTGAGGCTCCACTATTCTTAGAAAGGAATTAGGTGGAGATAAACCTCACATATTAGAGCACAAAACACCCCGTGGAGCAAACAGAATCGGCTGCTTAAGACTGGCTCACCAGACCAGAGTGATCGATGTACAGAGCTACGTGTCTCATCTCTGGCTGGCATACCAGATGGCAGCAGAGCAGACAGACCATGCAAGAAAGGAGAAGAGAGGAAGAAGAGGTGTAGTATCGGGAAACGACCGATGGGTGGCAGTGGTGATCTTTAAGCATGCATGTATGTGTGTGTGTGTTTGTGTGTGTTTGAGTCTCACTGGCCCCCTCTCAGCAGATGGCTCAATCATGACGGTTCTGATCTACGATCTCTCCCTCTCCCCCACTCACTCCACCGCTTTTCTTCCCTTCTCTCTAAACACCCCACCAACAAACTCCTTTCTCTTCCTCTGCTCTCTCTCTCTCTCTCTCTGCATACAGGGGGCCCCGAGTTCCAGGAAGGAACCAAGGTGGATTTCAAAGGAAGGAGGAGAGGAAAAATCTCAGCGAATCAAACACTTTGTTGGCAGTGATTTGCGAGTATCACAAGTGGAAAGTGGCACTATTGGAACAGTAGCAGTTAGCTGAAGAAATTACAATCAACAGGAAACATACACTAGTGTATAGACAATCAAGACATGTGATGTAAAGGATGAAAAAAGAGCAACATAATTAGCAGAACTGTGAGTAGCATTTCAGTCTTATGATTACTTTTCCGAGGCATTGCTAAATATCACACTAATAAATGTTAATGAATAGAAAGCAGGTATCCTCTCTAGAAAGAAAATAGGAAATTAATTGAAGGGAAAAGAAAAGATCGTGTGAGGAAAAAGAAAACAACAATAGAAGGGGAAAGAAAAGAGGAGAAGAAGAGAACTGGAGGAAGCAAAGGAAGGAAAAAGGAGAAAAGGGTGAGATAAATGGGAAGAGAGGAGGCAACAGTTGTTGTGTCCAGGAGCAGGATCCTCCATCACGGATGCATTTGCATTTGAAGAAATACAGTTAGAAAGAAGTTATTTCAGTTGTCCATGTTAATTACAATTCTTGTTAATTGTATATATGTGAAAGTACATAGGAGATGTGTCCATAAAGTTTTGTGAAAAAATATTGAACAGTTTTTGAGTTATGCCCCAGAAACCCCCATTTGAGACAAATCCCACTCACAGAATGAACCAAAGTTCAATTTGTAACCATGGAAACGAAAAAAAGCACAAACGATAAAGGTTCCTAAATGACAAAAGGCATTGCTTTAATACTTGGTTGTTGTGTGTAGATGGTTTTGTGAAAAAATATTGAACAGTTTTTGAGTTATGGTCCGTAAAATGAAACTTGACGGACAGACAGAGCTCATTCCTGTATCCCCTCCTCACTTGGTTAGTGGCGGGAGATAATAACATAACAACGAGCATCCACCGTCCGTTTTCTGTTTTAGCCCTGCCGATCCAACTCGCTCCGTCACTGCCTCTGTTACTTTGTCTACTATTCAGACGGCTCACTCTTGGACCAGCTTGAGCTGGTCTTTAAACCCCGCTGGAGGCTAATAAGACTCAATAGTTAGCAGCTACAGCTACAGGAAGAACAGAGAAGCTGGAGTTTGACACTGCAAAAAGACGCAGATACAGTAGGTTAGTTTGCAGCTGCAAAAAAGAAACGGAGGGAGAGATGAAAGAGGTGAATGCATCACAGGTCGTAAAGCTGGATGTGTGTGTTCTTTGTGTGTGTGTGTGTGTGTGTGTGTGAGTGTATGGTGGAGGCTGTCAACTTTATTGGGTTAGGAAGCATGCAGAGCCCAGGTGATTACATTACAAGTGAAGTGAGCGGAAATGTGTGTGTGTGTGTGTGTGTCTGTGCAAGTGAGAGAGATCTATTTTGTTCCTATATAACATGGAGCGTGTCTACTGTATTCACTGTGTGCCACCTGCTGCCATGGTGACCACACAGCGGTGAAAATCAAGGCGGCACTTGCTCCTATGAAGTAACACACACTTATGCATCACAGTACATGCAACCACACTTGAAAAGCAAAGTGAAACACACACAGACTACTTGAGCACTACATGATGCCTTACAGCTAATGCATAAAGGCAATGAGTGAAACACCATGTGAAAACACACAAACAGTTAATTAGAGGAGCGGCGCATGCCAGCAGAGTGCTGTGGGCTCACATCCGTCGCCCACTTGTGTAAGAGAACGAAGGGAGGGAGTGTGAAGGAGAGAAGAGCAGGAGCTGTGCAGGAAGGAACAGAGAGTAAGAGCTGGATGGATGAGGAGATGCCTCGTTAGAAGCTTGTACGGACCGCGGCTGCAATCGAGACTGAGAGAGTGAACAGGAAGCACATCACAGCAGCAAAGCTGGAGCAACACTGGATGTTGCAACAGTCATTTTTTTTTGTTGGCAAATGAGTTCAAGCCATGTCTCTGGTTAGTGTGACCAGCTTGAAGGTCACCGGTTTGATCTTGTTTACGCTCAGCCCTCATCAATGTCTGCATGTCCTTGAGCTTCACACTGGTTGACTGTCTGATATGACCCTGCTGCTGAGGTCTGAGATGTGTAGACAGATGCAAAGCTGTAAAAGACACTGGTTGTACTATGGCTGAATGCCTCACAGACAGTGTCTGGCTGCTGGAGGGGAGTCTCTGTATTTCCAAACAGCTCCAGTCTGAATACAAGTAACGATGCATGTAGCTGTCACACTTATTCTTGTCAATGCATGCTGTTTAGAAGAAGGTACCACTACAATAGATGGTGTGAATATGTGATTGTGAGGTGTGACACAATTAAAATATACTGAGCAACAGTAAAAAAATGCATAATTTTGTAGGCTTTTCATGCAGTCCTGTTCATATTAAATATCAAAGGCAAATTATGGTTGACAGCTTTATTCACACTCTAACCACACAGATAAATCAGTTTTGTACAAATGATTGGTTGTTGCCTTAGTGTTTACAAGTCAAAAAGTGTGGATGGTGATACAGAGAACAACAACAGTCAGTAACGTGTGTGACCACCTCCAGCATTTATCACTGCTGCACACCTCCTGAATCGATAGGATGTTAATCTGGACTTGTGGGACAGTATGCCATTCTTCTTGCAGTGCTGTGACAAGTTGTTCATGTGTTGCTGGAGCAGGATCTCTATGTCTCACCCGGTGATCCAGAACATCCCACAGATGCTCTATTGGGTTGAGATCTGGTGAATATGCTGGCAAAGGAAGGACAGCGACATTGTTCTGGTCCAGGACTCCTGACAGACATGAGCCACATGTGGTCTGGCATTGTCATGCATGAAGGTGTTGCCTGATTGCTGTATCCTGGGAATGACATGTGGACCTAGGACCGTATCTCGGTAACAGATAGCTGTCAGTGTACCGTGGATGTGGACAAGGTCTGACCATCATCCAATGGCTCCCCACAACATGACACCACCACCAAAGCAGTCACTTTCCTGGATGTATGCTGCAGGATAGCGTTCCCCATGACGACAATACACACGCTTTAGACCATCAGATCCGTGCAAGTTAATTCTGTCTGCTGAGTTCCGACCATCAGCATCATCAGCATCCCAACGGCCTGGTCACACAAGTTTTGAAGAAGTCGTGGCATCATCAGTTGTTTCAGAAGGATATTAATTTTGCCTTGGTTTTTATTACCATGGCCAGGTGTGTACAATCATGCACACAAAAAAATGAGACAGGGAAAAACTAAATATAACTATATTATAACTTGTTCTTTATTTCCTACCACACTCACACTTAAGACTGGCATTAATTTGGAAAAAAAAGAACAAAGAATCTTGCACTTTTCATGCTACTCTGCGACACAACTCTTATATTAAAATCCCAGGTAGACACAGACTGGATTAAAGTGACTTTAAGCATCACACTCAACCTCAACCTGCCCCTAAGTGTATCTCGCCCTACTTTAGAGCTTTAGTTAGTATCTGACAGGGTAGAGATGGGTTGCTGGCAAATGCAGCTAATCCACAACTTGATCCACTAAACAGATGATTGGGACACTGCATACAATCTTGTATCACTATTAGGCTAACAAGGGAAGCTATTCGTTTTGTAGTTCAGAAGATTAAAACCAGGAAAGTACTTAAAAAAAACCCCTGATTTGCCCAGGGCAACTAAACAGTATTCTGATGTTCTGGCCTCCCAATTAAACCTCAGATCACAATTATGTTGAACATTTAAAAGTTTGTAAACTGGAATCTGCACAAATATGAACATTATAATGAAGGTGTGCTGGTTTGTGACTACAATTTTTCTGCATCCACAATCTGAAAGAGGCAGTCGATAAAGCTTCTTACAGTTTGTTCCCTTCCTCAGTCATCACAAAGGAGAACAGGACATGTGTCAGCATGTTTTCAATTTCACTCTGCATGCCATGCCAGATGTGAAGTCAAGTAAATAAAGTATTTGTAATTAGGCAAAACAAACACGTGTTGTGTATTAGCGTGCATGGCTAAAACATAAGTATGATGCACTGACACAACTGACACATACACGCTAACCCTGAGCAGATGGTGGAGTCAGACCTCATGGTATTAAACTATCTCCACAGTGCAGAAGGCATCATGCTGACACACACATGCACACAGGGATATGCGGTATGAAGCCAGCGGTTTGATTCTTAGCCACCAGTTGTGTAGAACACATCCACCCACTTACTCAAACCCCACCCCCTCAATCGCACACACACATACACACACTTACGCAGTTTCTCCCTGAAGAGAGTTATATTTAAACTGCTGGAGAGAAGTCTTTCTCCCCACAGAGGTCTGTTTAATCTCTTAACATCTCTCTCCTCTAAACCCTAACTGGCCTATTTCTGAATCTTCTGAATCCAACACACACACACACACACACACACGCACATGCACACGCACACACACACACACACACACACACACACCACACACACACACACACACACACACACAAACATAACATGTTATTTTTTGTAAAGCTCCCCTCATGGACTCGACACAATGAGCTGGTTTAACATGTTTTGTGGGGATCATCCTTTAACCCTAACCAAACCAGCATGATGCATTACAACAATGCTGTGAAATGCATGTAGGCATGCAGGAGTGGATCAATTTAAGTAAATGAATCCTGCAGCATGATTGCAGTTTGGAGGCACTCTACTTAACTAAAGGATGTTTGATCAGGTTTTAAAAAAAAATCTTGTTGTCTTGTAGTTTGACATTCTGGATATTACAATTCGAATTTATCCAACTGGAACAGATTCAGTACACATTTGATATTAGCTCTCTGGACAACCTGACACATATCCTTTGTTCCAAATCATTTTGACTACTTCATCTATGCAGTAATGTTAGCATGCTATGCTAAAAATGATCTCTCGAATCTGCATCCTACTGTACATTTAGACGTGTCTGGTAGAGTGGCAAGAGCCCTGTTCATCCATCAGCATGAGTAACGGCTGAATTTCAAATGATTATTTATTATTTTAAATTATTAATTATTATTATTATTATTATTGCCATCTCTTTTCAACAAATCAGATCAGTTCATGTCTTTTAAAAAACAAAAACAAAAACAAAATTGGGCAAAATATGTGACCCAGGAAGCAGTTGTCCTAAATTAAATGGGTTATTTAATTAGGTTATTTTGTTAGATTCACGGTAACTGGACTATACTTATATATAACGCCTTTCTAGCCTGACTAACCACTCAAAGTTCTTTACAACACAAGCCAGCATTCACCCATTCACATTAACATTCATACAGTGGTGGCATTCGTACCATGTAAGGCGCTACCAGTAACCATTCACACAATCACTCACACACCAATGGAACAGCCACTGGGAGCAATTTGGGGTTCAGTTTCTTGCCCAAGGACACTTCGACATGTAGACTGCAGTGGCTGGGGATAGAAACACCGACCTTCTGATAAGTGGACGACCGCTCTACCACTGAGCCACAGCTGCCCTTTTGGTATTATTATTATTATGACTGGGTTTTGATTCTTTTGTAGATAGGTAGTGTGCTTTATGTTTCATGTAATCCTTTTTGTGTATCATTGGTCTGATCAGCCAGTTTAAATACCCCCTTTTGTTCTTTGTTTACTACTGTAGGTCTGTTGGATTATTGTTTGTTCAGTTCTGTTGACATGACCTCTTTTATGGGCCTAGAACGTAATTGCTTGTGTTCTGTAAATTAATTTCTCAAATTTTTTTTTTGTCGAATAAGGCCTTAAAATTCAAAAAACACCTGTGACTCCTCATGCCTTCCAGCTCGATCCCTCACAGTGATATTTGTTGAACCCATCACAGGAACAGATTTTGACACTAACCCAGTGTCAGGCCATAAGCATATTGCTTATTTTAATCTGTGCAGCCGTATGTACTTGCTCTCTCTCCAGGCTTGTGTCTCACAGGCTGTAATCACTTCAAGTCTTTTGAAGTCTGAAAATGTTCAAGTTAAATGGGAGGCATGGGTAAAAAAAACAAACCCCACAGCTGAGTAAACATGTTTGTCTATATTTTTTTTAAACTTCCCTAGCACGCTGGTATTTTACTGATGGAATGTGAAGTAACTTTCCTACCACCCTCCTAAACTAACGGCCCAGTGGTGATCTGATTGCCTATCGGTGATCTTGAGCAAACATGATTAGACAGTAAGAAAATAATAATAATAAATTCCATTAAAAGGATATTAGTGGATAGATAGAGCCGGCTGTGGCTGGAGGAGGTAAAACGACCATTCACCTATCTAAAGGCCGGTGGTTCTACATGTATCCTTGATCAAGATACTGAACCCCAGTTTGCTCCCTGGGTGCTCTGAGGGCTTCCCAATGCTACTCAGGGATGGGTCAAACGCAGACAAAGAATTTCCCCATGGGGACAATAAAAAGTATATCTTATTGTAGCTTGTGACTCCCTTGGCCGTCTCAGTCTGCGCCTTCAGATATATTCAAAGACCTATGTTCATGTTTTCAGCAACAAGATGATTCAATTCATTTGGATCGGAAACAACTCTGGGATTGCCATAAAATTTTGTTCAGACATTAATGGACCTCAGATGATTCATCATACTGATTGGTGATCCTCCGACCGTTGTGAAGCTGACATTTATGGTTTTGAGTGAAATGTCTCTAGAACTATTGGATGGATTGTCACATAATTTGATTCATTCATGTTCCCCACAGGATGAATGATGTTTTTATCAAAAATGACCAAAACCCCTTCAAACAAATTCAAATTACTTGGTGTTCAGTGCAAATCATGAAGTATTAGCTTGCTGAAAACTAAGAAGGTATACCTGCTAAACACCAGCGTGTTTGCTCTGTCATATGGGCATGCTAGCATTTAGTTCAAAGCACTGTTGCGTCCTGGTACAGCTGCTACAGATCTGCTATGTTGCAAATGCAAATGCAAATTGCATACTTCCATACTCAACCTGGCCAGTTGGAGTGCAGAAGTTCATTCACATTACTAAGTATGCCAAAATGCAGTACACTATGAGTACCCGGATGGCATACTCAAAATGGCCCAAAAGTTGAGTGTGGAACAATCGACACTTCTCACGCTCAATGATCGCCATCTTGGCAACATAGCAGAAAGGGGAGGAGCTTACAAGACTTCTCCAGCTTGTGCAAATGGCAGCAACGGAATTGAGAGTTGCAGCGGAAAAGCACAGGAACATAAATAAAAGTACCAACGAAGTGGAATTTCGGATGAAACTGGGAGTGAAATGAACCGTTCATTTTTGGTCGAATGAAAAAGCCAACAGATATTTTTGAAAGTGACGTGATGTTCGCTGTCAAACGGTGCATCCGTCATTTCCGGTAAGCATACCACGGCAGCGATTTGACAACACTACCCTGTTGTAATTCACACACTACACAAGTCTACTCATGTGCAGTAGGCCTAGACTACATCTGAGTGTATTAAGGGAAGTATGCAATTTAGAACTCAGCATCTGAGTCTTGTTCTATTGTCTAGTATAACTGTTGGAATAGTGCTGGAGAGTTTGGAACAAGTCCCGGTTCGTTGGTGCTAGAGAGAGTCTCACATTTTCTGCTGATAGCTGAAAAACATATCCGCTATCATATTAAATTGTAGCTTCAATCAAAGTATTCGAATGTAATAATGTCATTCGAATTATGCCGGGTATTGGGATGAGTAACTAGCAGCTTCAGGATGTTCATTATTGATATGTGTGGACTACCTTTTCTGTTTTAAATTTTTATATCAGACATTTCAAACACCAGAAAATAGTGGAAATGTGCAATTTGGTAGCACCAAAACGGATATTTTACATTGATTGTCCCATCAACGGTCCAAAACTCTAGTATCATTTTCAATATGATGAAACGTTGAGAAATGCAGCAAATCTTAACATGCGAGTAACAATTTTGCTTGATAAATGCCTTGATGAGTGACTTACTTTAACATGTGATCAAATATCTAAATTGCGGATTTATTCTCTTTCAATCACTTCGATTATTAATCGACAGGTTGTTGTTGTTGTAGCAGTTTACAAGCTACTCTCAAGAGTTTGCTTTGCTCTTTAGTTCCACACAAGTTCCCTTTTACAAATGTTATCACCGAGGTGGATAAACGGTCTCACACAGTGGAATATGATGAGCGGCACAAGGACAGAAGACAGGAGTAAATCATGTTCATGTCGACATGTGAGGAGGAGGGAGTGTGAGCGGATGAGATCACTGGTGGCCCAGGGAGTGATTGTGACGAGTAGGCGAGCGTACCACCCTGAGAGGGACCAGGTGCTGTAGGAAATCACCCTGGAAACAGTCACCATGGAGACCTTAAAGACACACGTGCGCAGACAAGAGTGAGGCCATGCTCGAAAGAGTGAGTGAGTGAGTGAGTGATGTTACTATGTTTTCACTATGTGAAAAGTGCGAGTGTGAGAATGAGAGGGAGAGATGGGTGCGTTTCTGATTCTTCTAATCATGGTGGCTGAGAATGGTATAGCCGTCTAAGTTACAACTACGAGACACGGCAGATTGACTGCTCTTTCCCTTTTCTCTCCATTTCTCTATCGCTCTCTTTATTACCGCTGCGTGTCATTAGCAATGAACAGAGAGAGAGAGAGAGAGAGAGAGGGAGGAATAAGACACTGTGGAGAGTGTGTGCTATTGTGTGTGAGGTTATCATATTCGGGCTCGTCCCAGAGAGAATTTCCAACTAGTGGGTTGAATTATTTACAGCTGCGATCGGTTCTGTAACGCGACTGTTAGCAGAGGTTAAGATACGCTCTAGCATCCCTCCATCCCCTCATCTGTGTTTACTCTCCCCTCTCCCCCTTTCCCTTGTTATGACAGTAAACTGCCTTTTAATCCATCCAGCCACCCTCCAGATCTCTCAACAACCTCCTCTTCAATCGCCTCCTTCACTGTTTCGCCGTGTGTCTTTTTGCTCTTTAAGTCTCTCACTCAATCTATCCCTCCATCTCCTCCTCATCTCAGCTCATTTCCTTTACCACTGTGCTCTCATTCATCTTTATTTCTCTCAAGATCCTCCTTCATTTTCTATCCCTCCATCTAGCCGATCCCGATCCCTCACCACCCTTCCTCCCTTGTTCTCTGTCCACCCCTCGACTCTGTACGTCTTCCCCTTATTCCTTCCTTTTTTGTTCACTTGAGGCAGTGCCTCTCTCCTCCTCCTCCTCCTTCTCACGTTTGTTTTTCTACATCCACTCTCATCCATCTTTATTCTCGCTGTTGCTCATTTAATGTCTGAATCTGTCCCTGCCTCATTGTCCTGTCTCCTTCGCTCACCCCACTCCTTTCCCTCTTTTTCCCTCTCGCCTCCTTTTTTCTTTGACTCCATCTTTAAACAACGGCCATATAACCTCCACCTCTCTTTGTCTCTCCCTCCATCTACGTCTCTAAATCTATCTCTGCCTCTGTCGTAGCCCCCTCATTATGCCTTCTCCTCCTCTCCACTCCCTCCCTTTCCCTCTCTCCAGAGAAGCCATTAGGTTCTGCTGTAAGGCTATCACTCTTTTGCTCGCTCCCTCTCTTTTCGCTCTTTCTCTCTTTGTCGTAGTCTCGAGGCGATAGGCTCCCCCTTCCCTCCATCCCTCTGTCATCCCTCCTCAGTCGGTCCATCTCTCTCTCTCCCTATGTTTCTTCAGGTGCTCTTTTCTCTCCTCCTTTTCCCTCCCCCACTCCTTACGTGTCCACATCAACTGACTGTCTTCAGCCACTAATCTCTACACCCTACCTCCATCTTGATTTCTCCACACCTCTAACTACCCCCAGCTCTATCCTACCATATTCCAGTGATACAGTAGCAGTAAGCTTATACACCATACTGTGTATAGATACATATATATACACATACACACATACTAGACTTGCATTTGCACTAAATCGTACAGTCACATACCATCTCAACATGTTCCCACTGTCAGGACCAGCTGCTTCACGTTTGATCAACTAGACAAACAATGGAAGCAACTAATGATTATTGATATGATCCATTAATTCCTTTCGAGCTTAATCAATTCATTGATTGATCTTTGCAATGTCAGGAAATAGGGAAAAAAATGCAACAGGTCCTCCACTTTAAATGACAAAATATTTTCTGATCTACAGGACAGGACAACATCAGATATTTCTTAGTCCTGGTTTGTTTAGCGTTCACACTGGCATTTTAAAAATTGAACCAATGGATACGAAAGAAAAGACATATGGATAAGGTCACAACCTGATTGGACAGCTATTGTGATGCGTTTGTGACGGAACTTGCTACCTTCCAAAACAATGCTGTGTGCTGGGCTAAATGCACTCGTTGGGTTTGTGATGGTATTGGTGGTATTTTTAACAGCTGAGAACTCATTAAGACTTTATAAAACATAGGTAGTTCAACCAGTGCTAGAAATTCCTCCGTTGCACATGCAAATGAAGGTATGCTGCAAGGAGATGCCAGTTCACATCCTGTTTTTGGTTTTTGGTCCGTACTGCATTCATATATCAGTCAAACCGTACCAGAGTTAGTCTGGAAGTGGACCGAGATCCATCTACTCAGGGGATCTTGTTCCGTTGGTTTGGTGCCCACCACAACCACACTTACAGAGCAATCATACAAGACTTTGTTTTAATCGAACCAAACTTGCCAAGTGTGAACGCGCCCTTAGTTAATATCATAGGAAACTTAGAAAACCACCAATTACAACAACTATGTTGTCCTGGGTTGAAGTGGGGACCCGTTGCTCAAAAGTAGGGCTGCAACTACCAATCATTTTCATTATCGCTGAATTTATCATTGAATAGTTTGGTGAAAACAAGAGAAATGTGCAGAAGAAAAAACATAAAATGTACATTAAAAATACCTGTAGCCGAAGGTAACTTTATCATATTTGTTGTTCAATCAATAACCTTAAATAACTCAAAAATATTAAATGTATTAAACTAGCACCTAGAAAAGAGGTGAATTCTCACACTTGAGAATCTGACTTAGTTGCAGATTAATTTCTTTTGATGAACTAATCAAGTGACTAATGGTTGCAGCTCTATAGTCACAAGCTTGCTTGCAAGCTGTGGTTGATTTTAAAACGTACTGTAGGCTTTCAGAATACATCTGCAGATCTCTGGATGGTGTCTTTGCACCGGAGAAGGGATATAATGATGTTTAAATCCAATTTTCTTATCCACTTATTGTATTAGAAACAAACATTCAGTCTGAGCACGTAGACAAAGGCTACGTGCAATGCAGAACCTTCCCTTACACATTTAGATGCCTCTCTATGTGCTGCACCTTCAGCTATGTCCATCGCCCCTGACTGCCCATCTTTGTATGCCATTAATCTCTCTCCTCCTTTACCTCCTCTGCCTTACACCTCCTCCTCTCATGCAGGGGAGACTGGGTGAGGGAGGGAGACAGAGAGAGAGATGGAGACAGAGGAAGGGAGAGAATGACCATTATCTAAGCTAGCATCTGCAATAATTCTGCATCAGCCTATTATCCACAATAGAGCCAAAATGGCCTTTGGTAATATGATGAAATCTGCCGTAAAAAGTAGAAATGGCACTAAAAGCATTGGAGTGTAGAAAAACCTCATTCCTCAGCTGCTTTATCACATTATTGCATTCTACTCATCCCTCTCTCTGTCTGCATTCCTCCCTCCCACATTCGCTGCATTACTATGTTTTTCTCTAAATTCTCTCTGTTTGTCTAAATTGGCAGAGTTTGTCGCTTTCTCTGCGCTTGTTTTGACGACACCCCACCCCTCCCTTCATCAATCACTAACTGTGTCCCTATCTACTTCTTTCCTCATCTTTCACTCTCTTTCTTTCTCTTCATTGTTCTCTCCATCTGTCTATGTGACTCTCGATGGGTGTGTGTCAATTCATCATCAGATAACACCGTGTTTTCAAAACGTAGAAAATGGAAATTCCATTAATCTAAGTCTCGGTCTCTTCCTAATGCAGCTAATCCGACTCACGCACACGCACAGACAGACATGGATGTGTGCGGATGTGACACACAGACACAAGAGAGAAAGGGCCTTCCAATCAGTAGGGTACCACAAGTAGGCGCAGGAAAAACAATTTGCTATCATTGCTAACAGCTGCTGGCGGTGTGGAGGCTCGAGTGCAAGAGTGTTTGAGTGTGTGAAACAGAAAGAGCACCAGGCCGATCTCTTCACATTCCCTTTCTCCCCTCCTCCACTATGTTGTCCCGAGGGAGGTGGAGAGGTGATGTATGGACCCTTTTCCTGATCACTCGACTCAGCAAAACAGATGGACAGAGAGCGAGCGAGAAAGACAGAGAGATACTGTAGAGAGGTGTGCAGTGGTAGGTTGAACAAAAGGACTTTGTGATCATGTGTGTACTTGCGAGGTTGTGAACGTATACTGTGTGTATGTGCAAACTGAACATGCAGAGAACATAATGTGTAGTCATCTTTACAGTCGGTATCCTTGGGATAATCTCCAAACACCATGTTAAAATATTTGTTGGCTGGAGATGTTCTCCATGGCCTGGTAATAAAGAATATTAATAGCCTTAGTAATAATAGTGAGTGGAAGACATTGTGTTTTCTCAACAGTGACATTAGGCTTGTCGTATCACAATTCAGTTTTTAGCACCGTCTGAGAGGTTTGGCAATGGTTATTTCTATACAGTCAGGCTTTCATCGAACTCTGTGACCCCTTTTTACTTTCGTTCGAACATCATTTCAGTGACTGTACCACAATTGGACAGCATTGCAAATCAAGGATTTTAAATGTTCACTATCTACTGTTGTGTTTCATTCCAGACAGGTTAGAATATAAAGACAGACAGACCCTTGGAAAATGTACCCAAACCTGACAAAAACTAAAAGGTATACAAGGAGAGCAAAGAGAGTAAAATATAGTCCTAATGATAACTAGATCCATTCCAAACATTGCCAACCCAAACCCAAAAGAGGGATCAGAACACCAACAATAGTAGCAGCGTGACTCGCCAACAATCATAGAACAACCATGGTCAACAAAGTACAGTACATCTAGCCTACTGTGCACTCTGCAGCTAATGTGATAAAGTTCAAACCCCAGCGTTTCTTCTGGGATGATTGTGATGTGCTACATGATCAGAGCTGATAACAACTCCGATTTAATCCTCTCGGTTATTAGACATGCTAACACATCATTGGTGCATGGATCCAAGATTTGTAAAAACACAAAAGGACCCTATACTGCCTGGACTTACTTGTCTTACAAGACACCGAGTAGACCTCTGCAGACTTATTGTGAAAATGCTTCAGAGACAGCCTTTAGATAAAGGACCCAAAAAAATCTACCTATTCCGAACATTAGGACATGTTTTAATACTTTCAGGTTAAGTAGTGACTCTAAATTGCCTGTAGGTGTGAATGTGAGCACAACTTTTTGTCTCTAGAGCACTACAAATGACCCTTTGCGCCGCTCTTGCGCGATTTCTGTGTAAAAAGGGCTTTTGTGTCACCCCTGTGATTAACTGGCAACCTGTCCACACTCCCTGTGTCCCCTAATGCAGAAACAGTTAAAGATAATTGATGCATGGATTTTTGGTCATGAACCCCTCTCTTTTTAGGTCTGTTTTGGTCATCTTCTTATAAATGATCTGGCTTCTTGGCTGCATAATGCTTCACTACGTTCACCAGATAGTTACTAATCTTGTCTGGAGATTGGCAGATAGGGCCGTACATCTGAGCTGTTTTTGCTGCAACAAACATCTGCCTGCTGCTGGACATAAAGCTGATGAGAGAGATGAGAGAGAAACGAAACAGTAAAAACAATCAAAACAATGAGCTACAATAGGCTAAATGCTCTGTAGAGGAATGGAGGAGTCTGGTGAAATCGCCTGTGGGTTTGTTGCTACTTCAAACCCCTTAATATCCCACACAGATATTTGAGTCACTGTTTCAATACAAAATGAAAAACTATGGCATTATAACATGTACAAAGCAGCATGCGTGTGATACATTTAATGGCATGGTAAGCAGCCTGTAGAGACAGCATTGCTCATCAAAGAGAATCCATCTGTTTATTTATGCAAATATTTAAGTTCTTTGAAAATCTACCTGTGTAGATAATGACAGACTTCCATTGGCTCACCTGGCATTGTGGCGAAACCAAAGAGCTCTCCACACAAAACAGAGAGTCAATTACCTCAGTTGTGACCAGAGACCATTCCACCCGCCACCTTATCATTTCTACAAGACCAATCAAGGAGTGGTTGACAAGGAGGGATGGAAGGAAAGCTGTTGGCAAAGGAAGGGAGCAAACAGTCACTTAGAGGAGATGAAGAGAGGAGGAAGGAGGAAGGGAATTTATAGGGGAAATCATTTATGAAGGAGTGGACTGTTGGCGACCTAGAGGGAAAAATAGATGTGTAAACAGACTCTGGCTACAGGGACAACCATGAGAGGCAGAGCGAGGCAGAAAGAGAGAAAGAGAGAGAGAGAGAGAGAGAGAAGAGGGTGGGGATGATGGAAGAAGAGTGGGAGGAAGGCATGGAGTGAGAAAACAAGCTCGACCATGTGTTTAAGTCTACAACAGCAAGACCAACCTCAATAGACAAAAAAGGTGTGGGTGGGAAAACACTCCACGGGGAGAGAGGAGACAGATGTAGAGGAGAAACAGGCACTATGAAATGTAGGAAGAAAAAGAGAGAGGAGAAGGAAGGATACACACTGAGAGAAAAGAGATGAAGAGAAAGAAATGGAGAGAAAGCGTGACATTTAAATGGATGACAGAAGGTAAAGGGATGCAGAAACTTGCTATAGCTGAGTGACAATGTTGACGGCAGAAAAACTTTGGCGATGTGGGAGAGGAGGGGTGGTGGTTGGAATTAAATGACAAGAGGAAAAACTAATTATTCTGTGATTCCACTAATTAGCTCCAGCTTTACTGACAAGCTCTGCAAGGCAACAGACGTTTAGCAAAGGATTCACACTACCCTGATGGCCCGGGTGGGAGGGACCAGAGGCACATAGGCAGTGTGGGAGGGGAGGGGGAGAGAATAGAGGGAAGGAAAAAAGAGATGAAGCGTCAAAGGTGGGGAAGGGGGGAGGCGCAGATAGACACAGAACAGAGAGGAATGGAACGGAAGAGGAGGTGGCAGTGATGTGGTCTGAAGCTATCTGAAACCACTCCATCAGAGAGAGTAGAGCAAAGCCCACGAGGATACCTGTTCACCATTCAGCAGCTTTTACATGAACTCACAATTAAAAAGCCTCAATGAGGCTCTTCCCACTGCAGATAATGGACATTGATCTATCGTCTATCATCTTTAAATACTGATATAATAACGGATACTTTCCAAAGATGATTTTGTGTCTTTTAACATGATCAGTTCTTGGGAATATCTCGCTTTTTCTCTCCATAAACACAAAACAGGGGGAAATTAGAGCAAAATGCCATTCTTCTCATACTGACTTAAACATTTTTTTCACTTCATCATCACTTAATGTGATGATAATCTTTAGGGTAAGAACTGAACAGTGACTATAGGTCACATCACCCCTCGTTGCCACTCCTGGGAAGCTTTCCGTTCATGATCTACAAACTACAATGGCAGATTGACCACAGGAAATCCTTAGTCATTTATGAAACTCTGCCCCACCCCTTTAGGAGAGTGGCAGGTTCTGAGTCTATTCAGACCAACAGGAGAAGAGAACATGAGCAAAGATGACCCATAGTCACCAAACTAAATGCCGGACTCCTTTTTCACAAGCCACACATCTCCTGACCCTTCTGACACTAACATGTCATTTGTCAGACAAATCAGGAGAACATTAACTGTTCGAGACCAGTCTCCGTCTCAGCAACACATTTTTAGCAAGATCTGCAGATGTGTCGGCTACACAACTCTGACGTTAGTGCCATCACTCCCTCCGTCTCTGTGATTCTGGATGCTGCTCAGATAATGATGGTTGCTTAGCTGTCTTATTGAGTTGCCTGTATTTTTTGTTTGCAGGTTATGTTTTTGTTTGTACACCTTCTAAATACATTCTGCAATTGCAATTAGCCTTTTTTTGTTTTTGTTTTTAGCATGAAAAGGCATTCAAAAACAGCAACAGAAAAGTTATTGGTGTATTAATAGCAGTGCCACGCTCTGGTTGGGCGATAATGTTAGTGAGTTTAGGACAAGTTTGTTGACGTTTGTTTCAGTAAATGTGAATCCATGCTAAAATCATGGATCCCTGCATGGGTTTTTTTTCCCAGGGAAAAAAAATCATGAAATTCTGGAAAAACAGTATACTTGTGAACAACTGTAGTTGTGTGTGTGTGTGTGTGTGTGTGTGTGTGTGTGTGTGTGTGTGTGTGTGTGTGTGTGTCTGTCTGCTGACAGGTTCATATGACATACACGCAGCTTTATGTTTGCAGTTGGTGAGACAGACAGAGCAAGACAATTGCGTTAGAGGAAGTGTGCATGTTACCGTCGATGCCGGGGGCTCATTTGCAGTTTAACTCTGGCAGTGAGGTACGCCACGTGCCAGGAACGTGGCACTCGACAAAGCATTAGCTTACTGATCACATACACACACACACACACACACACACACACACACACACACACACACACACACACACACACACACACACACACACACACACACACAGATACGCTGTAGCTAATGGTTACTGGCAGATCCGAGCACGAGTAAAGGGGGCGAAATGAAAGAGAGGGGTTAAGTCGGTGAGTATGGAGGGATTTAGACCTCAAACAGTTAGAGGGAAAGAAGAGAGAGAGGGGGGCGGGGGAGTAAAAGAGTGAATGATTGACTGAGCGTGTAAGTGTTTAACTGTGCCGTACTGGTGCTAGTGAGTGATAGGGAAATCTACAGGGACCGAGAATGAAGGCAGTGCCACCAGAGCGCCAGTAACGCCTCTCTCGTTCTCTTCATTTCCCCCTCTGTCTCTGCTGCTCTCTGTGAACCCAAGGAGACGGAGGAAGAGAAGAACAAATTGTGGGAGGAAGAAGGGATACCCCGCATCTCAATTCTCTTCTCCCTGCCTCTGCCTCTTCCATCCTTCCTTCCATCCTGTGGCACCGAATGGATAATTCTTTAAACAGATGAGATATCACAAATTATTGAGCCAGGATATTGATATGTTCCACATTTCCGAGTGTGTGTGTGTGTGTGTGTGTGTGTTTGTGTGTGTTTGTCCTCGGAGACTAATGCTATGCTTTGAGTTTCTGCTGCAGAGAAATCAATGACAACACAACCATTCTACCTTAGAAAGGCAAAGAAGGGGTGGTTAGCAATACAAGTGTGCATGTCAGTGTGCACACGGTGTGTCTGTTTAAGTGGATATTTTTGCACACCCTCCTCATCTCTGCAACACAGAGCGATAAAATATGCTTACCTCTCTGCTAATCCTCACCAGTGACAATTAGTTTCTAACATGGAGATGTTCATTAGTGCTGGCTAATGGCGGCTAAGGTGGGCTAATGCTTCAGGTCCTCTCAGAAATCTGAGAGGGCCATTTATGCCGTGTCTCCTGAGATTGATTGGGGGGGGGGGGGGGGGGGGGGGGGGGGGGTGAGAGCGGCATATTGTAGCACCGTTAGCTTTGCTCATTGACCATATGGATATCAATACTTAGAGCGGCCCGAGGACAGTCAGAAACACACACACACACACACACACACACACACACACACACACACACACACACACACACACACACACACACACACACATATATATATATGTGTGTGTATATATAAATATATATATAACGTGAGCACACAAGCATTCCTCTATGGAAACAGAAATGGACACAATCTAATCCACAAACAGCCTGTGGTCTAAACAATGTTAACGATTTGACCATTAGGAGTGAGGCATGAATCAGTGGTAATGGCTACAAGAGACGGGATGCACTGATAAATTGGTATGTGCAAGCACGTACAAACCCAAAGACATACAAAGACGCACAACATAGTATGGAGGAAAATACAATTAGAACCACACATCTATAAAATCGAAAGGATTGCACACGCACCTTCCACACATTATGGAGGAAACAAAGGCAGGCCATGTTCTGCAAGTAAGCTATTTATAATGAGGACCCTTCAGGATAGCCGGAGTACACGACGGATGATAGGTCCATCTGATACCTTTCTTTTTAAGTTTGATATCTTTAGAACAAAGTTCATAGGTTTGAGTATTATATCATTAGGTTTGAGGCTTTTGAGATTCCTAATCACTGTACAGTTGGGTTCTTAAAAGGTGGACTACCATACATTGACATACATTCTAATAGCCAAGCCAGTGCATCTCCATTGTGTCGACACATTGTCCTTGTTGAAGTGGATGAGAGGGTTGTGATTTTTGTTTAGTTTGAACACAGCCTTTTACTGATATTTCAGCATTTTACATGGAGATAGAACACGTTTTAAATATGTTTCAGGTGGAACCTTTCACCCAAATACTTCACACAACAACAGCTTTAGCTCAAAGGATGGAAGGAATGAAAGGCAGAGCATTGTGTGCCAAACATCAGGTTACCTCACAATGGTCAATTAATGCAAAAGATTAATAGAGATGTGGAATAATTCACCCTGTCGTTTTTTTCTTTTCTTTCTAAGAGTGAGATGAGAAGTGTTGCCCAGAGCTGGAATCTCAACACGTTTGACCTCCGTATGAAAGCATTCTCACCTTAAGGTCCTTTATGAGACTGTATGGAGCTCTCATCATAATCAAGGGTGCACATAAGTGGTGCACAGGTGGGGTTAGGGTTAGCGCTTTTGCGCACCATCATTGTGTAGGCTGCATTATGTCCGTGTCTAACAATGGAGAAATTAATTCATGAAGGTGTGAATCAAACGGCGCAGGACATACAGTTGCAAAGGGGCTTCTGTAACTCTTCCATGCTTGTGGTTTATGGTATGAGTGGAAGACGAAGCTGGTTTTGGTCTGTACATGGAGCTGTAGCTGGAGATGGTGGTGATGGGGGATTCCCTTGTGCATATTCTGTGTACCGCCCACATCACTGAAAACTGTGCCAAGTCAGCTGATCGCATGGTCGCGTACGGCGAGACATTTAACTGCTCCGTTGTAAAATTCTAAGCTTTTATTTACAGAAAGGGGGTGAAATATAACAGAACAATTAAAGAAGATGTGTGGAGAGCGCCGTGTGTACGCTTTGGTGTACAATGCACATGTTAGCCAGCTTGTACCAAGAAAAAAAAAAAGAAAAAAGAAGAAAATCCATTAACTTAGGCTTTGCTCACACTTAAAAGAAAGAATTTGCACTAAACACCTATCGAGTCAGTTTTTCTGACCACCAAATACTAGGCTTACAACAGACTTGACTTTTGGAAAACGAGCACTCAGGTGTTAAGATGCCACATAGTCACATGACTATGACAACACTGCAAGGTCGGTATGTGTGGGCGAGGTGGACGGAGGTGGACAACAACAGGAGTGTGTAGGGCCCCTTTTCCCAGGTGAGTGTCACGATATAATGCTGGCTATTTAAGTCTCGTCTGCAAGGAGAGAGAAAGGGAGGAGCAGGAGAGGAGGAGTGGGATGGCAGGAGAAGGAAGAATGGAAACTAAGGCTCTAAATTTAGCTCGATGCGACATTCCAGAGGAGAAGAATATTCCTTACCCCTGGTGTAATCGAGGTGGGAGATGTTCAGAGAGGATGATGATCCTGTACAGTTTAGAGGGCCCAACAAAGAGGCAGAAAGGAGACTGAAGGGGACCAACGAGAGTTTTATAATTACAGTTCTGTAGCTGAAAAGAAGCGACAATACAGTATGACACGTTTATTGACTTTTTGTTGAGATTTTCAGAGACCGGGAAATTATCATGTGATTGTTTGCTCGTCCTCATATCCCTGACCTTCTGCAAAGGGAGAGAGAGAGATAGAGAGAGAGAGAGAGAGAGAGAGAGAGAGGCAGAGGAGAGGTTAGTGAGGAGAGAAGGAGATGAGGGGAGAAGGAACGTTGAAAAAGCAAGAGAGGAGAGGTAATAATGAAATGAAGAGAAGGGAAGGAGAGATATGAGAGAGAGAGAGAGAGAGAGAGAGAGAGAGAGAGAGAGAGAGGGTTTAGAGGAGAAGGATCAAAACATACAAGGTGACAGGAATGAAAACACCCCCCCCCCCCCCCCCCCACATGCATGCACACATGGGTTCAAACACACCCACATAGAAGATGAACCATATTTCTGCTTTGTGCATGAGTGTGTGTAAGTATGTGTGTCCTCAGTCTCATATGACCACACACACACACACACACACACACACACACACACACACACACACACACACACACACACACACACACACACACACACACACACACACCTACCATGTAAGGTAAGCTCATATCAGACCAGCTGTTGTACGTGTGTGTGGTGAGGATTGTTACCTTTATTTCTCAGCGTGTTTCTGGGAATAAATGGACATGTATGCCAATGTGTGTGTTCCTCCTTGCAAACACCATGTGATTATTGATGATTAACTCTTCAGGATCTGAAACACATGCTTTGAAATTAGGTTACTATGATATGCCTCTGATTTCCGTAGCTTTTGGTACCTTTTCCATCCATTGGGATAACATCGCGCTCCCCTAAGCGATGCCGGGAATCGGGCGACATCGCCACGATCAAGTCCACCAGACAGGAGATAAGTGAGCAAAGAGATCCAGCAGATTATCTGAACCGACTCACGACGAGGTAAAACTGAAGGTAAGGACCCGAAAGTATCAGTGGCAATCCCTCACTGGAGAGGAAACCGGCTGTGGCCAGTTCTTTTCTGTTCTCCGATGTTTGCATGTGTGGATCGATCTCTTCATCGAATGCTCAGGAAGAAGGCATTAAAAAAGGTTTGTTTTCCTAAAACGTGGAACCACTCCTTTAAAACCTTTTTTTTTTTTATTCCTGTTCCGTGTTTGAATTACTCACAGAAACAATTCACAGAGCCTCTTGCTCTGTGAGCAAGACTAGCTAGGGTGACAGAAAGATAAAGCAGACTTGTGTTAACTCAATTACAGTGCAGAGCGCAAACTGTGTGAAAAAAAGAGGACGAAAGACAGAGTGACAGAAAAGAGGGAGACATTGAGGTAGGGAGAGGGGGGAGGGCAACTTTGTGCAATTTCAGCAGGAACTGTTCGTGCTGTTCCAGACCGGGGTGACATGGCAGCGGCAAGCATTAACAAACAATCAGCGGCACCAGAACATCACGATCAGACCGTGGCTCATTCAGTCAGGGGGAGTTCCTGGCATTTATTCTCGAACGGCACCGACAGACACACGATTGAAGGTTCGACTGGAGAATGTGTGTATAAGTGACCTCTTGTTACACGCAGACAAACAACCCCACCCCTTCCATTGCCCTCTCTCTCTCTCTCTTTTTCGCTCAGTTGTAGAGAGACGGCAGGGCCCGCCCATAACGAGGTCAAAGGGAGATCTATTTTCTTATCAATTGGACCGGACAGCTGCCTGTCAAAAGGGAAGCGAGAGAAAGGAGGAGAGATGAAATATGGAAAAAAAACAACCCCGGAGGAGATGGAGGACTGCATTGGGCAAGGTCACGTTACTATGGAGATTTTCACGGGGGCACGATGTCGAAGGCGACTGTTGTGACTATCTGATACAGACACACACATCGTGGCCTCTGGTGCGGAGATTGAAGGAGAAGGAGGAGGAGGGTGGACAGGAGCCAAAAGGAAGACAAGAAGGAGAGATGGACAGTGAGACAGATTTGGTCTTTGCTAAGGCGGCAATGGAGAGGAGGCTCAGTGTGTGTCTGTGTGTTGCAGCAGCCCTCCTCTGCCAGATTACAGAGTGACGTAGTGTTATCATTTCTCTGATAGGAGCTCTGCCACAAGAGGCGGAGGAGGAGGAGGAGGGGGAGGAGGAGGGAGGGGATAGAGGGAGAGGACAGAAAGGGGGAGGGGTGACGAGGTTCTTTGCTGGAAAATGGTCTGATAGCCAAGAAAAGGGCAGGGAGGAAAAGGGAAAAGTGAGGCAGCGAGAGCGGAGACAGAGACACAGAGCCACACAAAGGAACAGAGCACGCACAAAGAAATACACGGAGAGAGGAGAAGAGGGGAAGAGGAAAAGAGAAGCAGAAGAAAGTGACAGACGACACAAAAGACGGGGAGCTTAAAAAGAGAGCGCTCTTTGTGTGAGAGATCAGAGAGCGAAATAGCAGAGTGAAGTTAAAAAAAAACAAATGCAGAAGAAGGAAAATGGAGGTGACAGAGAGAGAGAGAGAGAGAGAGGTGAGAGGGACTCAAGAAGAAAGACAGGCAGACAGACAGACAGAAAGAGAGAGAGAGAAAGAAAGAAAGGAAGAAGTGATGTGTCACAGAAAGTGAGTGCGTCTCTGTGTTTGTGCGTCCACATAGCAGCAGCAGCAGCTAACATTTACAAAGAGGCAGCTGTTCCATTAGCTACTGCCATTGTGTCTAATTACATCCTGGTCTCCTTAGACACAGACTCACACCCTTACACTAGCACACAGAGCATATGTGCATACGAACACACAATCACCACCGCCTCTCCAGCCAACCAAGAAATCCCTGCCACGCACGCCAACGGGGGGAAAGGAACTCGGCACGACGGAGCCACAGCATGTGTGCGTGTATGTGTATGTTAATCACAGTGTCATGCACACGCCCATACAACTTCACCCCCATCAACACAAGAGCAAGAAGCAAAGAAAAGGTCCACGAGTGTCTGTGTGTTAGCCAGCATCTCACTCTTGCTCTCTCTCTCTCATACATACCCCCTCCACCCCCCTTGGAGGAGAGGAGGATCTGAGGCTTTGTGAAATACCAAACATACCAGAGAAGCCACATGAGAAAGAAAAAGGCAGCTTTGAGGAGCCTCAAAAGACACACACAGACACGCTCAATGAGGCCCAAACTTACAGTTGTAACAAGAATGAGGCTCTTCAGACACAAACACACGCGCACACGCCGAGCCATTATGATTTAAAAGCAGGCAGACAAACATATATTCGCACAAACATACAACTACACGCACACACACACACACATACAGACTTCCTCCCTAATCAGCTCAGTGGTGTAGCATTTGGATAAGAAGCACTCCTAAGACTCCTTGACAATGGTGAGACAGGAGAGCTTACATTGTATTAAACCAGACAAACCGTACACAAGCATCCTTCAAGCTAAGCACCGCTGTGAACCTGCTGTCTGAAGAATACAGCAGCATAGGAATAACAAGTGTGGATTTCTATTAAGTTGAGTCAGGTGAGGGCACAGTGTTCCTCTCAACACCAGTAATTAAAAGACTTGTCGACAGTTGATTTGAAAACAAAACAAAACAAAACAAAACTATGAGGAAGATTCAAGATTCAATACTTTTTAATCCTTACCATAGTGGGACGGGGGCAATTACAAGATTTTGTTGCTTCTAACTTCACGAATAATGCCAACAATGACATCACCATAAGAACTAACACACATCCGAGTCTGATCTGATCTGATCTGATCTGGATCCCACAGTAATATTCCAGATCTAGTCATCCAGAATGTGTGAAATAACAAATAATAATAATAATAATGATAGAGACTGAACCGAGATAAAATTGAATCCTGGAGAAAACCATCATTAGTAAAATATCGTTTTTCTAGAATAACCATCAAACTCATAATAACACCAATGGGATTCTAAATTCTGGGGGCAGGTTTTCGTGGTGAAGGAGTCATAATATATGGAACTATTGCTTTAAGGTGCAATGGCAGAGTGAGGAAACTGAGCAGCCTCGGTGGAGGTTTGAACTCTGAGTGCCGTCTAGTTTTAAAGCATATAACACATAGTCATCTTCATGATATATTACTATGCAGTAATGGTAAACGGCATCCAATGAAAATATGCTCAGTAGTCTGGAAGTCTGGTCTGAGTACACTTCATGTTGTCACTTTCCTACATATGCCAAACCCACTTAGAATTACAGTAGTATGTAGTATTGGATTACAGCCTCATGTTATAGTATTTGAGTACACTTCAGTTTATGCGACTGCTGTATTTTAAAAACGCTGGACACGCATGGTTGTGCGAGCAGCAATCATATCTAGAGCAACACATCGGAGAAGACGTCTGTTCTTTTTTTTCTATTGGTGATCAAAGATGATCTTTGATTGAGAGAAGTGAACTCATGAGGGTATATTGAAAAGTTATTAGTGCTTTTTGTGGTCTATATATAAGACAAAGACAACGTAGCGAGCTATAGCCAGCCGTCTGGTGGCATCAGGCGGAGGTGTGTAGTAAATCAGCCCCGTGCAGAACCTATACAATGGATATGGAAAAGCCAGAGATGTTCAAAAGCAGCATGTCATTGTTGAACAATCATCGAATGTGTAGCATTGAGTTACTGCATGTTTGGGAGGACGATAGAGTCCAAAAAAGAAAAGAAAAAGATGCAGACACACATGGGGCTCTGCTTAAACCACATTGTATGCTAGCATACATGTTTTATGTATTTAATCAAGTCACACGGAGTTTACATTATCAACAGTATATGCTCAACTCAGACTGTCAAACTGTGAGTTTTTATATCTGAAATCCAAAGTCAACCAGACAAGACGGGGATTGGGAGAGACACACACACACACACACACACACACACACACACACACACACACACACACACACACACACACACACACACACACACACACACACACACACACACACACAGAGAGAGAGAGAGAGAGAGAGAGAGAGAGAGAGAGAGGAAGAGAGAGGTCACCTCATTGAGCTCGTCATCAGCAAAACCAGACATTGTTCTCTCCTCCTCACACACACACACACACACACACACACACACACACACACACACACACACACACATCACAGGTTTCTCTCATCTTACACTTAGGAGGAAAAAGGGAGGAGTTTGTCTTATGAGTGACTGCATTAGCACTGCTCTGAGGGCACATTCTCCATTACAGCTCATTAGTTTCCTAAATCGCTATTCATTTTCAATAGGGCGCCCTGTGGTCTAATCCCATCGTGAAGAGGAAATTGGAGGCGATACAGGAGGGAGTGAGAGATATCAGTCACGTCATCGACAAAGAGGCCGACACCATGTTGATGACAAGCAAAGCAAATACAACATCTGAGGAGATGATCGCAGCCCCACTAAGGACAGGCTTGAGCTTGGTGAAAGAGTAACCTACTCTCTCTCTCTCTCTCTCTCTCTCTCACACACACACACACACACACACACACACACACACACACACACACACACACACACACACACACACACACACACGCGCAGTCTTCATCCCTATTTCCATCCCCCACCTTGATTTATGAGCTCAACCTGGGAGATTGCTTTCCACAAGAGAGGGAGAAACATATACCAGCCCAGGAAACACACACACACACGCACCTACACACACACACACACACACACACACACACACACACACACACACACACACACACACACACACACACACACACACACACACACACACACACACACACGCACACACAAAATGTCATAAACCCATGTCTGCCGTCCATGTCAAGGTGAAATGGAGTGGGAAAACAAATAGATGTGTTAGTGGCAAACCACTGGTCCGGTAAGCAGTGGAATAACTGTTCACACTGAGAAATACACACACTTGCATGATTTCTTTTTCCCCCTCCATCTCCATCCAGCAATGAGCAGAACAATCGAGATGTAGAGGTGTGCAGATTGTGCCGGATGTGGAGATGTCAAATAGTCTGAGGAAAAGGTTCTGGCTATTGCCTTGGAGCTCACCAGTGAACACTGAATGAAACAAGGTGATGCTCCTGGTGTGTTGATTAATGGCCACAGTGGGATGGGTCATTCCCAGAGGCTGTGGTCGGAAACATGGATAAGGTTCCTTAGCCTTGCAATATATTGGGATAACTGCTCCGTACATATGGAGAGAGGTGAAGCTAAACGATGCTAAACCACATTTGTGTGTCTTTGTGTGCGTGTTTTCTCCAGCCACGTGACACTTGGTCAGCAGCTGCTCCTGCAGCACTTTTTATTTAAAGTCTTTAAGGATGACATTGTGATACGTGCATGGAAGTGTGTGTGTGTGTGTGTGTGTGTGTGTGTGTGTGTGTGTCTTCCTGTGACATGACAGTGTCCAAAACGGGCTAAAAGAGACCAAAATGCCCTTGTGTGTGTGAGTGACGCAAAATAGCAGTCTGCCAAGAGCCCAAGTGTCAAAATGTTTACTGAAGACTGATGGTAGCTCACTCATGTTCCTGTATATGGGTGTGTGTGTGTGTGTGTGTGTGTGTGTGTGTGTGTGTTGTCTTTCTCAAAACAGAAACATATAACCTCTAACACCCAGAAATAGCCCTCTGAATGATACTGTCAGCATGATCTGTAGTCTATTATCGTTCAGCCAGCAAGCTGGATGGTGCTGAGCAGAGCTCTATAACAGTGGACAGTGCTGCTGCTGCTGCTGCGGATTAGCCTACATAACCGCATATGTATTAATGGATGTAATAAAAGTATGTTGCATTCCTGGATTTGGAGCGACTCTTCTGCTTCTCTGCCGTCGCCTAGAGAAGGCTTTTGATGCTGAGACACACCAGACTTCATCTCGATTTAAACAGCAAAATAATGTACTGCAAATATTTCTAATGGTTGGCTGGTTGCAGAATTGAATTATAGTATATTCAAATGTTCTCCTACATTTCCCATAATGCAGGCAGTACATGTACCATGACAGAAGTGTCATAACGCAAGAGTATCACAACACAAATCTAAATACAACAGCAGCTTGCCTTCAGTAGGCCCCCTTTTCCCCCATCCTGCTCAGAACGACAAACACACACACACACACACATACACACACACACACACACACACACACACACACACACACACACACACACACACACACACACACACACACACACACACACACACACACACACACACACACACACACACACACACACACACACACACACACTCTGTATTAAGGAGAGTGTACAGTATGATCATAAGTGCTGTTTTACTACCTGAGTAGGAATCCACTACATGATTGTCACATCACACGACAGCCGTTTTCATGCCACAACATGTCATGAAGTTAATAATAATCACTTCGGTAAGAAAAAAGATGCATAACAGAACCTTTCGGAAATTAAAACGTTGTTGAAACGAGGTTTTTAAGCAGTGAGAGAGCCATAATGTAGTCCACGTGTAACATGTGTAACAGTAATGCTGAGTTCAAACGCTTTGCAACATTTCATTAATGAACTCACCGCCATATCAAGTATCAGTGATTCAACATTTAAATGGGTTAGGAAGAAAACAATAAGATTATGTATTCTAGAAAATATGTCTGTTAATGACAGACTTATTCATATTCGGGAATAGACATCTGTTTGTGTGCATGTGTGAACAATCTGACGTCAGTTCAGAGGAGGCTGAACCCCAGTTTGGACCGGTTTCTAAAATATCTGCACTGGGCTATATTACAATACACAGCGAAAGTTTAAGGTTTTTCCATGATTAAAATGTCATTGTATATGTGTGTTTATGATGACCTTAAGGAAATGCCATTCAAATATTCGATAAAAATGGAAATAATTAATAGCGGGATATTATTTATTTATCCGACATACAATATTTAGTATATCGTAACATTTGTTAATGCTAATTATGAATAAAACCCAATTTCCTGTTCAGGATTTCCATGTTATTTAATAATTAAACACGCACACATCATACAGGTTTAATATCATTCAAGTTGTAAATTATTGAGGAATGTAGGCCTTTGTAACTAGAGCTTTACCTACTTTATTATCTGAAGCTCATTGGTGGCTAGCGTCAAATTCATAATTACACAATGTGCAAAATGCATGACTTGGCACGCACACGCATGGTTATGTTATTTCTGCGGCGTGTAAACTCCCTTTTTTCATCCTGACTCAGTCAGCTCCTCTCATTACGGTTACTGGTTTGACCGCAGGAGTCATTGTGAATACAAGGCAATGAATGGACGATACATCTCAACGTTGTTTTGCCAACTTAAATGCGTGAAAGAGCAAGCTAGGTTATGACATATGTTAGGCTAGTGTTATTAAAATGGAATATTTTTTCTGTAATTCCAGGGCAGATTTTCAGTGGGGAATATGAAACACAGATGACACAATGACAGAGGACAGGAAGGAGTCTGCCATTGGAGCAGATAGCCCATGTAGCCCATGTAGCACACGTCATACAGAGGGTAATCACAGTGACTCCACGTTACTGTGGCTTTGTTGGAGCTTTAGCCAAGTGCAGCAAAATCATCAGACATTTCAAACACAGCAGAGCCGAAAGTTCAGCGAGCCTCTCATGGTCTGATCCCTATCACCAAATTTGTCATGGCATTTGGCTTTGGCATGTGGCGCTCCAAAGGAAAATTAACTGTGCTGAACTGTGAATGAACACGGTAAAAGGTATTAATAGTCTATCGTCTCGTCACATATCAAGGTGTGATAAGGTTTGATGCGCAAACATGATCAGGATGTGTTTAGTGTGAAAGCACACACACATACAGCCACAGTACAGAATATGCACACGCATAAGGCACACAAACACTCTCACACACATAGCTTTGCTGTTGTTGGCGTAGGCAAAGCTCCAAACTGTGCTTTTCCAAGCATTTTAAACATTAAGCAAGACTGGGAAATATGGATGTGTGTAAGGTAAGCAGATTTTCTGCCATCTTCCGCAAAAATATAATAAAATAAGGGAGAGTGGGGTGGAGGGGGGAGAAGCGGGAGAACATAAGGGAGAAAAGGAGGGATATCAAGGCATTGGCAACATGTTTTGTTGCTCACCTTCAACAAGATGTTCGGTCCACGAGGCAAGAAGGCGAGAGAATGTTCGATGTGGGATCTCTTTCTTTTTCCTGAACCTGTCTGATTGTCTCGTGGCTGGCAGCAGCAGCATCAAGCACAGGTGGTGACTATACACCTACATCAAGTCAAACCTGTGCACACACCTGAATCCAGCTTCTACTCAGCTCCGCTGGCTGAATTCAACTAAAAGCTGCAGCAACGTAACACCACAGTATTTATACTGATGTAGTGTAAAAGAGGGACGCACTTCTGCACGGACTTTTGTCCTGGTTTGGTGGCTTCAGAGGAGGAATTTTAGAAGCATTTTGGATATCCATTCATTTTCCAGTTTAGAAATAGTTAGTTGAAATTGTTTGAAATATTTCTTCAGAGATGAGATCAAATGTAGATGAGTTTTTTTTTTTAAATGGATCTATCTCTGCAGACATGTCTGGATTTCTATAAAGTATGATTTATAAATGCATAAAAGCCTTTACAGGTGAGCAATCATTTAGTATAGTTGAATAAAAATGACCCTTGTATAACAGGTTTTGTTCACTCCTTTCTGATATTCGACAGGCCATGCAAGCAATCTGTCAATTGATACAACAAGAGTCATCGATGGTAGAAGAAAATAATTCCCTCAGCCCAGAACAGCATAGGAGCCTAAATCAAGTGCTCCCTGAGCTGCAGGATGAAACCGTTAAATCAAGTGACATTTACTTCAAAAGATGGACAAAATGTACAGTTAAAAATAATGGTTACGATTTACATCCAAAACAGACAAATATTAAAATAAACCAGGAGACCTAAAGGGAAGCTGCTGATGAGGGTGTATCCATCCAACCATTATCTTACCAGTCCTGCACCTAATATCTATTGTACATTAGCGCATACAGCTGTACACACACCACATAGTCACAGACTTGAAACAAACACACTGAGATAAATATGAAGAGCATAAGACGAAAAAATCTAAAACTGCATTTTACCACAGTCACACGTGTGTGTGTGTGTGTGTGTGTCTTTATTTGGGAATTTCTGTGGCCCGTTAGAAGAAATAACGATATAGGGCAGAGAAACAACAGACGGGGAAGCTAAAACAGACACACAGCTTCCAGCTTTCTCTCTCTGTGACATATAGTGGATGAGACAATAGGTAACACTGATAGGCGTCCTGAGCCATGCCTGATAACGCTGTCGCTGTCATGACGGCTGATAGATGGGTCTGAGTAACACATGCACAAACCCAAGGACTTGTACAGTGCACACACACAGACCAACAAAGCCCTTGTGACCAGTTGTTATTATGAATGGAACTAATTAGTACTAACTGGTAGTAATCAATATTTGTTGCTACACTTATATATATAAGATATAATTTCGGTTGTTCTTTGTCTAGCAATGTGGAACTTGTTCTGCTGCCTGGTGTTATGGTGTAAAAAAAAAAATACTTTGCTCTCTGCTGTTGTCACATTCAGCCTTTTAACCTTTAAATGCATCAAAATCAATATTTCAAGCATTTCATCATAGTAACTTAAAATCAGGACCTCCAGAACAGTCAAAGCTTGGCATCATGTTGTCTTCTGAGTCATGAATATGCAACATATATAAAATATATGCCACATAAGATTAACATTAGCTGGGACAAATAAGAAGCTGTCCTATCTTTACTTTGAATTTAGTGTTAGTTTGTTGTTGCTATCTGAATTACACATCCAATGTTCAGGTACATGAGTCGTCATGAGCGGTAATTTAGGGCAAAGTTAAAGGCTCTGCAAAACTGCTCCTGTTCTGGGAAGTGTGTAAAGACACCAAACAACATGCACCAAATAGTAATGATAAAGGTTTATAAATAAAGGTTTACACTGTCCTGATGTTAAAGGTGCAACAAAGCTAAGGGAGGGAAATCAAACGCAGTCTGTAAGCACCCACGCAGTCCTAAAGAGAGTTCTAATAAATGCAATAATCTGACCCCTCTGTAGATATACCATGGGCTTGTTATTAACGTTATGCCTCTATAATGTAAATTTAAATGAATAAACAGAATGTATTAATCTGTAAGAAGCATTATGCAAGTGAAAATCAGGCATAGGAACTAAACTGCAATAACTAGAGCTCTATTTGTTGCTATCGTAGCAGTCCTCTTACCCGCCAAGCATACATTTTAAGTTAATCTTATCTGATATGAACCTTTGCCGATGAGAAAGCTGAGGTCATGCCCGGAGCAGCCGAGTCTGATCTTAGAGTTAGAGATGGCACATTAGCGATAATGGTTTGCAAATGGGATGGGTAATCAAATTTCTGTCTTCAGATACACAAGAGAGTCAATCCTAAACTTCAGTCAACAGATCTGGAAATAAAATCTGAAAGTGGAGAACGTATCCAATGTCACATCCTTGGCAGGCAGAGAGTTTCTTTCATTTTCTTAAGTCGTCCCTAATTTTATAATTTTATTAGGGTATTATTTTTATGCCAGACATCATGTGAAATCAAACAACGAAAGATTTCAGTGCAGTGATGAGGGTTGCAACGGCATGAGATTTTCACGGTATGATAACTGTCTCAAAAAATACCACGGTGATGATATCACAGTATTTCACTATTATTATTATTATTATTATTAGTACTAGTATTAGTATTATTATTATTAGTAGTAGTAGTACTAGTAGTAGTAGTAATAGTATTTACAATGACCCATAAAGGAAAGAAAACTTCTTTTTTTTTGGTTGATGAAACTCTTATTATAGTGGAACCATTCAATTATTTTCTAAGGGGAAAGTATGATTAAAAAAATCTCCTAAAATCTTTTAAAAAAATAGAATCTATGTAAAGCAGGATTTCACTGAAGGTGCGGCTCGTTAAACGGACAGACGACGTGGATGTCGCTGTGGGAGATGAGAAATTATTTCGACAGCACATTTTATGATCAACATTTAGATGGAAACTTTTTTTAAATTTTTTTTTAATGGAGCCATAAAATGTAATCCTATGTGGAAGTAATGGACATCAATGTAAACCACACCATTCATAATGTTATTAAGAGTCTGACAATATGGAAGTGATCCTACAGTGATACACCTGTGTGTATCTCAGTCTGTGACTGGTTCTCTATAGATTCAGTAGAAAATGAACCGAGTGATTTCCATCGTTTTAGTCTCTCTAGTCGTATGAATGTTCTTTGTTGAACACGTTTCGATTCGTTAGGATTGAAGTCGTGAATAGGACACATACTGTGACCTGTACAGAGGAATGATGTTGGTGAAGATGGAACCGCTGCTGTGATGTCTTTAGTTTCTTAGACTTTCTCCAGATGAACTTTGTGTTGATGGCGCTCTTGTGTTTTTCTTCTAGCTATTATGTCCTGTGAATTTCATGGAACGCTGCGTTAAGTCAAAGGGTGATAGGGTGTAGCAAAGTGAACATTTATGTATGTGAAAATGTTGCAGATCATTAACATACCAAGCATGATTTTTATTATCAGAAGCACCTTAAAATATTGTGCATCTTGCCGCAAACACAATATATAAAAATGACTTACATCGCTGTAAACCGGTAGAGACAAACAACTATATAAAAACAGTGTGTGTGTACTTTTGTGTGTGTGTGTGTGAATAGGAGGCAGCCACAGTGCCTGTGGGAGAGAGGATAAGGAGGGCAGGGAATGTGGGAATGAAGACAGGGAAAAAGGAAAGAGATGGAGAGAGGCAGCTTTGCCCAAATATCAATCACCTTCCTGGATTCAAGTTTTATTTGACTTCATTTTTGTTTTGTTTTGAAATGAACAGGAGCTGGGGGAAGGGGAGAGAAGAGAAGACAGAGGGGGGGAAAACAGCATGGGGGAGAGAGGAAGAGGGGAAAGAGGGTGGAGAGTAATACACAGAGGGGGGAAACTACCTGGGAATGCGGAGGATGAAGAGGGTCACAGTGAGTTTAGGGCAGAGAAGTCAGGAAATAAAGACACTAGAAACAAATACTCCGGAATAAAAACAACTTTTTCTGAAATGTGTCGCTGGCATCAAATTCAAAATGGGCATATCATTTTCAAAAAACAATGAAATTTCTCATTTTCACCATTTGATGTGTTGACTTTGTGCTATTTTCAATTAAATATGGGGTTTCAATGTTTTGCAAAT
>CM075191.1:15975554-15988054 GCA_037577475.1 Chaunax sp. Z400 | reverse complement strand
TGTGTGTGTTCATGTGTGTAGACGTGTGAGGGGGCTGCTGTCGTGACTCACAGGGGCCATTAGCACCAGCGTCAGCTCCATGGTGCAGTTCATGGTGATATCGTGATCTCCTCCATGCACGAGAACACATGCTCACTTTCACACGCACGCACACACACACACACACACACACACACACACACACACACGCACACACACAGAAACACAAACACACAGACAGTCAAACCTCCCGCTCAAATTGATCAGAAAGACACCAGAAGCCCACGACTGATGCAAACATCTGTCAATCCATTCTCATCCAATCATCATTCAGACAACCCTGGAGACCCGCCCCCTGTGCTGCTAGAGCTTCACAAGCCACATCTGTCTCACATATACACACACTGAGGCGACTGCATCATCCGTCACTCTCATACACACATCTTCCACAGACTCATGCGAGCGTTTTTTTTTTTACTCGCCCACTTGCTGCTTCCACCGAGACATTCACGGCTGTGGCGACGGTAACTGCGACAACAGGCATAAATTAGCGTCACAGCGATATGCAAAGCAAGGGAGCAACAATTAAAGCTTGACTAACGAGCTTTTGAGGAGCGAGGCTGAAGTTTCCCCGAGCAGCTGCTAACTGGATTAGCCTACACACAGAGAGGGAGAGGACGGAGCACAGAGACAGTGATGCTTAAGCACCACCTGTGAGACAACACACACAAAAGGCCAAAGGCTAATGTGCACATGCGCTAATGCAGACAAAGAAAATAGAATCCAATCACAGCTAGTATGGCAACACCCTAACACAAACATTAGTACCAGGGTGTCTCAGGGGATATAAAAAAAATATCAGCACAAATTACTGCACAACAAGAAACATTCATTTATTTAAACCTTTACTTATCCAGCTGAGCTTCGACAGCCATTCAACAGATTTAGCAGACACTCCTTTATGTCTGTCTATGAACGGTCACACAAAGACATGATGGCTGTTATCCATGTACTTTCATCTCAATCCATGTCCTAATCTGGAAAATAGGAAAACGAAATGTTAAACAGGAGTCATCCCCCCCACCCCCAAACAAGATGGCCGCCATTAAAAATCATGTTTCCATTGAAACAACAAACAATTAAATTTGTTGAAAGCTGAAAATATATCATGGCTAGTATGTGTGTGACGCTAGCATGTAAGAGGTATTACTGACGACTACATCCCCGTCATTTTAAAAAGGGTTTTCTCACTCAATTTGAAAAGAAGTCATTTTCAGACATGAAGAAGAATTTACAGACAAATGGCTTGAAATTATATTATTAAGTTATTTTTTGCAATTTTAATTTGTCTTAATAAGGAACGCGCTTATCTTGGGTTAACCTTCACTATTATTGACAACATCAACAACGTTGATAGTTCATTTATACACCGGCTGTGTCCACTGTATGAACAAGCACAGAATGACCCACACAGAGTAAGTACAAAACCACTGTGCTCTGCCCACAATATGTGAGGTAATGTCTAGACTGTTTTATCAACCCTAGTCCAGGCATGCTCATGGAATTGCTCTGAACTCTTTGGCATGAAATGACGGCAAAATGATTCAGATCATCTGTTAATACATCACATAAGCTGCGAACGGTAGCTAATCCTGTGGCCAGATAAATAACCAAAGCTATAGGCCTACAAAAGAATACATACTGAGGACTTACTGTTACATTTAAATCTATATTCATACGACTATTAATATTTACAAGATGACGTATAGGGATACCATAACTGATTTTCCCTTATGTATGATGCAATTAGGAATTTCCAATCTTACTTCTGTATATGCAGAAACTTTTTTACATTTAAATGTTCTTATGTTAATATGTTAAAATGGAGAGAGGGGGGGAGGTATTCAATTTCAAGCAGCATGTTTGGCAATGCACTCCCACCAGTTTTCACAATCATTTCCTTAGCGCGAGTAACAAGTAGAAGAAGAAGTGGGAGAAGAAAAACTAATCTTCTTCTGCTGTGGTTGTTATCTGTCAGCAGAAGCCAGAGGATGAAGTTTTAGCAGCAGCAGAGAGTGGTACGGTACGGTAATGATAAAACCGCTACAAGTACAATTACGATAGCAAGTTCTGTCGTCTGCAGCAGAACTGTGGAATAGGTCTGTCACAGTCCATTACTGATTATTGGCCTGTTGTTAAAAGCTGCTATCCTCTAAGGTGGAAAAACTTGCTTGCTTAAATGCTAGCCTACATATTAACAGAAGATAAACTTTAGTTTTGGAGATGCTAACTGAACATAAATGTCCTCACATGGACACAGATTCTCTATGGACAGTCAGTAGTTGCCATGTTGTTGATTAAATCTAAGATATATCTGCAAAATGAAAAAAGTCGCTAGCATAGAATAAGGAAATTGGCATTAATGTCCCCTGTTTGCTCATCACTATTGGACAAAATATGAATAAACTTAGCAATTTACAACCATGTTGACAATACGATAGCTAGACTACAGGCAAACGGAGCAGAGGAGAATGCTCGCAGTGAATTGTCAAAGCCACCGACAGCCATAGGTCGCCTTCTACTGTGGTCTGTGGTCGCCTTTAATCATCTCGACAGTGGAAAATAAATTGTCACACATAGCAGCGAAGGAGATCGAATGGCAAATTTTATTGAGGATATTAGTCGTAACCCTGAGTGCCCTTTAAATGTGCTGCAAGAAACTTAAAGATGGTCAGCTTTTGCTTGGTGGCCTCTCCATCCATTTCAGGGGCACATGGTGCACAATGGTTTAATAAGCATGATAAAGGTTCACTGTGTGTGTGTGTGTGTGTGTGTGTACGTGTCAGGTAAGGATGTACGTAACTTAGTCTCCCCTAGTTTGTAGTAACAGTTTTTCCTGTTTGACTCACTTTATGAAAATTTGTATTTTTGATAAGAAAATTTAGAAAACGGCTCTAAAATGGAAAACATTGCCAACAGAAAGTGTGAAATAATAGAAGTGGTAATCCAAACACAGCTCACATCCTAACGATACTAAGACACCAATAGGCTAACACAGTTTGCTAAAGCAGACAGGAGCTGTCACTGATGACATCGCTATGCGCAAGCTGTTGTGGCAGAACACTGCTTACTATTGTGTGTTTAAAACCTCAGTCAGGCCAAGAAATTACAGATTCAATGAGAAAAAAGAAAAAAAAAAGAGCATCACGGTTTCCTTGTTGTTGGGTTTATTCAGCCTTGTAACTGTAGTGCGTCTTTGCTTGTTGCATTTGGCATATGTTGTCATTAATTTCAAGATTTCTCACCATGACATACTGAAGAATTTTGCAGCTTTTTGTCCAATGCGCCTACAGTTTGGGCACAGATGGTCCGATAACTAATATTCAAGGACTGATTGCCAAGACTTCCTTTTAGGACAACTAACATTGCCAACTGCCTTCACTATAATATGACCCACCTCTTTAACGTGTAAGTAAGTGTTAAATCAGTTTTCATTGTAAGTGTTCTTCAGAGATTTTGTGTTGTGCCTCATAAAGAGCAGCGATTTATGAAAGACAGATTTGGCAAAAGTGGAGACATCATAACTTTTACTGTCTCTATTGGGTCAACCTCTAAAAAACCCCCACTGGATCCTACTATTCCCAAAATGAAATCTGATAGCGTTCCCCGCCCCCCGGTCTGACTTTACACCCTCAGTTTGTAGCACAACCCTGATGACATCACTATGACATAATCAGGGTTATTTTCTCAAACAAAGCATTTCCAAAAATGCAACAGAATTTATTATAAAAGTCTTTTCATAAGCTAAGTAGTTCTCCCAATGAAAAGTAAACAGCAGTGTAAAATCAGAGGACTTCCCCTTTAAATGTTACCACTAGTTGCCTACATCATGTAAATATTGATTTAAAGCTCATCTCCACCCACTGTCGCTCTAATAAACGATCAATACAACTGCATACTTAAAGAAAAGCGCACTATAATTTCTAATTTTACAGTGACTCTTTGCTAACAATAAATAAAACCTATTTATTTAGTAATTACAGGGCCATTACAATCAGGCTAGATGCACGTAGAACAGTCAGTGTTTTGCATTTCAGACACTCTGCATTGCTGCTCACTTATTTCTCCCTTTCCAGGCCCTTGACTTTCTTTTTAATATTCTCCATCCTCACCCTACAATAAATCTTTCTCTCTCTGCATTTGCCTTTCTCCTTTGAGTCGTTCTTTTTCTTCTCTGCACATCCTTCTCCTCCGTCTTCTGTCTCCAATTCTCCTCTGCTCACTCAAATAAATCTCTCCTCCCCCATTCTGCCCACCCCTCTAAAATCTATGAAACACACACAAACATGCATGTGCATGGACTCACACTCGCATACGCACACAAACACACAGCCCTCCAGGCAGCAGCCACAAAGGCCCCATATTAATAAATCTGCTCCTTTATTGGTGCTGAGTGTCTCTGGCGGAGGGAGAAAGAAAGAGAGGAGAGGGGGAGAGAAGAGGAGCGGGACAGAAGACGCGGCAATCACAAGTGGAGGAGGAGGAGAAGAAGGATGTGACTGTAGCCGTATCAGGAACACAGGGGAGACACAGTGAGAGGAAAGGGGAGGTAAAGGCAGAGGGGGACTGCATGGACAAGTGTATCATCAACCAGCATGCACACACCAAAAAACACATTCTGTGTTGCATTGAGATAATGAATGACACCATGAAAAGTGTGAGGTCTCACTTGTGTAGGTGTTTATTTGTTAAAGCATAGTCCGCTCATACTTCCTTAATGTCCTGGTTATTAAAGACACCTGACATTCAGCGCTGGTCGCTGTGCTCAGGAAACAAACTGCCCGTGGTGGTTCTTTTGGTAATGACAGCAGCTAGCTTGGTTTAGCGGTCCAATCTTAGCCATCAGTCAGCTGTGACAGATTGGGGATATGAGCTAAGAAGCCGTTTAGCGTTGGTGTTTGGCGTGGTGTGTGAGTGCGAGTGCTTGTGTGTCTAGGGGAAAGAGGACTGGGGGGGGGGGGAGGCCATCAGTGCTGCTAGTGTTGCAGAGACATCAATACACTCTCGACAGGCCATTTTCCTATGCCTACTCCCAGCTCTGGCTTGTTGCTGAGGCAACCATTTTACCTTCCATGGCTGCACCTCTGGAACGTTTCATAAAACAGCAATCCATTTTCCGTAATCTGTCCATCTCAACTGCTTAAATAAACTCTTATTTGGACTTTTAAATCGTTGCAATTGGGTATGCAGTCTGCAAAGTAATCTGAATCTTTGACTGTAATCCTCCAGTAGACGGCCAGCAGTTCAAATAACTACTCAAGGATTGACAAGCAAGAACTCAGGAGTGTTTCATTCTCCTCCCAAAATCATAAGCTGAGTGGTTTATAACACCACATGGTATTCATCTGTAACTGCTCTCTGTTTTCAAATGAAGAAGGACTCTTCTGGGCAAAGGGAAAGGAGACAGCATTGATTTCACGTGAAGAGCACAGACAAATGCAAACAATTTGCCCAGCCACATTTAAAATGTTCATAGAGAGCATCAAACAGTTCCCTTACCTGTCCATGAGGCTGCATGGCGCTGTAGGGCATGTTCTGGTTCAACACTTTCTGCTTCATCAGCAACATTCTCTTCTGCTCCTCACTCAGGTGGGCTGTCTGTCCTGGGATTGGACCCTGGGTCTGACCTGGCCCTGCGCCCTGGCCACCGCCTCCTCCACCACCCATGTAGGGAGGCATCATGGGGTTCTTGACCTGATTGTTCCCTCCCATCGGTGGAGTCATCCTCTGGCCTATGTGTTCAACCCCACTGCCGCTGAAGTGACTCAGGGGTTTGGTGTTGTTGTAGGACAACATGGCTGCTGTTTGCTGCTGCTGTTGCTGCTGTTGTTTGGATAGGGTGTTCTGGTTGATGCTGGATGGCTGTTGCTGGCCCATCATGCCCATGTGGTTGTGAGGGAGGTAGTTGTTCATGGGGGCTTTGGGCCCATTGTTGGGGGCCATCCCAGCCACTAGAGGGCCCTGTGGTGTATTAAAGGCTTGCGGTGGGTACATCATGGGGCTGTTAGGTTTGTCTTGGCTAAAGGGACTAGAGTTATAGGGACTTGTTGGAGCGCCAGCAGGGGACCAGTTTGCTGCTTGTTGCTGCTGCTGCTGCTTCTGCTGCAGCAGTTTAGCACGTTGCTGAGCCATTGCTTTTAGCTGCTCTGCTGGAGAAAGTTCAGGAGTCACTGGCCCTACAGGCTGACCTCCAGGGGCAACCCCAGCCACGCCGGGTCCCGTGGCTGCCTGACTGACCCCTGGGCCTGGATTCATCATGTATCCATTCCCAGGCCTAGAGACTGCTTGCGTCTGAGCTTGGGTTGGGGTCTGAGGGGAGCGAGCCACACAGTTGTGCAATGGGGAGCCCGATGCCATGGCAACAGCTGGAGACTGCTGTAAAGGTTGCTGTGGAGGGGTTCCATTGGCAGTAGTGGCAAACTGAGGGCCTGATGATGATGGCCGGACCTGTGACGAGAAACACAAAATAATCACAAAGTTAAATGAGCAGTTCAACACAACACGAGGAAGAGATTATCTTATCATAGATCTGAGACTGAAAACTGGGGGAATAGCTAGTCTAGTCCGACACCTCTCAACCAACAACTAAATCAACTCTAAAGGCTTTCTAATTAACATTTTGTCTTTTGTTGGTTTAATCTGTACACAAACAGTCAAATAAAAATTAGGGTTTGTGGTTTTAGAAGGAGTTACCTCTCAGAGTCTGGTTGTTGCCTGTACAGAGACCTATAGCAAAGCCCAAACTCACCATGCGGTGACAGGTAACAAGTGACAAAGTTGGTGACACAACATAGAAGCACTGAGGAAATCGATAAACTCAGGGGAGAGGCAGGCTATTAGCTATATTTATGCTTATGTAAGCTAATTGGATCCTGGCTGAAGCTCCATGCATACAGCACAGACCACGAGAGTCATCGTATCTCACTCTCAGAAAGAGAATTAATGTTCACAAAAGTCTGCTCATAACTTCAGAGAATTCTTTGGGTCTACCAGGAAGACATCGTCTTAAACCAAACTACCTCACAGTTAGCTAGTGAAATTATATTATGACCCCTGCAACACTGTAAGCATACCTGTTTGTTCTGCACTCCAATCAGGTACTATTTAAAACCAGTTATAATGATCTGATTCCTGAAGAAAGTACATCAAAAAGCCAATTACTTGGAATCCTTTCATCAAGAAGTAAAGACGTAAGTAAAAAGAAAAAAACTTCATTTGTACTGTGAATAATTATACATGGTTTTGGCCTCAGATTCAGCAACTGGTGAAAAAGCTGGAACTGAAATTGGGTTTTTATTTTAGAATTAAGTCTTGCCTTTCCTTCGAGGCCAGAAAAAAAGACTTGTTGCTACCATCTTTATGTCTGTGCTGGAATATGGCGATGTCTAATATATGCTTACACACACCGGACACCATCTACCATGGAGCAAATTTTAAAGGCCTTACTCACCATTGCTTGATGCATGTATGATTTGGATGGTCTACCTTTGTCCACTCGTAGATTTAACCACTGGCATATTCTTATTTGCAAGGCTATTCTTGGTCTGCTTCCTTCTTACCTCCTGATATACATCACTCAAAAAAGCATGGGAAGCTATTGCCTTGGCTCCCTGGACTTATTCTTACCGACTGTCCATACTGAATTTAAAAAAACTACTTGGATCTCTGAGCGCTGGTCTCACTAAGTGCGTTTAAAGCTACTTTAAATGACTTGTATGCAAGCACATCTGGCTGTAAATGTTTTGTATAACTCACATAGCCCCTGCTCGATCCTTGATGGTGATAACTTGTGACAAATGTTGATTAATAGTGTTGATACTTTTGTAAATCATTGTAAAATCTATTTGTATGTCTGTTTGTTGCAAACCCCGCTTATTCGTGCTGTTGCACGTCTTGGCCAGGACGCTTTTGTAAGAGAGATTTTAAATCTCAACGAAACGTTTCCTGGTTAAATAAAGGTTAAGTAAAAAAATTAAATTAAATATGTGAGTGAATCATCTAAGGTGGCCACAATTTAGGGCAGAGACAGAAATTAAATACCTCGGCCATCTTAGAACTGACCTGTGGTGAACCCATAGGAACCTGCGGGCCTCCCTGTGGAGGCTGAGGGGGAGGAGGAGGCAGGGCTGCTGCTGGTACCGCCCCCCCTCCAGGTGTTGTCGTATTTCCAGCTGCTTCCGGTGGGCCTGGTGTCTGATTGTTTGCTGGCCTGCCGAACTCCGGCTCTTTCTTGTCCTCAAAGTCCTCATTGAAGAGGTCATGCATATCGTCCTCTGGCACAGTGTTGGCCAGCTCATCGATTAACTCCTGCCACTCCTGATCATTAAGGTTGATATCAGAGAACAGTTTGTTCTGGTTGGAGAGAGACTGGGGGTCAGAGGACTCCATCCCACTGCCATCATCCAGTGGCTCCTGTTTCAGGTCTTTGAGGAGGCTGAAGCTGTCCTCCAGGTCAAGCGAACCATTCAGCTTCATGTCTGGTAGGTGGCTGCCGCCGTTCTTCCCCAGCTCATCTGACGCCTGGCCAGCATGGCTGCCATTGCTGTTTGTAGTGTTGTTTCCAGTGGAAGTGTTCGGCCCACCAAGAATGGGCTTAATGTCCATTTGGTGATGCAGTGGAGAGATGGGTGGTACATTGTTGTTATTGTTTGGGAGACCTGTTAGTGAGTCCAAACCACCGGAGCCCTCCTTCCGTATCCGTTTGGTAGTCGGTGAGTAGCTGCCTCCATCACAGATGCCATTCTGTTCTCCATTGAGGGGCGATCGCGCACTGTCCAGTTTCCTCTTTACCGTCTCCTGGAGCTGTAACAAACAGGAAAAATTCAAATGAATTAGTACTGGAGGAGCACTAGAGATGGGACATTTTAGAAACATGAAAACTTTTCTGTGATCTTCAGGGTACTACAATGAAAGCAACAGGCTGCCTCCTCTTGACACAAATGAAGAACTGTCACAAGAAAGCAAGAATTCTGCCCAAATTGAAATATCAACAGAACAAATAACTGTATAATAAATAACTGTATACTGTCAAATAATTACCAGACAATAATGAGTTCTGACACCACGCACATGTTCTTAAGCATGATGTAAAACATGCAGAAAAGACGTCAGATGTTTAGTAGCCCTCTCTATGAACAATTCCAGCAGACTTGACTTTTCCGAGGAGGGAGGGAAAGATCAAGAGAACCGCTAGTTCCATCTGTAGCCTTCTCCCCATCATTAGCACCAGCCAATGGGCGAATGAGCTGCCCCTATCTAAATCCACACCACATTCTTAGCCTGACTATAGGCAGCCTCCACATAGTCTGCTCAACAGTCCCATTGCCTCTGTCATGGCACAGATGAGATAATGACAGTGTTAACAAATGCTGGCTGGCGGTTAAGGTAATCACTATCATAGACCTGAATTGGAGGGGAGACGAGGTATAGAGGAACAACAATAAAGACCGAGACACAGACACAAGAGACAACAGAGAGAGAGCAGAGACATTTTCTATAGTTTGGCTTTTTTTCTACACCGAGCAGGTATTTTATATAAATCAGTCAAAGGGGGCCCAGCTTTACAGCTAACTAACAATCCTGTATGACTGATGATTCAGGGCTTAGGGCTCAGTGCAGTACTGATGCTTTTACCAGGCAGAAGTAAAATCTACTCTTCCTTGGAGACTAAAGTACAACAAACATCGATGTGAATCTGTGGTGTTTCAGAGATTTAGACAGGATTTTGCCTTTTGTCCCTCTAGAACCCATCTACTGGCGTTTTGAACAACAACAGCAGGTTGTTGGCCCATCAGTAAAATACCATTAGATACTTGTTTGTATATTGAGTGACAGAACAAAAACATTTTTTCAAGAAGTAAGCAAACTAACTGAATGTTGATGTTTCTGCACAATTTTATAAACTCTCTTTCTCAATTTTACTCCTCGCTCCTGTAATGTCAATCCCTAATGAAGTTGGCAGAGAAATAGTTGATGCTATTAAAATGATGGATGGGAAGCAGGAACCTTATTTATGAAAGGGAGCAAATATTGTGTTCTGACCTAATTCCAATGCCAAGTGTAGGAGTTATGCCAAAACATGATGGTAGTGTTAAAATTGGTGGCCTAGGCTTGCAGGAAACTATTGCACAAAGAATGGATGTTAAAGTGACAATATTATTTCATTGTTTTGCTCCACATACATCCCGGATAAAGTAAGAGACTGGAGGCCATTAAAGAAGAGCATTTGATAGCGAGATTAATTTTGTATTAATTAACGTTATTTGTCGACAACAAAACTGATACTCTTAGAAAGAGGATTTTATGAAAATGTTCATTGTAAATTTACAAAACATGAAAAGAATAATACAACCATTGGTACGATCTGACTGCGGAACCTCGCTCCAATTGTCCTGCTCTCAGTTTACACACACACACCCACACACACATTTGCACAAACACATACACTGATTGAAGTAGTTTGCAGGTTACATGTACAGTATGAATATCCTGCAGATCTACATTTCAAACACACACAAAAAAAAAGCAGCCGAGAAGCAGTGAGATGTTTTGTAAAACTCACGCTCGTAGTTGTCACATATGAAAGATTCAAACGCACACATACAAAGGAAGTCCCACTGATATATATATGTATGTGTGTGTGAGTGCAGGCTTAGCTCTTTGTTATTCAGATGGAACAACAGACAAAATATATTCAGATTGTATTCTGACCCTGAGATGGACCTACTCAAGCAGACACACAACCCCGACATCACATCACACACACACACACACACACACCCACAAGAAAAAACATGCACCACAACATAGAACACACACAAATCATCCTTGTTGACTTTCCTCATCTACTGGTGTGTACATGTGTGTGTGTATGTGTGTATGTGTGTGTGTGTGTGTGTGTGTGTGTGTGTGTGATGGGGCTGTCAAGTTGGATACCCTCTCTGTGCTCCACGATGACTGACAGTCAGCCTAATTATCTTTATGGCTTGATAAACACTACTAGTATTGACAACCAAAACTACAGAGTGTGTGTGTGTGTGTGTCAGTGAGAGAGAGAGAGAGAGAGAGAGAGAGAGAGAGAGAGAGAGAGAGGCTTGAACTCTTATGCTTGTGTCACCATTAGAGGAACAACAAAGAAAAAACAGGAAAACACACATCTTCACTGTCACGACACGGCTTCATCAACTCTCTGTTTGTGTGTGTGGTCCTGCAATCAATGGCTTTAAATAATTCAGGTCTCCTGCTTGTGGGTTTGGCTTTATGTATATGGTCTGTCTGTGTGTGTGTGTGTGTGTGTGTGTGTGGATGCATGCATGTGTGTTACAGGCTTTCCCTAAATACCAGTGACTCATGTTGATAATAACAGACTTGCCTTTCAAAGCCCACCTATAAAAACTCCCATAATTATGCTGGTGGTGTGAACTATAGCACCCGCCCACACACACACACACACACACACACACACAGAGAGAGAGAGAAGTTCTGCATACATCCACCTATACAAACAAACAAAAAAAAGACCAAAAACAGTTTAACCTTCTTGACAGAATTCTGAATATGGAGACAGACACACAGAAGTCCATCCCGACAGAGCGATAAAGATGGACTGTGGTTGTGGGTGTGTGATATGTGTTGTCTACGGTCATGTCTTAATGGTTGTTTAAACGATGTGCGAGCTGACATTATGAAGTATGTCACTTAGTTTGCAAAAAAAAAACCAATCAAAAAACAATCGAAAACACACTTTGTGAGTGCAGCCTAGAGGGACAGACAACTGCACATGGCGCTGTGAGAGTGCATGCAGCATGTGCCAGATAGATGTACACGGTCAACGCACCACAAAGTTAAGTTAGCGTGACTGAAAAATGGAAGCGTACATCATCCTCGCTTGCATGGCGGTGGTTTGGGTTCAAAAAGGCGGATGTTGCTCTACAGATTGGCTGCAGTTAAAGGCAGCGCCACAATCAATTTTTTATTTTTTTTCACCATCTCCGAACAAACCAGCACTCAGTATATAAGGATTTGGAAAGCTTTGTTAGTCAGCTGTCCACGACAAGTCTAAACCAGCCAAAAACACATAAGCAAACTTCACCACAAAAGTTCCCTCTGACAAGAAAAGCAACAGATGGAAATGTCCAAGAAACCCTCTCACCAACGACGACGCAGAGGACGTGGTTCTTACTTCAGCGCTTCATGGTTGAAGTAAATAAATAACACATATTTTCCTTAACACACGTTTTCTCTCTCAAGTGAACTAATACAATAGAAGAATTTTATAAATGCATTTTGAAGGATGCAAAATATCGTATAGTTATCATTACCGACAAAAGCAGAGGAGCAATCTTTTTGGGGGGGGGGGGGGGGGGGGGGTCAATATTGCAAACAGTGGCTCCGTCTTCTCAGCACTGAATGAGTCAGCATGCCATAGCCTGAGGGACACTGACAGGATGAATGACAAGACT
>CM075191.1:15865554-15970554 GCA_037577475.1 Chaunax sp. Z400 | reverse complement strand
CAAAAGCAAGTGGCCCGTTCTGAACAGGCATGTTTATAACGAGCATCGCACTAATCATGCAAAAGCAATGACACACAGCTATCGACACGCAGCATTTAGCTATTGATGTCAATGAAAAAAAAAAATAGTTCTGACTGTAGATAGGGAAAAAGAATGGAGAGGAAAAGAAAGAAGGGAAAGATTGAAGGGTGGGACTCCTGGCTTCATGGCCAGATGGTCACCATGAGGGGCCTGACAGCTGTGTGCGTGTGTTTGTGCGGCTTTCTGACTAAGTGTGTGAGCAGGAGAGAGAGAGAGAGATAGGAACAGATTGTGTCCAACACCTGTCCTCCCTGGACAATGCAACAAAAGAGGAAGCAAGAAAGGCCAGCTCAACTCAACATGGGCAACATCAAACACACAGAGCAGGGGACAGAGCGGAGAGGCCGACTCCGCGAAAGGGAGAAAGCGACAGGGCAAAAGAGAGAAAGACAGCAACAGGCAACTGTCTACGAGGGAGAGAACGAAAAAGATGAGAGAGGCATGCGGAAAAACGAGCCGGAGGATTTTCACCTTTTGTTCCTTCATATGGAGCCAAGTCTGTTATCGCAGCTATAGAGGACATGTAGGCATCTAAATGAAAAGTGTGTCTATGTCTGAGTCTACTTTACGCACATATCTGTGTGTATTTCAGAGGGATTGGCTCTGTCGGGCGATGTGCCACAGAGGGCGACCGTACGATTGGCTGTGTCAAAACCCAGTCGGTTTCTGCGTCTGCTAGAGCCTGTCGTGAGGGCAGACTGGTGCACACACAAATACACACACAGATTTATGGATGCTCCGTAGTAAGAAAGACTGTTTTTTTCCCCCCCCGTTTTCCCTCTCTACACTTTTGCCTCTGAGCTGGGGGGGAGAGAGAGAGAGAGAGAGAGAGAGAGAGAGGCTTCTATGGTAACAGATGACTATGGCAGTGAGTGGAGGGGCCCTGATGGCTATTTGGCAGCAACTCCACAGTCTCACTGCCTGCACACAGACATCAGCATCAATGAGTGTGTGTTGACCAGAAGACATCCTGAATGGGGAAGTGTGTGCATGTGAGCCGTACTAGGAGGAGTGAACCCTTTTGTGAGTCTGTGTGTGATTGTGTGTCTCTGTGTGTGGCTGTGTAAGAGAGAGGGAGTGTGTGCTCTGAGCTCCAGATGTCCTTAGTCGTGCAGATCGATGACCACAGGAGAGCACATCCCGCTAACTCGAGTCATGACACCCGTCTCCTCATTCCTCCCTCTGTCTATTGTATATCAGAGCCACTGGACTCCTCCTCTTCTATTAAAGACGTTTTAATAATCAAACACTTTCCTGTGGATTGATCAGTCGATCTACTAGCCTGGTCATTTCCATCATTACCAATCAGCTGAGGAGAAAGCAGCAGGGTTTCGTCTGCATCAAACCCTGCTGTACCGCGTCTCTTTTCCTGGCTGCTTTCACTCTCTCCTCTCTCTAATTTTTCTTTGTGCATAACTAGGTCATGCAGTAGTAGACTGCTGTTGCGTCAACGCTGTGCAATTCTTTGACTGTGTGTGTTTGTGTGTGCATTTGTTTACACAGCCTAAACACACATTTTAACTAGACCGGGGAAGAACAAAGTCCAACCCAGTATTGGTGCATTCAGGAAAGAAATGTAAGATCTACGCATGCACACAAACCATACATGTCAGGCCTTACGGAACACCTGCAAGTCTTAAAAGGTTACTAGCCGTTTGCTTGTAAGCTAACTTACCGGTTGAAACCATTATTTTGAATGATATCTGAGAAAGAAATCAGAGACAATCTGTGGACAGCAGCAGGATGTCCTCTCATGTTGTTTCTGCTGTGATACTGTAGCCCCATTCACACAAGGCAGCATTCTGGGCCTGTTGCGCCTTTATTCTGCACCGACGTCTGTCTGAATGCAATGAAGGCGTAATGGGGTGTCAGTTTGTTCCCCCTCTGTGTCGCCTTGGGTGGTGGTAGCAGCGCCAAAACAGGCGTCTGTCTGAATGAATTACCCCGGCGTTGCGGAACGGTTGCGACGTTGTAGTACTACGTTTACGTGTGCGACCTACCCCGGGGGATTTAATGACGGGGCAGCGACAGGAAGTTGATTATTTGAAGAACAAGCACAGAAAATGACCGCTAATCTGGGGAGATAGTGAGATATATCAGCTTTTATATACATAAACATGCGGAACGCCGGGATGCACTGTGAACGCACACAGCGAGGTGGCGTTGTGACGCCTTGGGCTGGTCCAGTCGGAACACACTGATGGGGTCACAGAGAAGGGAATTCGCTCAATGCCTGCCTGAAAGTAGCTTGTGTTGAACGCACAGCTGCCACTGAGTTGATTTAAAACATAGAAGGTTATAAATAAATTACTTGTATTTTATTTTCTAAAACGTAAATACATGATGCATTTCCTCAATTTTCTGTCCATATAATGTCAAATAGGAATTTTGCAACATGTATTTCAATGCGCTATACAAACTGTTGCAATAGGAAAATTCACTGCAATACCCAACCCTTCTGCTAATAACTTCTACCCCATTTCACACATTTTTGTACTCTATACATTGTAGAATTTGAGTTGTGATATATTTCAAATGAACAACTTTGACCTTTTTTTCTATTTTTCCATTGTGGTATTGCTACTTTTGGTTAACAGAGGATTTGACTAATTGTTCTGCCAGCGTAAACTGAACAGATCTCTGTGTCCATGCCTGCCTTGTGTCTGGGGTGTTTGTTCACCATTCTGCCTCTGGGCAGATAACTTTAGCGAAGCCAGAAGACAGAAAGACTAATCCATCAGGGCTTCTACAAAACACTTCCCTATCTATCGCCGCCTGTCCTTCTCTCTCTCATACTTTCATCCCATTGATCCCATCTCATGGCAGAGTGATCTTCATTTAATGTAGTAACAACTACAACTAAGTGCTGCGGCTTTTTGTTTTTCCCTGCCTGTGTTTATATGTTTATATGTGTGTGGTCACTCCCTCTACCCTCATGTAAACTGCAATTTTTATACCAAACAGACTTTTAGCCTCTCTGCAAACTCCAATCTGCCTCTCTTTATTTCTTCACCTCCGTCTGCTCCTCTCTGTTTCTCACCACATCTCCCTCCATCTAACCTGCCCTGCATTATGCATCATCTCTCTCATCTGTGCAGAGCAGACAGGCCCATCATTACCCCAGCATGTGAGTATTGATCCACTGCCCCGGTGTGTATGTGTTATTTTACGATGCTCAGACCTGTAATCAGCGTGTTAATGATAGTTATCTCTAAAAGCAACAAGCTCTGTGTGGTTATTCTGGGCCCGGAGTTACCAGCGAGAGGCTGTCTGCCTGAACACTCACATACAAACAAACGCATATGTCCTGTAGGAATGTGTTACGAGGGTGGATGGAGGCATGCTGCTGTTCTAATGAGGGTGAGTGCCGCTCTGGGGCTCATTGGATGAAATCTGCGGTGATGATCACTTCCTGCTGTATGTCCATCATTAAAATGAAAGCAAATAGCAAACATAGCTCTTTATTGTCTCCCCAGGGCTGCGACAGCTGAGCGCATGGGCCTGCGTGGACTGTATGTATACAAAACAGGTATACGTGACAGCTGCCATCTCCGAGAAAGGTGATGTCATCTGTGCCCATTAGCCGATGCAGGAAAACTTGCATCTTTGCCCGTTTCGATCGTCTTGTGTGGGATGTGCACGTGTGTGCGCACTGTTGCCCATCGGCAAAAGGGAGGTGAGGCTGTGTAGCTGTGCGCTTTGACTAGCTATGGACAAATGACTTCTGCATTTCCCCAAAACATGGCAATTTCACATTCCTATCAACACAAGGTAACCGTGTCCGCACACACACACACACACACACACACACACACACACACACACACACACACACACACACACACACACACACACACACACACACACACAAGGGTACACGTATGCATTCAAGCACACACAAATACACATGGGCGGATAAAATTCATCTTGATTTATAACAAGGTACAGGTGTTGCACCCCCACGCTATCCATCCAAAGGCAAACCCATACCCGCACACGGAAGACACACGTCCGTACACACACACACATAGCTTTGCCAGTATGGATAAGCCTATTTGGCAGTGTTGAAGAAAGAGCATTTCAGAGATAAATGACATCATTACCATATAAATGACTTCCAGCCAAACACATCTGCTAATATAGCGACACACACATATGCAAACACATACACATTTATGTGATATGGGTTACACACACTTCCAGTGCAGTAGACGTTCACATTGTGTGCACACTTAACACAAAAACATCACAGCGCAGTTCACACACTGTTGCCTCCACGCCTTATATGCCGCCATAACACCTCTACACCACATAGCATGTGCAGAGGTCATAATGTTATTGGATTGAGGGGCGAGTCCAAAAACAAATGGCACTTTAGGACCACGTCAAATAAATCCTGTCGTTCTAATGCTTATCAATGTGAAGAAACTTCATGTGGTGAAGGTTGAGTGAAAATATTTGCGCCTTAACACTGCTCCGCTTCACATTCATGTATTTCATATAAACATAATACACCTTTGAGTTGCACAGAATAACATATTTTTCTACTAATGGCCATTACCAGTGAAATGCCACAGCGCTGGTGTTGTAATATTTGCTGTGCTGGATCTGTGCGTATTTGTAATATGGTTTGTATTATTACAAGGGAGCTAGTTATTGCTTTTTCATCTTCCATTTTCTTATACACTTTTTTACCTAGCTGCAGCGTTTAATACAAAAGTTGCTAATTGCTGTATGACATGACGGTTACCAACCTGGGAGCCCATTTCCTGTTTAATATCCACTATCAATTTTCCACAGTCAGCACATTGATTAATGTTAGTTTAGTTTTAATAACAGAAATGCATTTTGTGCATCCTTGAGCCCTGACAAATATTTTGAATGGGCTTCCTTCAAAAAGGAAGAATTTTTTTGGAGTATTCTAAACCATACATTGTGCATCAATGTTTGCAAGCTTGCAGGTCTTTTCTGTTTTTCTTTGCTGGCACACTGCAACACAACCAAACGTCAGTAAATGAAGGAGTATGACACAGAGGGCAGAAATGTAAACAGCGGACATGCGAGTGCACAATATAAACAAAATGGGGACTCGCTCACTAAAGCAATGCTCCATAGCTCCACTAGTGGTCTGACAATGTACAAGGTGACCTTTAACACAAAAACAGACACAAAACAGACTGATGATATAAACTGTTAACTCTGCAGAATACTTGTTCTTAACTAGGGTTGGGCATCGTTTGGATTTTAACGATTCTGATTCCAAATCCAATTTCGATTCCGCTTTTCTGTTCAGGTTCTTGCTGATTCTAGATTCTGGTTCTTTGAGGGGCAGCGACAAAACGGGCCACATGCTTATTTCACGGAAGAAAAATGTATTTAAGAAAAACTTTATACAAGCCATTCTGTAAAAAGAATGTATCATTCATTGTGAATGACTCATTCATGTGTTCGTGTCACGTCGTGGGATCACTGCCACTAGCTTAGCGGCAGTGAAGGCGTAAAGGCTAAAGGTGTTAGCAGTCCGCGGACGTCTATCTATGTAAAAAAATAGATTTCATTATTTGAATTTGACATAGTTTATAGCAATTCAGTCAAGTATATGAATGAATATTAAAACGTAGATCAGGGAAATCTATTTTTGTTTTTTTAAGGGGGCATGTGCCCGAACCCCCCTAGCCTTGGCTCGGTTTTTTGACCGTGGTATTTCTAAAACCCTGTGTACAGCCATGCCCAGAGCAGATGGTAATGGATATATATATAAAACCTACATTTACAAGTTGTAAGAGGTTTGATAATGTGCATATAGATTTCAGTGTGGATGTAAGCAACCTTTTACAGATAAAAATACAAGTGCATTTCATATCAAAATTGCCACTAGCCACTTAAGTAAATCATAGTCAACACTATCTACGGTAAGTAATGCCAAAAATAATCTATAGATTAAATCAAAAAAGGAATCGATCGATTAATTGATTTTTTTAAAAAAAAATCACCGTTAGTTGCAGCCCTAATAAGATGTAAAACCGTAAAGGACTAAACAATGATTATTGTGTTTTATTTCACATCATATGCACTCCTGTAGCTTTCACCAGTGAAAAAAGGAACGCACAAAAAAACCAAAACACTACCGCAATGACGGTAATGAGCTCCACCACGCGGTCTGCATCACATAACCGCGGTATTGCGGTAATGCGGTTATTGCCACAGCCCCGCTGCATAGCCAAAGGAGGTTTGACACATGGGAGAGCCGAACCGTGTGTGTGAACAAAGAAAACTGCTACCTCACACAGATGCGGTGCGCTGCAATGTTGCAGCTGCATGTGTGAGAGGAGCTTCTGTGATAAACACAGAGGAGTGGAAGGGTTTGGTGTGACACAAGACTGCGCTCAAGATAGACGCACAACAGCACCTCCACAGACATCGCCGGCTGTTTAACGGGCGCTTCACATACAGCTGGCTGCTGGAGACACTTCCTCATGCTCCAAAGACAAGAGGAGGCAGGTAGGTGAAGCTGACTGCAGCAAAGCTGTGACGGCCATTATTGTCCTCGAGACTGGGACGGCTTTTATCTGCTTTCCAGGCTCACAAAGAGAAGAGAGTGTGTGTGTGTGTGTGTGTGTGTGTGTGTGTGGTACGGGGGTGGGGGGAGCACATCTTGTGCTGCCTGAGGCTCACTTTCAACATCTCAATGACTACATACACTCCTCTTTCTCTCTCTCTCTCTCTTCACTCTGTTCTCCTTACTGGTCCTCACATCCCTCCCCGCAGTTCTGACTAGCACCACCAACACCAGCGGTATGCTTTGTTCCACAGCACTGGTTCTGGGTTCCTGAGGTCCTATTAATCGAAAAAAAAAAAATAAGTATGTGTGTGTGTGTGTGTGTCTGAATGCACATGCTCCCATATCCCCCCACTGCCCGACCTCCCTCCCACCCAGACTGTCGCTTCTTAACACCATCACTTATTCATGTGAGTGAACATTAGAACAGGTCTCTTCCTCTGACTCTGCATGTGTGTGTGTTTCAGAGGAGGGGTCCTGTTAGTGGTGCATGATTACACTGATTATCTTGGAGTGTCAGGATGTTTATATTCACAGACAGAATCAGCCAATCATTTCTTTACTTGCCGTTTACTCTCCAGTGTGTGTACGTATGTGCAGTGGCCCTACATGTCAGGAGAGAAAAGACAGTCGACGTGTGTGTGTGTGTGTGTGTGTGTGAGAGAGAGAGAGAGAGAGAAAGAGAGAGGGAGAACGACACAGAGAAAGAGAAGTACAGGCTGAGAAAGAAAGCAACAGAGTAAGTTATTAATTATTTTAGCTTCTATTAGAAGGAACACGGCGAGCCGATACCCCTGGAGACGTGTCATGAACGCCTCTTATTGTTTTCTGGCTGATATATGCCACTCTTCTCCTCCCCTCCCACTACTCCCCCCCCCACCCCTTCTATCCCTCTCTCCCTGTCACATGTACCTTCCCTCTAGTCCCTCCTCGCTACACTCTCCGTCCTCCCTCTTGTTCATTCTAGCTGTCACATGCACATCTCCCCTCCTGCCTCCCTCATTTTCTTAGTTTTTTTTTTCTTCTTCCTTTTCCTCCAGCACCACATGACCTCCTTTTCAACCTTTTCACTCTAATTTCCCATCTCTGCCACGCTCCCAAAACCACCACTTTCACCCGTCTCCCATCTTGTTGTCATCTCTCATCCTTTTTAACCTCTTCGTTTTCTCCCGTGATAGCCGTCCTACCACTCCCCACATTTCTGTTTTTACTTCATCTCTGTTGTCTTTCCTCCTCTTCACCCACACAGACACAGCTAACTCATCCCTGTTGAACTGTCATGCTGGGTTGTTTTTTTTTCACGTGTGTGTGTGTGTGTACGCCATTGGGAGATCATCTGGAAACTCACAGCTCGCCTTGGCTGAGAAGCTGCTTCGGATTTTATGTCCTGCTCAATTGCAACGGCTAAAACCCTCCCACAACCCATTAAAGCAGCCAATGAGGCAGTGGTAGACCATTTCCTCATTTCAAAAGGCGTGCAGTTTAAAGAGCCATTAGAAAATTAAACACGAGAGGAAAACAGACAGACGGAGAGAGACGGAGAAAAAAAAAGAAGAAGAGGACTTTCCACTTTATAGATATAGCTTTCACAAAGCAAAGTAACTACCAGGAAAATCTGCTTTTTGCTTTCCTCAGTCGTTGAGATCAAGAGTCTCACAGACGGAGGAAAGAAGCTGCTCCGAAGCCTGGTGCTGTACGGCATCCCATACTTGTGTAGCTTCACCTGACGGCAACAGGATGGGTGTTAATAATAAAAAACCATTTAGGCTCTGTCTGGACAACTCACCTCACCAATAGCACTGATGCTCAGTAGATTGGGTTCATGATCTAGGTGGTTTAAAATCACCCACTGCAGGGCCCTCCTGTTGAGGGCTTTGCAAAAAACCGTGGCGGCTTGTTATATTTTCTGTCTGAATGATCCCTGTTGCCCTTCTGTAAAAGCTAACAAGAACCTGGGATGGAAATTTAGCCTTCTTAAGTTCCCTTCCGAATTAAAGTACCTTCTGAGCTTTCTTTTCCAGGGTGCAGATGTTCAACGTTCATGGCAGGTTCTCTGGTGTTGATTCCTAAAGCTGTGTAAATGCTGCACCTCAGCTCCACTGATGTAGACATGTGAGTGTCCCTTTGCCTCATTCTTTTCTAAAACCAACAATCAGCTCATTATTTTTTTTTATAGTTGAGCAGTAGGTTGTTCTCTGTGCGCACTCTGCACAGTTGTTCATATGAACTCTTATCATTGTTTGTAATCTGACCAACGATGGTCTGTTTCAGAATAGAGTTCTGTCAATGGATTGCAGTCAGTCATTTACAGGAGCCCTTTTTACACAGAGGTCACCCAACAGCGCTGCAACGAAGTCTCTTCTCTTGCAACGCCCTTTGTTTACGCCGGACAAGACAACGGTTGAACAACGCCACTCTGGTTGTGATTCTAAATAGCATGCCAGTGTCCCTTGACCAAAGGAAGCGCGATATATAACACAGAAGCATTGGGGTCGAGTGTGACGTCTAACATGTGCGTCGAGCAGCGCTTTGTAAAGAATGGATTAACATGACAATAAAAAACAATTTACCTTCCCTGTTACATGACGGCTGATCTCATCCTATAAGCGAATGAGAGGGAGTCTCCCCAACATTGCGCTGTCTCCCCAATTTGAAGACATTTTCAGTTGATTTTGTTCTTCTTTGAGTTAGCCGCAAATTGCTACAAGCTGCTCTTTAAGTTTTCCCATTTGGGCCGCACACATAGTTTCCCCTTCAATGTTTTCAAACTGGACCAGCCCAATGCTGGCGTTCCGCAATGTTAAGAGGTGTGACGCAGGACACAACAGCAAACAAGCTGATATATTTCACTATCTCCGCAGTTTAGTGGTCATTTTCTGCAATTGTTCGTCAAAAAACGGACTTCCTGTTACGACCGCATTGTTAAATCCCCCCGGGGTAGGTCGCACAGCTGAGCACATCACTACAACGTCGCACCCTTTCCGCAACACCGGGGCACTTCATTCATACAGACGTCTGTTTCGGCGCTGTTACTACCTTCCAAGGCATCACAGAGGCGTCGCAGAGGTGGGACAAACTGAAACCCCATTACGCCTTCATTGCATTCAGACAGACGTCGGGGCGGAATAAAGGCGCAACAGGCCCGGAATGAAAACGTTGTCTGTATGAGGCTACAGAACGTTGGGGTGAAATAAAGGCACACCAGTCCCACCTTGAAAAGACTGGGTAAATGGGATAAGTGTTAACATGACAGGATCTGAGCACATAGTCCTGGGGGGGCTCTGGTAATCCTAACTGGAGTGAGGGAGGTGTGACTGCCAATACAAAGTGTCTGAGGAACTCCAATATCCATTTGCTGAGTGTGGTACTCAAGCCCAGTTTCATGGGGGAGATTGTGTTGAATGCTGAGCTGAAGTCAACATGCAGCATTCTGAGCTAGATGTCATTATGTGTGTGGAGACTTATGATAAATATTGTAATTATTTCAAACCTTGATTAATAATGATGATTTATTTTGTATACTTTTTTTACACTGGTAAAAAAAAAAAAATGGTGACCAGGATAACAGGGATGCTCTGTTTGATGTGCTGAAGAACCAGTTTCTCAAAGCACTTCATGAGAATGGAGGTGGAGGTACCCCAGGGCGACAGTAATGTAAGAACCATTTCCACTGCGGAGTACCGGCTCTACTCGACTCGACCTTACGGGTTTTCCATTAGAGAAAAAATACCTGGTACCTGGTACCACTTGTTTAGCACCACCTCTGTTGTGGTTCCAAGAGAGCCGAGCAGGTCAGCTAACAGGTCATGTGGAGCATTACAGACCACTGATTGGTCATTGACCGGCACACAGAATATCCTGAACAGCACAAATCAATGGCCAGCACACTCAAAGCTACTTTAGTGGCCGTAACTTTTTTGCTAATCTTATCTAATTCATTAATTTTTTATTATGAGACTTTTTACTCATACATTCACTTCAAAAAATGTTCAATGATTCCTTTAATTAATTTGTCTATGGGTCATTGTACATAATAATAATAATAATAATAATAATAATATTATATGTGATACTGCATACCATACCACCTTTAATGACACTAATCCAACAACCCTGTTCAGTCCATAGAACTTGAGCACACAGTAACAAATAAGCTACTCTCTAATTATTGTCAGTGAGACTCAAGTAAAGACAGTAAATCTTTGACCTTGGAATCTGTTCGGAGTCACAAGTCTAATACACAAATGACACACTAATTATCTGTGTGCATACACATTTGTAAACACCAAAACACACACACACACACACACACACACACACACACACACACACACACACACACACACACACACACACACACACACACACACACACACAGCTTCCAGACAAAGAGGAGAGTGCATCCTTGTGCAAGTGCCCTGGGGGAGACCTGATTCTACACCCACCCCATAACCTCCTGCATGAATACATGCACAAACTCTCTCACACACACACACACACACAAACCCGCCCCGTGCTTGATGGCCTATTTTGAAGAGTAACAAACAGGCTAGCAGACAGAAGTGGAGGGAGGGACAAAAGGGTCCCTCTATGGTAACAAGGGCATTATAAGCCAATTAGGAGTACTGTCTGAGTGACTGACAGACAGGGTGGTGTGTGTGTGTGTGTCTTTGTATCAAATTGCATTGCGTCTCATAACTAAAGCTTTAGGCCAAAGGGCTCCAGTAAGTGCACATAAACAGTCTTACACACACACACACACACACACACACACACACACACACACACACACACAGAGCAAACATCCACACGATCCCCTCCCTTGAGGTCCAACTCCTACACGCAAAGGCATTCAAAAGATCTCTTTGTCTCTCTTTCGTGCCAGAGAAATAGAGGAGAAAGATGAGAGAAAGGGAGAAGCCAAGTGAGGGAGACCGGAGAGGGGAAAGAAGTGCGAGGATAGAGGAGAAAAAGAGCAGCGAGAGGGGAAAGGGTTTGCGTTAAAAGCAATGAGGAACGAGGGAGACCTGAAGGGGTGGGGGGACAAAGTGAAAACATGGAACAGGAGACAGAGGAACGGGAGGGGGAGCGCAGAGGAAGACAAGGAGAGAGCGGGTGAAGAGATGGAAGCTGGGAAAGAGCGAGAGACAGCCGGGCTCCAGCACTGCTCTGAACTTGTTTGATCCAGTTGGTCTCGCCAGGCGTTCCTTGAGATACATTCCTGTGGCTGGCTGGGTGCAGAGCGAGAGCAGAGAGAGAGATACTGAGGGTGAGACCAGCAGAGATTGGGAAGCAGGGGGAAGCTTGTAGGTAATTTGTGAAATGAGTGGAGACGAAGATCGACTAGAGGAAATTAAGAGACAAGGAGAGCGAGGTAGCAAATAGCAACACAGCGAGAGAAACTAGGAGGGGAGATATTTTCAGCAAAATTTCACAGAGTGACAAACGTTACCTCTACAAAGGTCGGACTATCCTACCCACCCTCTCCCTCTTTATTTTTCATCGTCTCACTGCTGAAAGCCTGAGCCAAGAAATAAAGCAGGAAAATAAAACCCAAAACAGAGCCACTTTCAGACAGGCATTGCGCAACAGCGCCGAAACAAAAAATCCCTTTTCTGTGACCCCTTCGGTGCGTTCAAACTGGACCACACCAAGGAGTCGCAACGCCACCTCCGTGTGTGCGTTCACAGTAATGTATGAGGCGACGGCGAACATAAACGCTGACGCGTCACAGAGGTGGGACAAACTGACACTCCATTACACCTTCATTGGCGAAACAGAGCCGGAATGATAACGCTGTCTGAATGGGGCTGAGGAGAGAGGAGGGGAGACACAGAGAAAGCTTTGTCACATCGGAAGCATTTGAAACAAATCTATGGTAGAAGATAGGAATACTGTTCATCTGTTTGTTTACCTCATCATAAAAACTGGGAATAACACTGTAGTCCATTGATGAAAACTAGTTTGTCCGATAAGTTGTCAGACCACTTTATAAAGTGTTGTTACTCCGCCAAGGAGGTCATGTGATCGGTTCGGTTTGTTTGTTTGTTAGCAGGATTACGCAAAAACTAATGGACAGATTTGCATGAAATTTTCACCAAAGATGGACCCTAGCATATCCTAGAGGTGATTACATTTTGGTGATGATCCGGTGAGAGATAGGACTTGTACTGCTGGAATAATGGCCTGTTTTTAATTTCATGCAAATCCGCCAATTAGTTTTTGCATAAACCTGCTAACAAACAGACAAACAAACAAACAGGCAAACAAACAACCAAACCAATCACATAACCTCCCTGGCGGAGGTAACTATAGCTGATAAACAGAGATAATACAAAGACATATTTTGTCATTGACTTAACAAGTGTGGCATCTACTCACTCCAATATAGGTATGCACCTTTATGTCAAATAAACACGGAAGGAGGGGGAGAAGAAGAAGAAAAAGAACAACAACAAGAAACAAAACAATTGTATTACATGTTACACAAGGGCTCAGAGAGGAGGAAAAGGTGTACGAGTTAAAACAAAACAAATCCTAATAGAACTACGTAATATTAAATATTCCATCTTAGCTCACTACGTCTTAGCCATCTTACCCAGAAGTGTGCAGAAACGACACGTTGTGAACTTCTTTTAATTACAAAAATGTATTTATCTTGTCTATGTGTGCCTTGAAAAGCAGGTATTATCTTTATTATCGAACTTGGCTGAAGAAAATTCTGCATCCTTCTTTGTTAGGTAACCAGAGGAAACTCTAAGAAGTTACTAGATAAGAAATAGTCCCACACAAAACAATTGAAAAGCCACAACATGTCTATTTTATAAAGACCTTTATCATGTACTTATTATTCTAGAAAGAATGAACAAACCAGATGGACCACAATTGGTGAGCTTTAAGAGTATTATGGCTTGTTGCTTCCCTCTGTTTCCAGTCTTTACACTAAGCTAAACTGCTGGTGTTAGTTTTATCTTAAGGTGCCATTTTTTACATGTTAATCTGTCCCTTCAGTTTTTTTTTTAGGAAAAATGCTTCAGAAGAAGCTCATGAGGAGTAGATCTCTAGCTACAAATATGGCTCAGTAAAACCCAGACAACACACATATGTCGACTGACTGCAAGACTGGACGCAAGTATTGTTGGCAAAGGTGCTGCACATCTAGCTAACAAATGCACAGCGCACATCCTTCTAGTCTCCTTTTGCGGCCGGAACCTGTTTTCCAAAGTCCAGGGGATGGGAGGGCAAAAGGATGACAGATAAAAACAGGTTCAGAGGTCCAGCAGTCATGGTGAGATACACAGAATTTACAGAGGATCTGTCTCCACACATGTGAGTGTCCATGCAAATGTGCAAACACGCACAAATGTCAATGTATGCAAAGACACAAAATATCTCATCATATTTACATACACAACTACACTACACAAGGGATCTCAGATACATCAAACAATGTGGGGTTGGATGTGTCTGTGTGTGTGTGTGTGTGTGTGTGTGTATGGAGGCAAGTGCAATACAGGGTATGCATGTGATGTCACAGCCGTTGGAAGTCACTGCAGTTAGTGGTACGGTTCAGATTGACTGCTTCAGAAATGCAAAAAAAAAAAAAAAAAGAAGACATCTAACATGGGAAAGAGCTTTTGCAAGATTGACTGTTCAAACAGATTCAACAAGAAATCTGAGTTCTCTTTTTACCCAATGCTGAAAGCTCGAGAAATGAGAAGCAGATTTGCAGAAACGACTGAAAACCAGCCACTGAAACGTGGATTTGTTGCTCAGGCTTGGTGATCGTCAAATTCTCAAAGACCTCATCATATTTGTCCGGATAAGAGAGGCAGTGACTTGGCCACCGCTGCCGGCCTGCCAACAAGAGAGCGTTGAGCATAAAGGCCGAAACACTCGGTGAAGGTTGGGCACCTCCTGATGACCTCGTCCCGGGCAAACGCACGCAGAAGGTGCAACCAGCTCCAACAAGGCCTCCAACCCCTGCCATGGTAGCGTAACTACCAAGGGATTGAAACACCTTGTCCTAGAAAAGAACTGTCAGTTGTATCTCCAGCCAGCATTGTCAGCATCATGAAGATACACAGTTTGTCATTGTGCAGCCTCACTCTGGACATAACTGGAAACATCGACACTGCTGCATGTGAACATGTGTCTCCAAGTTGTAAGGCAAGAATATCTGTAGAAACCGGGATATTTATATTCACATATAAATATCAACTGACTCTGTGTTTACTTTGTGCACTGACAGGCTAAAATGAAAAGAAGCAGCAGTCACAGCTCAGGTTCAGGAAGGGAAGCGACACAGGACATGTTGAGGTGATGAGGATGAGAGAGGAAGAGCATATTGTTGTATAACACATCCTCCTTTTGTTTAAATGTGCTGTTTGAGGCACATTTCTGTAATTCAAATCCTAAATGATGCAAACTCAAACCCAAAGACGAAATAAATAAGGTGTGTACAATTTCACTTTAAATTATTTTTAATACATTTTGACAGGAGAGACAGGTGAGGAGTCACAGATGAAGGGACAGACAATGAATACAGAGGGGGAGAGAGAACAAATCATAAGGATGGATCATTCACTGCAACATTTAGACCCTGCGTACGGCCATGGTTACCATGTGTTTCTTTTATATTTGCTGTAACTTCTTCCAGTGAAGTGTGGTAGTGTGTAATAAAAGCAGTTTATTGAGTCGCCCTCTCCTTGTGATCACTTTGTTTTAAGTGTTTAACATTGAAATAAATAACCAAAACTTCGGTGTGTGCACATTGTCTCTATCAGTTCTTGCCACCGGGCCTGAAAAAAATATCTAGGGGAAACACTGATAAAGCTGATTAGCACGTGGCTAGTGCTATAAATGTGGCTGCTTATTGACTTTACTTCTTTTTTGGGTCCCTGGCTGTGGATTGTAGTTCCTGGTGATTTGTTGGGGTTGGTAGAAAAACCCCCCAACAAAGTTTGTTTCCCCTTTGAAGAATAAATGAGATCATATAAGATGGCATGAGATAAGATGACAAACCCACTATTGCGTAACACAAGTCAGACTTATTCTGCGTGTTTGTATCTGTGCGTACCCAAACAAATGACTCATGTTGCGTACAAGGCTGGACTTCTGTGTGTACGATTGTACGTGCACATGCTACACAAACTATGCATGCAGGTGGACACTATATTTTAGTGTAGTATTACGCACTGTGTGTGTGTGTGTGTGTGTGTGTACCAGTGTCTTTAGTAGAGTTGAGGTAATCCTCTTAGCGTATGCTGCTTGAAGCTCAGAGTGTATTATGTAACCCCTCTAATCCAGAACCACATCAAAGCAGACAGCAAGGACCACAACCCATGCTCTCTTTTATACACACACACACACACACACACACACACACACACACACACACACACACACACACACACACACACACACACACACACATTTACTCCTGGAGTCCAAAACGCACACTGGACGCTACATTTCTCAGAACAGAACCCATATCGCTGTGCGTAGTTAGAAGTGAGCGATCACCTCCAGATTGAACTTTTAGTGTCGATGTCCAGAGTGAAGCTACAGACAAACTGAAACACTGACAGTCTCTCTCTCTTTCTCTCTCTCTCTCTCTCTCTCTCTCTCTGGGTGTCCCTTGCAGCCTCCTTCTCATATTCTCTCTATCTCCCTGATAAACTCTACGTTAAACAAACATGAAAGAAAAGAAAGAGAAAAAAAACAACCCATCTCTCACTCTTTCCTCCTGGTCTCTGATCTGTTGCCAGGGCAACAGTGGCCATCTTGCCGTGCCCCATCTGTCTTGGGTACACATCACAGGCTGGTCATAAATGTGTGTGACAGTCTGAGCGGGAACGTTAAAAAAAAGGGGTGAGATGGCGAACAAGAGGAGAGAAGAAGAGAGACAGAGGGGAAACAGACTTGACCACAACATAAGGATTCACAGATCGTCCCATTAAGTTCAAGTCCCAAGTCTTTACCCATCATCCACCTTACTGACACACGTCTACAACACTAACCAACCAACATCATTTAGAAACCTCATACACTGCCAAACAACACAACACCTTTGACTGATAAACATACAAGTTATTTTTTTTACTAACTCTGTTTTTCATGTAAGTAAAGAAGATCTTTACCTACTAAAATTGGCAAAATCTCACCATGGTACACTAATGTATGACATTTAGAGGCTTTACCTTATTTTTAAGGCTTTTTCATATTGACAGTACAGAGATGACAGGAAATACAGGTAGAGAAATAGGGAATGACAAAAAAAAAGTCGCTGTTTGATCCGAACCAGGAACCCCAAGCCTTGCATTGTGGTTGTTCTACTTCTGGTTGTTTTGAAGGATTTACAGACAATAAGTAATTCAATAATCAACCACACACATGGCCACCTTGTGTCCTTTACTTTAATGGTTATGCAGTTGCTGTTTTTTCTGTGGCACCGTCCCTGTTTTGTTGACTATATAGGATGACGTGCCACCAGTGTCCCCGGAAGGCTTCCCTCAGTCGGCGCTCTGGGACATTCGTCATCGATGACGTTCTGGCTTTCTCCTTTGCCCATTGGTTCCTCCTCCCTTACGTCTCTGGTAATGACAATTCAATCACCGAACATTCCTGATCACCCCTCCAGCGGAAAAAAGCCCTCTCAGGCAAAGGCAGGGGCATCTGTGATTTAAACTGAGCAGGGGCAATAAGGCCGTAAAGGCAAGGACCTTGTGACTACATGTATGTGTACTGGCACCACTGCAAGCTGGGATCCACATTGTCTCAAGGTTGGACAAGGTGGAGCTGTTGAATACAACATGTGCTCATTTGACAAGTTTCTAAGCAGTAACAGGGCTTTATTTTAAATCACTGTTTTTTTTGTTGTTTTTTTTGTTTTTATGGAAAAACATTTTACTTTTCTAGTTTTGTTTTCACTACTCAAATAAAATAAATTGCAAAAAATGTATGGTGATGCCATGGAGAGAAAAAAAAGCTTGAAAACAAAGATCTGCCTGTTCGTAAAAAATGGGACAACACACAAAATTCAAATTCAAAAAAACCATGACTTAATTTACTTCACAAGCCATTACCCTAATGAATGCAGTCAGTTGCAGGCTGTGTCTGGACTGCGACTGAAACCAATAGCAGTCACAATGGAGGCTGGGGTGACCTCGCATGAACTGAAGCTCAGGCGGAAGTGACAGCGTTCCTCTGCCTGTGACAGAACTGAGACCCAATCCTCTCGGTGTTAAGAGCACGTGACGCGCAACTGCAACCGATGCTGCACAGAGAGAGGCCACAGGAAACATCAAAGTATGCAAATAAAGAAATGGGTGACATATAGTGCAGAAAGAAAACAGAAAACAACAGGAAAGACGTACAGAAAAACCGGAACATCCATGTGAAAGAATGAAAAAAGACAGGTCCAGTGAGTGGCAATATAAAGTGCTGCACTGGCCTGTCACTGGGTTGGGTTGGGTGTTGGGTTACTTTACGTGCACAAATACAAATGATGAGTCACTGCCTAAAACACACACACAACTTTAAATATAGACTCATTATACTCTAATTCACAGTCCGGTACGCTCTTCTGTAACTTGCCAGCCATTCCCTTTTAAGTCCTGACCAAACACAGAAGCGCACTAATTCATGGCAAATCATTTCCTTTTTTTCCTCCACTGCAACATTTCCATGACCTTTCTCCCAAAGCTCTGAGAGCTAAGAAAAAGATTATTTTTAAAAGAGAACTGTACCCCCACACACACACGCCTAGGTCTGCTCCTTTTAACATTTTCTCAGAATTTTTGTCATCTTAAAGAGCACTAATTACAGGCTTAAACGTGCGGGAAACTGCATAGCGCACACACACACACACACACTCCCACCCTCCCAACTCAGTCAGCAAGTGAACATAATTGGAGACTTGAGAAAGCCATGAATGAGTGGGGAGGTGATTGGAGCAGAGGAGAAAAGAAGACATGGAGAAGTTTATATCTTCGGAGATACACATCGGGAAGGAACTTCAACACTGACTTCTTTCGCTTTTCACTTTTACACCACAGTTTCTGTCAGACCCAGTGTTAAAAATGCTAAAAGAAACGAAACAAAGGAAAAAAAACCCCCACAAAAAACACCGCTTTTAACCACACACACACACATACATACATATCAACCCGACATTCAGTCAGTGCGTGGAGAACGTGTGGCTAAGCGACGTGAACATAAATGGGCAGCGCAGGAGAAAGAGAGGAGCGCATCACAAGAAGAAACTAAATTAAAAGTGATCATGAGCAGGGTACATGGTTAGTGCACACTGATAAATGACCTTAACATTTCATCAGGCTCAGCAAAGACAGCATTATTTGTGTATGCATTCAAGTAGTATTTAAAAAAAAAAGAAAAAAAGAACTGTACTACCACTCTCCACCACTGTTTGCCAGAACAGCATCATTTGTAGAGCTTTGAAACTTGCTTGACAAACTAAACATGTCATCACATTTACTGTTGTCAGATATGTTATCAGGGGCGGCACGGTGGTGCAGTGGGTATAGCGCTGTTGCCTCACAGTAAGACTGTTCTGGGTTCAAATCCACCTGAGGGCCTGGGACTTTTCTGTGTGGAGTTTGCATGTTCTCCCCGCGTCTGTGTGGGTTCCCTCCGGGTTCTCCGGCTTCCTCCCGCCACCAAACACATGCAGTAGAGGTGAATTGGTGACTACTAAATTGACCATAGGCATGAATATGGTTGTCTTTCTTTCTATGTGGCCCTGTGATGAACTGGTGACTTGTCCAGGGTGAACCCCGCCTTCTGCCCAAAGTCAGCTGGGATAGGCTCCATGATGCTAGCAACTGAGATCATAATTAGGAAATACATCCATTAGCTTATATACAAACTAACTTCTTTTTGCAGCCAGTGGAGTCGCCCTTTGCTTGCCTGTAGAAAGAATGCAAGTTTCAGCTCCAGTCCTCTGGAAATTGAACCTCTCTTTGCTGAAAACTCTAAATCAAACCAGACATTTGTTGGATCCACTTGCAGCGCCCCAAACAATCAGAGTGCAGTTCTGTTCAGCTGCTGACTCTTATTCAGATATCAGAGCTTCCTTAAACGCGCCAACAAGAATGAGCTTTCAGCAACGGCCTTATCACATGACAATAATGTAACCGGAACCAAGCGTGGAGGAAACAAAAAAGTCACACATGACAGCTGACGTCTGTTCATGGCAGAACATTATGAGTTTGTTACTGTGCTACGCTATGTGATAACGATTCACTTGCAAAAAACAAAACTGGGTCAAAGCCACTGGTCTTGCCCTTTAAGAGACAGGAAGCCTGAACTGCATCAGAACTGTTGCTTTTTAAAAAAAAATGTAATGGCCTTGATGTAGATCTTCCTCAAAAATGAAACTTTTTTTAACCATTTTTTTCCCAGACTTTTCAAAGGTCTCTTGCTCTGTTTACAACTCTATACCATCATCACAACCTCTTTTGACCCCCCCGTCTGTCTGTTTGCATCTCCCTACCTCTCTTTTTAGCCTTCTCTCTCACAGATTAGGAACCTATTTATAGACCCCTTATGTCTTCCAATAAGAGGGCTCCAGAAAGGCAGCGTCAAACGATTCATACACCTCCCACTTAGCGCACCAAGGCCAACCTTCCTCCCTTCCCCTCTCTCCTCTCCCATTAAGTCCCCCCCGTTCCATCTATAGAGGGTGGCCCCTGGCACGGAGCCCACATCTTCTGTGGAAAATTAACACACAGGAATGAGCCTTGGATCAACCCCCCCACACACACACACACACACATCTTGACAGAGCGCGTGTTCAAAAACTCCCGTCGTCTAACTTACAAAAAGAGACAGCATAGAATCAGTTAAGACAACATATCTACACGGAGCTACCAAGACATACTAAAATAACCATGCCTAAAACTGTGTGGCATCCATAAACACTACACTCCCTTGGCATATTGAGAAAATGCAGACAGAGACATACAGATGAACAGATAGCATATTTTTCCCTTTTCTTCTTAACTTTGGCCCCTTCAAAAAAGAGGACATTACATAATTCTCCAAACACTTCCTCTCTAAGCCGAGAGCACTCTGGCGTTTTATCACACACACACACACACACACACACACACACACACACACACACACACACACACACACACACACACACACACACACACACACACACACACACACACTTGACATATCCAAGCAGACAGGCAGCCTGTTCCGGCTGTCTGCATCACAGTCGCTATGACAACGACGGGAGAGCAATCTACAAAAACAGCCACTCAAGAGGATGGGGGAGAGGGAAAGAGAGGGAGGGAGAGGGAGAGAGAGAGAGGGATGAAGAGAAAGTGAGAGAGAAGGAGCTAATGGGAGGCTCATGTGTACGTGCAGCTGTGACGACTCAGGCTCCGTGCCATTTATTTGCTAAATATTTATTTATTTAGTCTGTTTCTGTTTACCTGCCCTCTGCAGGAAAGGAAATACCTAAATATCTAAAAACAATCTCACAAATAGTAGAGTCACATTTGCTTAAAAAAAAAAAAAAGATACTAGGAAAATTGTCCAAGTACAGAGATACTACTGGAAGAACTCAATTATAACCATAACCATATACAACCATATATATATAACAATAAACAACAGACCTATAATCATGGGTGAATGTGAAAAAACTGACATGAAAATCAACGAAGTTCCAATATGGTTAAAAATAAGAAACCAATTATGAAATGCACACTTTAAGGGCCCCTACAAAGCATGTGTGAGGAGATGTGGATAGACCATACCCCATTAGGTTTTTTGATAATCCTATATGCCTCCTTTGGCGGGATCACTGAATCAAAATGCTGCCTTTCTAATCAAAGATTAGATCACACTCTATACACGTTTTCTGCAGTGCAAACCTGGAACTACATCACTTTTGGTGTCCAGGGCATTCAAGTTTGATCATCGGTGCAGATTATGCTGCAGAATGACAAGTTACAAGAGACTGTGGCCGTCTTGACTGCTAAGGCCCAGAGCAGACAAAGCTGCTGCTGCAAAGACTTTTTCAAGTGTACAAAAACGACGGTGGGCACATTTCAGCTGACCTTAATCCTGAAAAGATAAGGCCGCTTCATCTATTTCTAAGTTTTGTGGTACAGCGGGTACACACCATGGGGTCTTCGGTTTCGCCTTGTACAGCACATCTTCATAAACTCGTCTACACGTTCATTGAACTCGCGTACTTTCTTCTTTCCAAGCATCATCCTCCCCCTTTCAGTAACGTCTTCCTAGAAACCCCACTTTTATTTCACTCACCAACAGCTCCCTTTTTGCTTCACATCACAAAGTGAATGAAAATGTGAAATTGCTTCATGTAAGGAGTGAATGAACAACACAGGTAATGTAGTTCTGCAGTGATGCTATGGCAGATACCAGGTTAAGTCGATACAACAACAAATCAGCTACAGTGAACACTTCGGCGGTGATGTATAATTCAGGCATTGTCCAAACTGAAACCTGATCTTGATGCTGGCTTGAGCAAACGAGAACAAGATGAGAAAGAACCAGAGATCCATTAGATCATGATAGTCTCTATCATGATATGTGTAATTATGTACTGCAATACCAATATGCTGTATATTGTGATACAATTCCATTTTCTGGAAAATTGATTTCTGTCTACAAGACTAAGACACCAAGCACAGGGACAGTTATAACAGTAAAGGGCTGGGCAATACGATTTCAGATCAATATGATTATTCTACACTTTTACCTTGATTAATAACAATTATTTACTTTATGTGCTTTATTACACTGCACAAATGTGCCTAAATGATGGCTATGACATTTATTTATTTTTTATTTTTTTTAGATACAGGCTCCTCTCACGGCTTCCTTCAGGTTGTATCTTGTAAGTATTTTAAATCCCTTTTTCTTTTCAAAATACGCTGTATGGTGATTGGACTCACTACACTGGCTATGTCCGTAATCACCGGGATGGATGCGCGATTCCACACATGGACATTATCCCCCTGAACAGCATTTGTAATTGACATGACTTCAGATCCAAAAAAAAGCTGATTTGTTCTTCTCAATGTTCAGTTCACAAACACAAACTGGGGAAAGTCTTATTTAAATTAACCAAAAGCGATTGAGTCAGTGAGAGGTTATATTGTTTTCGTTTAATTTGTCAGCCTAGTAGTAGGTTTCATGTTTAGTGTTCATATTTCAGCCTAAAATGTCTTATCAATACAGAACTAACGTGTCAGCAGATGTTTCAATGCTGAAATATGTAAGATGACATCATCATTAGCCACTTGAAGACACCCAATACAAGAATAAAATCCTTCTCCTCATTAGCCGTGATGCAAAGCACACTTCTGAAGGCTTCTTTACATTCATGGCTCCTCACTGCCATGTCTGAAACCACAGAAATTAAGTATTTTGTCTGAGCAGCCCTCACTGAGTAGGCGCTGAATAGTCCTGTCATCTCAGTCACAGGGTTCATTCCCAGAGCCTGATTTCAGCAGATTAAGACATTTAGAAAACATGTCTTTGTGTCTCCTTGCATGCTGAACGAAGCTTACATTTGCAAAGACCATATTGGGGTTTGTTTTTTTTCTAAATGTATTTGTTTAGCAGACAGGTGTAATGAACTGGAAAAGCAATGGTGTGTAAAATACACTGTTAATGTTCCTAAATATGTAGCGTACGCTCATAACAAAGATTAGGACTTTTCTGTATCTTCAGGGACCTTGGTTGGCTGACATTTAGGATCCTTGAGGGGCTCTCTGTTATGTTTTGTGCAGCAGTCATTAAGTATCCATTAAAAAACTCAATGGCTCCTTAACTGTCAACAAGCCAAAAATAAAGCAAGAATACCATACTTTGCCTTTTACATTAACAGGGAAAAGTGACAATTACTGTGCTGGAGAGGAGCATAATCACCGTTTTCTTCATGCGTTCAGTGGAAGTTCAGCATTTTAAAACCGTTTTACAACTTCTTTTAGGGTATGATCACGAGAGGCTTTCAGCTGAGCTAACTTCCCAAAGCTTGACATAAATCATACCATATCTGACCCAAATCTGTTAAAAGATCTTTAGGGAAATGAAGTTTTACTTGGCTATTTTCGCTACTCCGCACTCATCTTCTGAATTCCAGTGCTTTGCGTGATGCACGAACATTTTGTGACAGCAGAGCGTAGGGTAAACGTCTGCCAATCCGGTCTTATCCGTATATATTCCGCAGAGAAGACATTGGGCTACAGAGTAGAAGGAAAAAGACAGATCCGGAGAGAGTGAATGAAAAAGTGAGACGAGTGAAGGGTGAAGAAAAAAAACTACAGGAAAAGAAGAGGGTCAACAAGGAAGAGGTAGTTATCAAGTTACAGAAAGTGTCGCAGATGACGGAGACAGAGGAGACACCAAGCCAAAAACAAGAATCATGTGACATAGATACCAGTTCTTAAAAGGTTTCATACTGAAGACAAAAACATAAACCACTACTATGTCATAATTGCTACTGGGTCACATTAATTAATCCCAGAACAACATTTTATCTCAGTCCAGTAGGAACAGGAGGAATACAGCAACGTATGAGTTTAACACTGTGTTTACATTCTCTGCAATACAACCACTGCAAAGCAGTTAAAGCATTTACAGATCTTGGCAAACTTAACTAAAACAGATTAAAACAGGACAGATTTACGTTTAACAGAAAAAAGCTTTCCATTACAATGCAATATGCAGTTATGGCTTTCTTTTCAAGGGTTACATGAAAAGATAGACATGGCTCTCATAGCTGGTCTTTAAATACTGTATAAGGCTACAGCCAGCAGCCGCTTAGTTTAGCATTAACACTGGAAACAAGGGCAAACGTGGCTTGGCTCTGTCCAAAGGTAATACAATCTGCCAATCAGAACCTCTAAAGATCACTAATTAACATTTGACTTTTGTACTGGGTGAAAACACAAACTTCATTGTGTTAATTTGTCAAATTTAGAGGTGCTGATCTGAGGAATTTTCCATTCTGGGTTGCGGATTGCTAGCTGCTAATTTATGCTAAGCTAAGCTGCTGTTGGTTATCATATCGAACCTAAAATTTGCTAAAACATCAAACTATTCCATTGGATGACTAGAAAGCACTCGGAGAGCGCAGACCTCCGCCAAGGCAGCTCAGTTCTGGATATTTCCATTACACCCAAAAGCAGCAGAGAGACGCCATCAATGAGGGACGAACAAGACACAGAGGAAGATGCTAATTTAGCATGCTAGATATGTTTGTAAAACTGTTGATAATTTCAATTAGAAAGCTAGAAAAAAAGAAGAAGTCATTCCACTGCTGGTCTGGAGATGAGTCACTAAAAGCACACGACAGGGGGCTTTACTTTCCAAGAAGCGTTATGGCCTACTGCTCTTTTGTGTGTAACATGACCTGAGCTGCTTTTTATTGTTTTGGTATAAAAGTATAATTTTGAAAATGTAGTCATTCCAAGAGTAAAACTGCTGTATCCAGAAAATCAAATATGTTCAAACACTTTTCAAACCTCTTATACCTTATATATATGTTACTTCTGTTCTCTAATCGTATGACTAATAGTAAAACTGCTGAAACACAGGGGTTCAATAACTTTTTTGCTGAAAGTCTTTAATACTACTACGGCTATTGGTAAAAACTTACAAATACACAAATACGTAAATACACAAGCCTAAGGAGAGAAGGCTTAAAGTGAATGCAGTTTTGAAAAGAGCAGCTGTCGTGATCTTTGTTGTTGCTATTTTAGGAACGATTCAGGAAGTGATCTACAGACAGGTTGCTGACAGAGTTTTCAGCCCTAAAGTCATGGAACCAATACAAATGAAAGTGAATGGACCATGGAGAACAGTAGATGAACAGAGGAACATCTACATGTATATTTGTTCTTCTCTGTTTTTATGTTTATTATAGAGCAGATATAGTTTGGCAGTGCAGCACTAGCTATTTATCACAGGGCATGTTAACTAGGGATGGATCAAATATCTCAACAGATTTTTCTGTATAAAGAATTTTTCTGGTTATTTGAATTCATGTTTTACTGTGTAGTTAATCACATTCCTGGATAAATTCCTCCTTACATCAATGGATAGATTTTGGCACCGAGATTTTCATTCTTACTAAAATGGTTGTTGGTTATATGTCTCTTTGGTTACTTAGTAATCTGTATCAGCCCTGAAAAACACATATCGGTCGGCCCCTAATGCTTACAAAGACTAGATCTGATCCTTTTTCAGTATTAGTACGATTTATAAATCCCTTACTGGTTACTATTATTATTTGAGATTTGACATTTGACAATGACATTTCTCCTCACAACTTCAAGACTCAAGTTCCAAAAGATTACCTCCAATATGTCTCAAAGTGCAGTGCATCATGTTTTATTTCTTGATATTTTGAGTACTCCTGTTCCACGCTTGACGTAACCCTTCAGTATTCATATTAAGATAATTCTCTACTGGGGGGAAATGAAGTTGAACAGTAGAATGATTTATGAACCACAATCTACAGGAGAACAAAGCATTACATCTTTAAGATCAAGTGCATGATTGGAATTTGCCTTGTTACACACAAAAAGGTTCAAACCAGAACTAAGGATGTGTAAAAGTCATAATTTGGAGGAAAAACACCTAAAATGTTTTAAAAGTTTGGGTCAAGATCACCTTATCCAGACTTTTCTGAAAACCCATCCCTCTACTGAAGGAGTTGGACATTTCATCTCAAGACAAAAAGATAAAATTCAAAGTTTCAGTAAGAACAAGAGGACAGCGTTTCCAAAACAGCAATTTAATGGTCACCACATGTCGATTTACAGTATTTACAACATCCATAGGATCCCTTTATCCAATCAGATGTGTTGGTTTTAGGTCTACTTTCAGGCAATAGTAAGAGTCATCAGACAAATCACTGTCATATTTGCAGATCCCAGTGCTGCGTGCATTACCAGAAGACTTCCAGTCTGAAATTTTCTGGTGTAAATCAGTCATCAGACAGTAGCATAGCAACGATGACACCAACAGTCTGACCACACAGTCATTATTCTCCCTCACACTGTCCTGCTGTGTCCCCACTCCATCTTTTCTCCCGTATATCCCTCTGCAGTATTATCAGATAAAGTGTTTTTTTTCCCTCCTCCACTGCAGCCACTGTGGCTAAATTACCCTGGCTGCAGCACTAATGGCTATTGATGCAGCTGAGGGCCCCCCCCACACACACACACACACACACTCTTGCACACACAAACATTCATAAAAAATGCATGACGCTGGTTCAATAGAATTTGCGGGGGGTCTGGCCAGCCCTAAAAAGAACAACAAATGTCATTTAAACAAAGGAGGGAAGAAGCAGATGATCCAGGTCTCACAATTTTGTGCAATGACACAATAAACATATCAGCATACACAAGTAAGGACAAATGTGTGCACACTAAATTTATGATAAACCGTCAAGTGAAGTTGAAACAGACCTGTTACCTGTGATTGAACAGATATCTGTGTGCAGGTGTGTCTGTGTGGGTAAAGATCTGCAGGTACACTGAAACAGCCTGTTTATATGTGTCTGTGTGTTGCTGGAGTCCATGTGGTGGGTAATTCCCTCTTAGCACGGGATTTCTCCCTGCCACAGACCTGGGCTGAGGCAGCTTTAGAGCTCTAAGCCTGCTATCTGAGACTGAACCAGGGATCATCAGAGACAAGGGGCAAAGAGATGGAGGGAGGGAGGGAGAGAGGAGAGAGGAAGAGAGCATGGGTGGGTGTAAATGATGAAAACGAGAGGAGGGAGGGAAGGCTACAACGAGGGGAAAAGAAAGGTCAAATGAAGGTAGGAGTGGAAGGTGAAAGAAAAGTACCCTTGGGTTGGGAATGAGCAGAGGTCACTGTGTGATGGGTGGATGTACAGTAGAAATGAAGGGGTGAGGATGGAGGATGGACAGGATGATTTCATGAAAGAAGACTATTCTGAGATACTGTCTTTAAAAGGATCACGAATGACCTTTAGTTTAAACAGACAAACCTGTAACAGGAAGTTCACAGAGTCGTTCCCTGGAACCAACAGGATGTGATATATCCTCAGCTGTCGTCACTACTTTCACTGTGTGCGCATAAATTAGAAGTCATTTGAGTCTAAATAAGTCATTTTGATGAGAGATGAGTGAGATTTGTCATTTTGAAAATGTTCTAATCTTAGCTGAAATGAGTCAGACAGATGATGACGATAGAAAACTAGAATGGCACCGAGTGGAGTAGAGAACTTATCCAAGGCCGAACAATCCTACATATGTCTGACCCCATGCCCTGCCCCTCCACAAAGTTTCATGGAAATTTGTTCTGTAGTTTTTGTGTGTTTAAAAGGAAAATAACAAACAAAAACAAACAAACAAACAAAACAGCCCATTTAGCTACATTGAAGAGATTGGAAAAAAAGATTCCTGGATCTGTCCCTTCATCCAGATCGGCACCAATATTTAATGGGCTCTTTCCTGAACCACACCCTGTCCTGCTGAAACATTTCATAAAAATGTGTCCAGTGGTTTTTGTGGAATCCTGCTGACAACAATCTAGCTAAGTGAAAACATAACCTGATTGGTGGAGGTAAATAGTGTATTTTTCTCTATTACTTAGCAACCTGTCAGGAAATATTGTTCTCTTTATTTGATAGCTATACTAAATTAAGTTAATATATATAATAATAATAATAATAATATAATATAATATGGCCATGGGGTTTTGGGGGCCTGAAAACGCAAACTTTTGAAAACCAGTTACAGAGATTAATCCTTTGAAAATGCCACCGTTACAGTCGCTGTGTAAACTGGCAAAATGCAAGTCTTGTGGAAACTGTGACGACACGGCCCCACTTTGCACATGGCTAGTACGTTTTAAGCCTAGTAGCCATGTGCAGACAGAACATGTGGCATTATTCTATGGAATAGATTTTGAAATGTAACACCACAAACTACTGACTGGCATGCATACTACAGCGCTTCTTAACAGTTTTACGGATCGATGATTTGCACAACTTTGTTGTATGAACGCAGAACTTTTTCTTTTTTTTAATGCAAAGGCAAAGCGTTTCCCTTTTTTTTTTTTTTTTTTAGCAAAACAAGGACTTAAAAAGAAGCAAGCTCTTGTCATGTGGTGATAAATTCTGATGCACCACAGCAAGGTCAAGTCAAACTTTATTTATATAGCACATTTAAAAACAACCAAGGTTGACTGAAGTGCTTTACAAAGTAAAAAGGTACAACAATGAAACAACAATACATCATAAAAACAACAGTAAAACCTGTTGGGATAATAATGTTCTCATCTAGAAGGGAAGGCCAAAGAGAAGAGATGAGTCTTTAAAGATGATTTAAAACCTTCAAGAGTGGGGGCGGATCTAATTTGAAGTGTACGCTGTTCCACAGGTTAGGGGCAGCTACTGCAAAGGCCCGGTCTGCCCAGGTTTTAAGCCTAGTTTTGGGCACATTCAAGTGCAGCTGACTGGTAGACCTCAGTGCTCTAGAATGAGTGTGAACTTGGAGAAGTTCAGCAATGTAAGGCGGTGCCAATCCATTAAGAGCTGTAAATGTCAACGACAAAATTTTAAAATCGATCCCGAAACGGACAGGCAGCCAGTGGAGGGAGAGCAGCACAGGTGTAGTGTGGTCCCTCTTGTTTATCCCAGTCAGGAGGCGAGTAGCATCATCATTTTTGAACTAGCTGCAGGCGTTGAATGGATGACTGGTCTAGGCCCACATACAAAGAGTTACAGTAGTCAAGTCGAGACGTAATAAATGCATGGATCACCCACAGTGGGTGGCAATAGGACACAATGTTGGATGACGACTACCTGCTGCAACTTGACTGCATCTTTAAGCAAACATACATACAAAAAGTTACATGATGGTCACATTCGCTGTAAATAACATGTCAACATGAGTTAAGTAAGATCGATGTTTCTTGCTAGGCATCAAACAACTCAGGTTGTCTTTCTGCATCGTCTTCCTTACGTTACACAGAACGATTACTGAACATGTACAATTCTCATTTCCATACTATATTTAGGTACTGCAGAGACGGAATGTCGGTGGTAAATTTCAGGCCTCCTTCACCAACGTCATTATTTTAGGTAGTCAGCTATTCTACAACTAAGCAGGCTACTTGGTGGTCACTTACCCACTGCCATCCTTCAACCTTCTATTGGTGGTCAAGAGTAGAAGCGCAGCCCAAATAAACTGGCACTTGGCTGAGGCTGTTTGTAATTTAGCTCTGTGGAGGTGATGTGTGTGTGGTATGTATAGATGACATTATAACATGTGTTACATGTTGGGTGATAAGAAAATGCTAACAACATTTTGTCATGACTGTGGCAGCAATGTGTAAATGGTATGGTGCATTTATAAACTGCATTTCTAGTCTACTGACTCCTCAGAGCTTTTTACACTTGCCAGAATCACACACACATTTACAGACTGATAGCAGAGGCTGCCATAAGGGAGCAATACAGCACTTCGTATGTGTACCACACTATATTCTTATGTTCACTAACTCCCATATTTGCTCACACCGAGCATGCCCTGCAGCAAACTCAGCGGCTGCTTCGGGCTCCGTGGCCACCGGGGGGGCTCCCAAGAGCACTTCAACTGTCGAGAGGTCAATTCTGAGAAAGTGGAATATTGTGGTAGTTTGTAAGATGAAGAATTAAGAAGCGCGAAAGTCTAAACTAAAGTAGTTTGTATTGGAATTTGTTTCATTTCTTTGCACATCCGTCCATAGTTTTCAAAAATAGTTATTCAGCTTTGTATTTTATTCTTGAATCTTTGCTGGTATCTTGTCACAGGTTTCATTACCGTTACATTAAGTTATTTGACTTTATTTGTAGTTGATAGTTGTTGTGCCCTTTTGAACATTGCAATTTTTTAAAAAACAATTGAAATGTTAACATGTTTACATTAAATGTTTTGTTTTTGCTCAATGTGCCATATAGTGCTGTATAAATATTACAGTGCAAATTAACACCAGAACACTCTGAGATATTAATGAGGAAATCGACACACATATTCATATTGCACATTAGTTCAAACACACGTGTGGTTAATCAGCATCTCTGAAAACAAAAACAACCTCATCTACAGTATATTTTACAATGTGTGTGAGAGAAGAGTGTCTGAGGGGTGAATGGACTAAAGACTGGTTCCTGTTGTTTTAGTATCAATAATGTAAAATCTCAGCTGCCGTTCAGGTGCTCCTTTAATGCTAATGCTATTGAACGCATCTACAGTCTCTCAGAGCCCAAAACTATGTCTCACAGAGATAGACTGATATAACAGCCAGTATTACTGATATAGATAAATTGATTATCGGCATGCATGTCTGCTGGTCTATTTACAATCCATCCAGAATTGTCATCCTGATATTGTTTACTGTAATTTTACAACAAAAAGAGACGCTGGAATATGAGGATGTGTGTGTGCACCAGTTTTGCTTGAAATAACTGAAATGATTGTTTGATTATTAACATGGTTCCTGATCATTTGCATAATTGTGACGCACTGAGAAACAAAGGCTGAAACAAACCAGATGTTAATTGTTAGAGACAAACATTAAAGGATGGAACCTCTCCAATAACCACAGACAGAGGCGTCAATGATTTAAGTGTTTAGCAAGAAAACAAAAGGACGGAGTTTCCTGAACATGAAAGACCTTTTTAAAAGAGCCAGTGAAACTAGTTGAGCAAATATTTGAGGACTGACACATGTGCTGGACCTTCTGCCATGCCCTGTGTTGAACTATCACTGATTATGTAAGCAGGACCTTTTCTAACAGGTGGAGTAAGCTTGCAAGTATGTGTGTACATGACAAAAGAAGCGTTGCACTTGTTTGTTACTCAATTTAGATTTTAAGATCTGTGCTTTCACTTTGTCATCACTACAACTTTCTGCACTTGACGCAAGTTTTCTGTTGCTGCAGCAGCTTAAAGAGAGGGAAAACTGCTCTCTCACTTATTCAAGGGTCTGCGTCGAATGTGAGTGTGTTCCTGCAGAACATGTGAACAGGCGTGGGTGGAAGGGAATGTGGCTGCAGCCGCCCAAAATCAAAAACATCCAGTGTGTGTTCGTGTGTGTGTGTGTGTGTGTGTGTGTGAAAAGGCCGAAAAGAAGTCAGAAAAGACCATCACAAATATTTGAAGAATGTTCAGGCAAGAGCAGAAAAGACACATTCGATTCAAAAAAAAAAAGAGAGAGTCAGTGAAGGTAGCACTCAGTAAGTCGGAAACAACATGCCTGTGATGTCACGGGTGTGTGTCGACGTCACACTTTGAGTGTGTGCATGTACGCACTGGTGAGTGTCAACTCCGTGCCAGCTCAGTGGTTTAAATATAGCAACTTGGGCAACAACCCCAACTGACTTTAACAATGCTATAGCCACCGAGACTCACTTACGGTACATTAGCGCTGTGCTAACGCTGAAACCAGAGAAGTGGTGAACAGAGGGAGGGAGGGAGTCATGGAGAGAGTAAGGGAGAGAGAGGGAAGGCCTCAGATTCATGAAAACTCAGCCACCCACACTCCGGTCTCAGCTGCCAAAAGTTGAGCAGGACAACAGTGTGTGTGTGTGTGTGTGTGTGTGTGTGTGTGTGTGTGTGTGTGTGTGTGTGTGTGTGTGTGTGTGTGTGTGTGTGTGTGTGTGTGCGCGCGAGACATTCCTCTACGATGTGAATGCCAAGGAGCGAGCAGGGCTGAAGACAGACTGTCCTGAGCTGCTGTGTTTTGGTGGAACCAGCCAGTCCCTCACTGTGCACCTCGCAGCTGTAAACTTGTTGGTGATTAGGCAATCAGGTCTGCCTGGATGTTTCATCAAAAAACACACAACGTTGTGCCTGGCCCATCGGTTCAGAGACATGTGCATGTGGTCCGTGTGCTGCCATCAGGATCTCAACATAGAAAACTGTCTGCATGCAAAAACATGACAACTCATTGGACATGTTCAAGTGTTTGTCTGTGTCCTCAAATGCCTTGCCATAAGTAGAAGTCATGTTAAGAAACTGAATACGGCCACAAAGGGGAAACTAACAAGATGAAGAACACACACAAACCTCTGCGGACGGCGAAGCCTTTTGATACCACTTGGAAAAAAAGATCTATTATTAGGGCCAATAATTAACTTTTGTCATCAAAGGTATTCTGCAAGATTGCGCCTCACCGTGCGCATTGTCGGCAGAAAAAGACAAACAAACATTCTTTTTTTAGTCACTGAAGAATAAAGTGAATTGGCGTCATGGTAAGTTGAATCCCGAGGGTTTCCCTTTTTTATTTATTACCGCATTATTATTTATTTTATATTATTATTATTAGGGGTTAGGGGACCCAACCTCAGGCTTAGACCTCAGCAGGGCAGGAGGATTTGACTCACTGGACCTCTTGCCCTTGGTCTAGACCTACAGTGCAACAGCCAGCTGCGTTGTGTTTCGTGGCAGTTATTGCCATCACTAATCCTCTTACTCCCAACGCATGTAATGAACAAGTTCACGCGAGTTCACTGTCAAAAGGTCTTCTGGAAAGCTGAACGCACCGCATGACCTCTAGATCAACGTCCATCACAGACTGGTGACGTCTAGTTGTACAAGATGAGTGTACAAGAAAGTTTACTTCTGATGTTCTGGGGTTCGAGGGGTCCAGTCCATTTGGGATCGGACCACCAACCATGAGAGTTGTCACTGATGCTGCACCGCTGCACTACGCCGTCCTGCTTAAAGAAAATAACGACTATAAGGCCACACAAACCTACCACTGCACAAATGCTGACCACCATATTGTAACAACCAATAACACCATAATGCATTCATGGTTTAATCGACTGCATCGATGCAAATTTCCCCAACAAATGGTATTAATCTATTACTATTACATGAATATCAAAGTGTTGTATTTCGTCTTAACTAATCACTACTGGTATTGATTCCTGGACTAGTTAAGCTGAATTAATATTTGATGTAAGTGGTTATCGACGCTGTTCTGCAGCACCACTTTCCCCCCTTTTGATAGCAGGCACTGCATCTTAACTGAAAAAGAACAACTTCCTGAAAAAGAACAAGTTACTGAAACTCAAACTTCCTTCACGTTCAACAACAATTTCCAGCAATATCAGAATCTTTACAGCAGATGACACAGGCAGCCAAGGCTGACCAATCAGAGTTCTTGCTTACATTTTTGAGCAGCAGCACGTCAGCGGTGGTGTCGCCAACAGAGGCTACATGCAAAGCTTCTGGAGCAATGCTGTAGCCCCATTATGCACAGCTATAATAAACCCAGCTTTACTCCCCCTTTGTTTTCTGTGCCCACATGATGCATGATGCAACTTTTGTCAACCACCCATGCCTGCAAGTGTCGGCATGGACCTTTGTGCATACATCTGTGTTCAGAGCAAAGTTCATGCAGACTTTACACGCTGACACACAATGTAAAAACATGCATGTGCACATGTGTGTACCCCCAGCTGTGTATCTGAACCTTAAGGTGTTACGGATTTTTAATGACATGAATATTTCAGATTCAGAACCAGTGACAGTGTCATGAAAGCCACTGTTGTAAGACGTTTGTGTGTGTGTGTGTGTGTGTGTGTGTGTGTGTGTGTGTGTGTGTGTGTGTGTGTGTGTGTGTGTGTGTGTGTGTGAACGCACAATGGACCACAGGCTAACAACATACCTTCATTATCCCCCAAGGAACTAGACCTTTACAAATGGGCACCGTCTGTCTCACCCATCACTTAAAACATTTGTTGGACAACAAATCCAGAGACTATACAGTATCAAGAGTGCACAAGTTTAGAATGTGTAAATGATACATGGCTACTGGCGGCTGTGGCTCAGGAGGTAGAGCGGTCGCTCACGGAACAAAAAAGGTCGGTGGTTCGATCCCCAGCCCCCTGCAAGTCTACAAGTTGAAGTATCCTTGAGCAAAGATACTGAACCCCAATTTGAAATACATATCTAAAATACAGTATCTGGAAGAAAGACAAAAAAAAAAAAACGCAAAACGGGGCCTGATGTTTCACCAGCAACCGCCTCACTACCGGATGTCCATTTGTTAAAGAGAGCATCAGAAAGATATACGATCCTGGACTGTTTCTGACTTAATTTCCTGTATGTAGTCACACTGTGAACATCACATCCCAGACCCCCTTTAGCCACAGCAGTAGCAGTTTTGTAGCTGGTTAATGAATAACGCCAAGGAATCAGTGGGAAACACGAAATGGGCTCCCAGTGTCTTCCTTTCCTTCCTCCCTAATAGTTAACCTATAAACACAAACACACACTTACTAATTTGTCAAACACTTCAAGCTGTTTTTAATAGAGAAAAAAAAAACCACTGGTTTTTACATATTTTATCCATTGCTGGACAAATTTCAAAGTCATATTGGCATTGCAATTAACACAACAGCACTCACACCTCACAGACAAGGAGTCATTTTAGCAACTACTGTGAAAACTTCATATCTAAATCATGATATGCGCATATGTGCCAATGTATTCATCTTTTAGGTGGAGGTAAAACTCTGATCAGACACACCTTGTCGGCATAGCATATTTTTCAGCATGGTCCAGAACATAATCCCTGCAGATTAAGGCCCTTTGGGTATTTGTGTGTGTGTGTGTGTGTATGCAATGTGTGCAGTTACATTAAGAGCATACTTGGCTTCCCTAGAATGCCTGCTTCTGCAGTGACTACATACAGCCATCTAGCTGCAGCTCTGTTCTTCAGAGGAAAAACAAGAGAGGGATGGCAGACTTTCCTCTCACGCCCTTTCATCTCCTTTACAGTTCTCGCATTAGCCACGAGGAGAATTTAGAATGTAGCCTAAAAAGAATACTATAACAGCAAGCTCTCTGTAATTTGACTCTTGAATGCATTGAGCATGAGGTGTCACTATGAGGGACTGGGAGAGGAGCAGAGAGGGACAGAGTTGAAGGACGGCAGTACGTCCTTAAGCGGTAATCTCTCTATTCTCTGAGCATTTGTTGCCGGCCATCTAACGGTCCGGTTTAATGTCCACAAGGACCGCTGAGAGGTCCTACACCATTAAAATCACTGCTGCTTTCTAAAGCTGTTGCTGGTCAGGCTTGCATGGCTCTCTTAAAAAAAACCCAACTGGGGCTGTCTCACAAATTGAAGACATTCTGATTTTGCATTTCAAAAGGGGAGCAACTGGGCTCATTGCAGCAACAAAAGGGATAACAATGTTGACATTCCCGACATGTATCCTTTGGTCTTTTCTGAAGGAAACCCAAGCTTGCTCACAGGAGTTGTGGTTGTGAACAGGTTTTTTTTTTTTTTGCCTGTGTCCATCTCTATCATGCAAGCAACACCCTGAAAACATCAGGATCTCTTTATAAATTACTAAGTCTGATCATTCAAACGTCTGATCTGCATCAGAGAAAAAAAAGCCCCAGTTAAGACATAAGAAACTTACCAATCCTCCATATGTTACCACTGCCCCCTACCATCAGGAAATCACTGTAGCATTCCTATAAAATCTACTCTGGCTCTATTGGATTTACATGATGCCTGTTTCCTTCAGCGTCACTGCATTAATTTTACAAAGACGTGCAGTTTTGCGGCAGAAAGTAGAGCCTCGTTCTAAAAGGTGTCATGTGATCACGCATTATTTTTTGTTTAAATTGTGAATGAAAGTTACTTGTGCATAAAAAATGTTGAGTAACTACTGCAGCAGCCAAAATAAGTCATTTTGAAGTCTGAAGGCAACATACATTTATTTAAAGGGTGACTGTGATTAGGGAGCTTGCAACACTGGGGACTGGCTGTTTATTTTTTGAGACTATGTGACAAAGGTTACAGAACAGGCTGAAGCATGAATGTCTACTGGCGAGAGCAAGGAAACAATATTGCAACATTAATGCTGCCCGCCTGACAAAACAATTTGCACCAAAAAAAAAAAAAAACAAAGAACAGGAAAGGAGAAGTTGTTTCCATGCAAGTAAGAAGCAGGCAGCCACGCTCCAGAAGTTAGTTAAAAGTTCCCGAGGTGAAAATCTTAACTTGTCAATTAGCAGCGCCTTCCAAACTGCCAACCTTCACATGAACATAAAGCAGCAATGATCTTGCAAGAGCTCATATATCAGCTGTCAAGTTAGTCATTTGCAAATCCTGCAACATTCAAGCTGTAGCTGCATGTGTTCCTCTACCAGGGGCTGGTTTTCTTCGTAAATAAAATCACTAGTTGTCACTCTGGTTTGAAAAAGTGAGAAGTGTGTGTGTGTGTTTTCAAAGCAATTGCTCGGTGAGCGTGTTTTCACAAGTTTTCACTGGGGGTGCACAAGTACCGTAGCTTGGTGGGGGGTCAAAGAGTCTGGGGGGGCCAGAGAGATGGAGGGGAAACGAGAGGGGGGGGAGTGTATTCGGATGTGTGTGTGTGTGTGTGTGTGTGAGTGAGGGGGTGTAGCAGGGCAGTTGTGGCCGTGATTGAGAGCTCGTCCTTACCGCTATGAGCGTATTATTCCTCTGCTCCGTGGAGGACGCAGAGTCCGGGTCCGGCTGCTTGCTCTGCGGCAGCTTGCTGCTGCCGCCGGCCGACTTCTTGGCCCTCTGCTCCAGACTCCGCTGGTACAGGCTACCCGTCTCTCTCCGCTCTATCTCCAGCTGCTCGGCGTGGGCTTGCTGGTACCTGTTCTCACAGTTGACGTGGTGTCTCCGGCAGCCCTCTATCCGCTGCCTCAGCCTCTCCACCACCGTGCTATGCTTAGTTATGCCCACCGCCCCGGCGGGTACCACGCTCCCGGCAGCCGGGTTCATGCTGTTGTTGATGCAGATACTGCCGTTGGGTCCGGCAGCGGGGGAGGCGAAGTCCCCCATCACTGAGCCGAGTGGCTGCTATTTTGGAAGAACTTTTCTCCCCGTCAAGCTCGCCGCCACCTCCTCCGCCTCCTCCGGCCACCTTCTCCTCCACCTCCACTACTAAATGTCCTCTATCGCTCTGTTTGCACCGGCCAAGGGTCCCGAGCGCACGTGCAAAGAGCGGATGATACGACCGACAACAGACACCGAAGCGAGCAAAAACCGGGAAGGTTTAAAGGGCTGCAAGTCAAAGAGTCACACGATTAATGAGTCGCGTGCAACTGTTTCTTTCCCCCCCCCCCCTCCTCGGCACTGTCTCCAAACAAACCGCTCTCGAAAACATAGAACACCAGCCGGAGTGACACCGGAGCAAAGCCCCAAACTGGGTTCAACAATAAAGCCGCTGCTAACAACAACTCCGCAGGAAAAAACAACAATACCGCGAAGGTGTGGACGTTAGCAGGCACTCTATGGCCATACACACACAATCCGTCCCACAGAGGGACAGCAGCGGCAGTAGTAGCAACAGTCCAGTCGCCGTTTTACCGTGTTGTCCTTAGAGAAAAAGTTTTGCTGCCTGAACCGAACGGGCTCCGGAGTTTCCCAGTGAACTTGCATCTCATATGGTTTTGGTTTGAAAGAAATCCCGGTGAAGATGTTCAGTTGGGAGAAAGAACACAAGCGCCCTCGGTAGTCCGCATATGAGGCAATTTGAAGAAGCCCAGACGGCGCAAATCGCGGAGATGGGAAGCAGTGGCGGAAGTCTGAAGTCACTGGCTGCCGCCTGCCACCATCACAATAATCAGGTCCGCTTCTCCACCATGCCAGCGGAGTGATATCAGGACAAGAGTTGAGTAAAAACCAGCTTGAGGCTGTGAGGAGCCGCTGATGGACACTCAGAAAACCCGGAATGGGTCCAGAGAGGACCGGGCTGTTCCACCTCCGACCTGTTCGCTGTCATTCTGCCATATTGTAATATTGGCTTGTACAACTCAAGCCAAATAATTCGCTTTATGTATTCATTAGTAGCTCATCGTTTCTTCCCCACATTTATCAGAGGAGTCTGAATTAGTATAAAACAAACCTGTTTTCTTGTTTGTTTTTGCTAACAGAAAAAAAACAAAACCATAAAATGTAACAGTTCACAAGCACAAGGAAACCAACATATTGACGATAACAACACATAAGAGAACAGAAATAAGCCTAATTCTAACAAGAGAATCATTAATACGTCATTAATGTCATTAATAATAATGTCATTAATATCCAACATCACACGATGCTTGTTTCTACAAACTTTTGGAAAAAGACACAGCATTTATGAATGAAGTGAAATGATGACGATGACATGTATGTAAAATGAAGGTGTCAAAATTAATGTTTAGCATGGAAGAAGATAATGTTAATATAAAGCTAAGCTTAATAGCTGTGTGCTAAGTGCAAAATTTGAATCAGGGGTCATAACTTCAGTACAACATTTCATAATACATAGTACTGAATAACATGCAGTCTGTAGTAGGTTGAAATCCAAGTTATTAACACATGGACGGGCAGCTGCATACAAAAACAAGAGTCATCTGAAGATGACCATCATCCCCACACTGTACAGCAAGTGCATCAGTATTTGACTCATCATCCATTCCTTTAGTGAGCCTGGAGTAGGGTACACTGTGTTGGATATATGCTATGGAGAGGATTGCCAACCTTCAGAGTCACCTTAAAACCATTTTTCCATGGAAACAACAGAAAATAACATTTGTGGGAAATTCAAAATGCTATAAGGCACGACTACTTATCATGGTGAATATATATGTAATGTTTTGGTGAGGCTAGTACTACTAGTACTACCTCTAGACTAGGCTAAAGGCTAGTACATAGTTTGTGAGATATGCTCTAGACAAACATTTTTTACAGGCAGACATACTGACGATTATTTCACATTTTTTTATTTACACTATAGTATAACTTTTGTTTACAAAATGTAAATAATTAGAAACAAACAGCTTGATGAATGGTTTTAAATTTCCAGATGGATTCAACTGCTGAAGCTCATTTTCAGCTCATTAAAGCCTAAAATATAATCAAATGATCAAACAAAGGGGCAACAGGTGCTCAAACATCCAAAAAATCTGTTAAAGAAGAAGAACTGAGTAACAGACTGTAAAAAGACAAAATTAGGCATTTAGGTGATTTTTCTATACAGCACAACAACAAAGAGTTTAATAGTGTATAAGTTTCACATCCATTTAAAGACCCCGATAAGAAAGAGACGTAAGAACAATTGTGCGTTAATAATTGCCGTTAAAAATACTCCTGCCACAGTGAGGTGAAGGAAAAAAGAAAAGCTGATGTTTTGTTTCAAATGAGAACACCTGTAAAGTCTTGATTCACATCCTCCAATCCAGGATTTGATTCTAGTTTCAAATGAAAGAGCAATCTTCAGCGCAGGATTATTCAGAAAGTTATGAACAGATTTTGAGGACATTTTTTTTAGAGAAGTAAGGTACAGTCCAAAGAACAATCCATTAGATTTTGCTGGTGATCCGATTCATCGTCTGGATCCAGAACTGTTTTAAAGCATTCTTTACCATTGTGGGATAGCAGCAATTACAAGATTGTTGCTTCTAACTTCAGGGATAATGCCTACAATGTTTGGACAAAAATGACACGATTGCATCACCATAAAATCTAGTACACATCAACATTTGATTTGGATCCAAGTAATATTCTGCATCTGGTGATCCAGAACATATCTAGATGCCAAGTTTCCCCCTCTCTCTCTCTTTATCTCTCAGTGTGTGTGTGTGTCTCTCCCATTTTATTTTTATCTGTCATGCCATGAGGGAGTTCTGAGCTCCATCCCCGACTGTTCGGGCCATATGTGCTCTCTTGTCTCTTTCTAACCATCATACCAACACACACTCATGTACCAACACACGCAGTCATTCATCCCTCACACATACTGTACACCAACAGAGACATGGACCTGCACACTACCACATAGACACAACTCACACAATCTACATGGCAAACATCAACAGCATGTGTTTCTGCTTCGACTCCGCTGGGTCTCATTCAGATCTGTTTCTTGTTTCAGTTTTAAAAAATATTACCGCGGTGATTCTTGCACAAACACCAGTGATAAAGATATGTTTCAAACACTAATATGTGTTTAGGATACCAGTTAGTAGTCAGGCTCACTTAGCATATAATGATTTCATTGAGTTGTTTGAGGGCAGCTATTATCGATTGTTTCATCTGAAAATGCTGCGTCTGCATTCAAACTGTTTTTTTTTACATTTCTTTTAGAGTTTTGAAACCAGAATGTCATCATCTTGAGATTTTCCACTTTGATATCACACATCTGTGTTTTGCTTGTGAGGCAATATCTCCTCGCAGCCTCTCATAAGAGGTTCCGTGTCTATAAAATTGCCGGATTTTGTTATTTGAATCAGTTCCAGAGGACTGACAGGATGAAATTAATTAATTTCTTGAAGAAGAACCAAATATTGGATATGTCTCATAAATTTGTTACTTTTTTTCCCCTACTCTGGCCATCGCCTCGTGGAGCCCATTAGAGCTCATGATCGCAGTTTGGAACCATTGTCATAAGCCAGGTTTCCATCCAAATTTAGCGCATATTAAAGGAATTTCAAGAATATCAGCAAAAGAAATAATGAGCGGAAGCTTCAGTGGACGTTTATGAAACTCACATGCTTCATGTACGCCATGATTGATTTGAGAAGTCTGTTTCCATTGCACTTGGAAACATTTTTGCTTTTATGGATATATGAACTATGAACTGAAGACACCAGAATTAATTGAATGAAAGAAGAAATTAGTTTTTTGTTTACAAACACTTTAGGGGATTAATGTTAATTAACCTGTATATGACAATTACAGGTTACATGGTTGTTAAGACCATACTAATATTGTGTTATATATTTTGACAATTGGTATTGTGCGTGTCCGGATTCTGAGTGTGAACCTTTTGCACTCCCTACTTTGTTAAAAAAATATAAATGTAAAAGGTATGTGTCAATGCAAATCCTCTATCTATCTCTAGAAAATTAATAATGCCACTGTATGCTTCACATGTTATAGGTACAAAAATTAGCCATGACTCCACTCTTTTAAGCCATGATGTAAAATAACTTTGATTTACAAGTCTGTTCTTTGTCTATTTGGTATTCAATTATAATTGACAGGAGATCAAGGATTAATCTTTGGGATGCCATGAATGCTTGAACCTCAAATCAGAGCAATCTAGACAGTCAATCAGTCTAGTTAGTCTGGACCAAACTGTTGGACTGTTGGATGGTTGATTGGTTGATTGGTGATGCCTACATTAAACTGTTGGATGGCTGGTTGGTTGGTGATGCCTACATTAAACTGTTGGATGGCTGGTTGGTTGGTTGATTGGTGATGCCTACATTAAACTGTTGGATGGCTGGTTGGTTGGTTGGTTGGTGATGCCTACATTAAACTGTTGGATGGTTGATTGGTGATGCCTACATTAAACTGTTGGATGGCTGGTTGGTTGGTTGGTTGGTGATGCCTACATTAAGCGAATTATTTGGCTTTAGTTGTTTTACACTATGGCAGAATGACAGCGAACAGGTCGGAGGTGGAACAGCCCGGTCCTCTCTGGACCCATTCCGGGTTTTCTGAGTGTCCATCAGCGGCTCCTCATAGCCTCAAGCTGGTTTTTACTCAACTCTTGTCCTGATATCACTCCGCTGGCATGGTGGAGAAGCGGAACTGATTATTGTAATGGTGGCATGCGGCAGCCAGTGACTTCAGACTTCCGCCACTGCTTCCCATCTCCGCGATTTGCGCCGTCTGGGCTTCTTCAAATTGCCTCATATGCGGACTACCGAGGGCGCTTGTGTTCTTTCTCCCAACTGAACATCTTCACCGGGATTTCTTTCAAACCAAAACCATATGAGAGACAAGTTCACTGGGAAACCCCGGAGCCCGTTCGGTTCAGGCAGCAAAACTTTTTCTCTAAGGACAACACGGTAAAACGGCGACTGGACTGTTGCTACTACTGCCGCTGCTGTCCCTCTGTGGGACGGATTGTGTGTGTATGGCCATAGAGTGCCTGCTAACGTCCACACCTTCGCGGTATTGTTGTTTTTTCCTGCGGAGTTGTTGTTAGCAGCGGCTTTATTGTTGAACCCAGTTTGGGGCCTTGCTCCGGTGTCACTCCGGCTGGTGTTCTATGTTTTCGAGAGCGGTTTGTTTGGAGACAGTGCCGAGGAGGGGGGGGGGGGAAGAAACAGTTGCAAGCGACTCATTAATCGTGTGACTCTTTGACTTGCAGCCCTTTAAACCTTCCCGGTTTTTGCTCGCTTCGGTGTCTGTTGTCGGTCGTATCATCCGCTCTTTGCACGTGCGCTCGGGACCCTTGGCCGGTGCAAACAGAGCGATAGAGGACATTTAGTAGTGGAGGTGGAGGAGAAGGTGGCCGGAGGAGGCGGCGGTGAGCTTGACGGGGAGAAAAGTTCTTCCAAAATAGCACCCACTCGGCCCAGTGATGGGGGACTTCGCCTCCCCCGCTGCCGGACCCAACGGCAGTATCTGCATCAACAACAGCATGAACCCGGCTGCCGGGGCGGTGGTACCCGCCGGGGCGGTGGGCATAACTAACCATAGCACGGCGGTGGAGAGGCTGAGGCAGCGGATAGAGGGCTGCCGGAGAAACCACGTCAACTGTGAGAACGAGTACCAGCAAGCCCACGCCGAGCAGCTGGAGATAGACCGGAGAGAGACGGTTAGCCTGTACCAGCGGAGTCTGGAGCAGAGGGCCAAGAAGTCGGCCGGCGGCAGCAGCAAGCCCACGCCGAGCAGCTGGAGACAGCGGAGAGTGACGGTTAGCCTGTACCAGCGGAGTCTGGAGCAGAGGGCCAAGAAGTCGGCCGGCGGCAGCAGCAAGCCCACGCCGAGCAGCTGAAGATAGAGCGGAGAGAGAAGAAGAAGAACTGAGTAACAGACTGTAAAAAGACAAAATTAGGCATTTAGGTGATTTTTCTATACAGCACAACAACAAAGAGTTTAATAGTGTATAAGTTTCACATCCATTTAAAGACCCCGATAAGAAAGAGACATAAGATAAGATAAGATAAGATAAGATAAGATATCCCTTTATTAGTCCCACAGTGGGGAAATTTACAATATTGCAGCAGCACAGTGTACAAAAAACTCAGCAGGAGGAGGGGAAGTAACATTTTTTAAAAATATAATACAATAAAGGAGGGGGGTGTAAAGTGTCTCAAAAATATTTCACAGTACTATTAGAAAAAAGTGTCTCAGTAATTCACACAAGTACTACTAAGTAAGAACAATTGTGCGTTAATAATTGCCGTTAAAAATACTCCTGCCACAGTGAGGTGAAGGAAAAAAGAAAAGCTGATGTTTTGTTTCAAATGAGAACACCTGTTGTTGGAAAAAGAAACTGTACATACATGTTATCATTTTGGATATAATCATATGTTGTCTGACTAAAGCACGAACACTCTTCTGCGTTAGAAGCACCAGCGATTAAAGGGTTGCAGAGGAGTGTTCAAGGTCCTTGTGGAGGAATAATCTTGTGATATGTTTGTGAGACTATCGCAAGGAACAGAAAGTTCATAAACAAGGGTGAAGAAGATGAGCCGAATAACAGACACCTGGCATAATAAGATTGCATAAAAGAATCACACCCACATATCCTTTTTACACTCCGCCTAGTAACTGATTTCTACTTGTGTTTAACCAATGACTATACGATCACGTATTTTGTAATCTGTTTGTGTGTAAAGAATAAAAGAGCTGTGCAAAGGGAAATCGACGAAGCTTCCGTGGAGCAGAGTGCTAACTACACATCTGACCGGACTTCCCTTTGCATGCAAAGTTCAGGAGAACATTGTTGTTGTTGTTTTCTTTCACTTGCCGACCGCTCAGAGGCTAGTTGGGTGTTTGGACCCGACACTGTAAAGTCTTGATTCACATCCTCCAATCCAGGATTTGATTCTAGTTTCAAATGAAAGAGCAATCTTCAGCGCAGGATTATTCAGAAAGTTATGAACAGATTTTGAGGACAATTTTTTTAGAGAAGTAAGGTACAGTCCAAAGAACAATCCATTAGATTTTGCTGGTGATCCGATTCATCGTCTGGATCCAGAACTGTTTTAAAGCATTCTTTACCATTGTGGGATAGCAGCAATTACAAGATTGTTGCTTCTAACTTCAGGGATAATGCCTACAATGTTTGGACAAAAATGACACGATTGCATCACCATAAAATCTAGTACACATCAACATTTGATTTGGATCCAAGTAATATTCTGCATCTGGTGATCCAGAACATATCTAGATGCCAAGTTTCCCCCTCTCTCTCTCTTTATCTCTCAGTGTGTGTGTGTGTCTCTCCCATTTTATTTTTATCTGTCATGCCATGAGGGAGTTCTGAGCTCCATCCCCGACTGTTCGGGCCATATGTGCTCTCTTGTCTCTTTCTAACCATCATACCAACACACACTCATGTACCAACACACGCAGTCATTCATCCCTCACACATACTGTACACCAACAGAGACATGGACCTGCACACTACCACATAGACACAACTCACACAATCTACATGGCAAACATCAACAGCATGTGTTTCTGCTTCGACTCCGCTGGGTCTCATTCAGATCTGTTTCTTGTTTCAGTTTTAAAAAATATTACCGCGGTGATTCTTGCACAAACACCAGTGATAAAGATATGTTTCAAACACTAATATGTGTTTAGGATACCAGTTAGTAGTCAGGCTCACTTAGCATATAATGATTTCATTGAGATGTTTGAGGGCAGCTATTATCGATTGTTTCATCTGAAAATGCTGCGTCTGCATTCAAACTGTTTTTTTTACATTTCTTTTAGAGTTTTGAAACCAGAATGTCATCATCTTGAGATTTTCCACTTTGATATCACACATCTGTGTTTTGCTTGTGAGGCAATATCTCCTCGCAGCCTCTCATAAGAGGTTCCGTGTCTATAAAATTGCCGGATTTTGTTATTTGAATCAGTTCCAGAGGACTGACGGGATGAAATTAATTAATTTCTTGAAGAAGAACCAAATATTGGATATGTCTCATAAATTTGTTACTTTTTTTCCCCTACTCTGGCCATCGCCTCGTGGAGCCCATTAGAGCTCATGATCGCAGTTTGGAACCATTGTCATAAGCCAGGTTTCCATCCAAATTTAGCGCATATTAAAGGAATTTCAAGAATATCAGCAAAAGAAATAATGAGCGGAAGCTTCAGTGGACGTTTATGAAACTCACATGCTTCATGTACGCCATGATTGATTTGAGAAGTCTGTTTCCATTGCACTTGGAAACATTTTGCTTTTATGGATATATGAACTATGAACTGAAGACACCAGAATTAATTGAATGAAAGAAGAAATTAGTTTTTTGTTTACAAACACTTTAGGGGATTAATGTTAATTAACCTGTATATGACAATTACAGGTTACATGGTTGTTAAGACCATACTAATATTGTGTTATATATTTTGACAATTGGTATTGTGCGTGTCCGGATTCTGAGTGTGAACCTTTTGCACTCCCTACTTTGTTAAAAAAATATAAATGTAAAAGGTATGTGTCAATGCAAATCCTCTATCTATCTCTAGAAAATTAATAATGCCACTGTATGCTTCACATGTTATAGGTACAAAAATTAGCCATGACTCTACTCTTTTGAGCCATGATGTAAAATAACTTTGATTTACAAGTCTGTTCTTTGTCTATTTGGTATTCAATTATAATTGACAAGAGATCAAGGATTAATCTTTGGGATGCCATGAATGCTTGAACCTCAAATCAGAGCAATCTAGACAGTCAATCAGTCTAGTTAGTCTGGACCAAACTGTTGGACCAGCCAGCCATCCAACAGATTAATGTAGGCATCACCAACCAACTAACCAATCAACCAACCAATCAACCAACCAACCATCCAACAGAGTAATGTAAGCATCACCAACCAACCAACCAAACAACCAACCAACAGATTAATGTAGGCATCACCAACCAACCAACCAACCAGCCATCCAACAGTTTAATGTAGGCATCACCAACCAACCAACCAACCAGCCATCCAACAGATTAATGTAGGCATCACCAACCAACCAACCAACCAGCCATCCAACAGTTTAATGTAGGCATCACCAATCAACCAATCAACCATCCAACAATTTAATGTAGGCATCACCAACCAACCAATCAACCATCCAACAGATTAATGTAGGCATCACCAACCAACCAATCAAACAACCAATCAACCAACCAACCATCCAACAGATTAATGTAGGCATCACCAACCAACCAACCAACCAGCCATCCAACAGTTTAATGTAGGCAACACCAACCAACCAATCAACCAACCAACCAACCAACCAACCATCCAACAGATTAATGTAGGCATCACCAACCAACCAACCAACCAACCAAACAACCAACCAAACAACTAACCAACCAACAGATTAATGTAGGCATCACCAACCAACCAACCATCCAACAGATTAATGTAGGCATCACCAACCAACCAACCATCCAACAGATTAATGTAGGCATCACCAACCAACCAACCATCCAACAGATTAATGTAGGCATCACCAACCAACCGACCAACCAACCAACCAAACAACCAACCAACCAACAGATTAATAGGCATCACCAACCAACCAACCAACCAACAGATTAATAGGCATCACCAACAAACCAACCAACCAACCAACCAACAGATTAATGTAGGCATCACCAACAAACCAACCAACCAACCACTCAACATAGATAAAAATGAACACTGCCGCTTTCAGATATTTCAATTGGTTTTCTATTTTTACTGCATTGCTTGTTAAGCATTATTTGTATTTCAGTTTATTATCAGATCAAGTTAAGGTAAAGCGTGTTATTTCCAATCCTTGTAATCATTGGGAGGGGATTCCTGCAACTGTCATATTGACATTCGGTGGTGGAATGAAACCCACATGTGAGTCATGTTCCATTGGGTTGGACAACAACTGAAAAGCACTTTAAACGATTAGACATTACTAGATTGTACTCATTTTCTTTTAATTCAGTACAGATTTAAGACAAAGTGAAAACATGTTTTCACTGCAACTTCCTCCTCTGTTCCCTTGTGCAACACAAACCACTGCGTTGCGTCACAACGATCAGCTAGTGACGAGCACGGTTTGATAAAGACACTCAGCTGTGTGTCCATGGACGTGTGAGTTCTTGTGTGTGTGGCTTTGACTAGTGCTCTGGTGCTGCCGGTTTAGCGCCTCAGGAATGAATGGAATGTTGTTCTACACACACACACACACACACACACACACACACACGCACGCACGCACGCACGCACACACACACCTCGACACACACAGCACCAATGAACCACATTCTCAAGTGCTTGCTTTCTCCTATTTTTTTTTACGAAGTCCTCTCTTCTCTGCTACCATAATACTGACAGATTTTCCTTTTTTGCTTAATTTGTCATCTAATGAGATGATTTTACTTTTCATTCATTGTGGGTGTCAGCACTGACATTGTGGGAGTGTGTGGTTGTGGATGTTTGCAGGATTTTGTTAGACTCTAGACTCAAAAACAGTCATCGTTAATTAAAAATACAGGTCTCTCAGTATAAAACATAAACGCAGGGTACTATATGCCGATGCTACACTGTGTGAAGCTATAGATGTCTGTGCTTCAGATGTCTCAGAACACATGCAGTTAGCCAGACATTCCTATTAAAGAGGAGAGTTGTTTCTGAGACGTTAAAGTGAATATGAAGAGATGTTATGTTGTTTGCACTGGATGTGCCACTGCCTTACGCTCTCACACAAAACAATGGAGAGAAGTATTTCTTTTCTGTTCTAGCTGTCATGCCGGTTTGTCTGCTCACAACTTCATGTGATGGAACTAAAGAATGATTTTACACAAAAGGTGTGTACGCACACCTGCACGCATAGAAACACGCTCAGGGTCAAGAACTGAGAGCTGGAGGGAGCTATATCGAGCTATATCGAGCGCAAACAACGATGTCAGTGTGTCTGTCGACGAGTTGCTCTCTTTCAGTCATCATAAAACAAACACATTCAGACCAAATGTAAACATCCACAAAGAAAAGGAGAATGTGCCTAAGCCTAATTAGAGGATTTCCTCCCACAATGACACCACGTATCTCCTATTACTATTTTTTCAAATGGCCTTTTCTGTCTTCCTCTGCATTCACCAATATATACTTTTGGAGCATTTTGACATTCACACCATACTGTTAACCCTGTGATGACCCCTGACACATGCTCAGTAACCCCACTGGGGCTCTCCTACCCTTCGGGCTCTTCGGGAGACATCCCTCCCTCGAGTGGCAGAGAAAGAGAGAGAGAGAGAGCACAACCTGCCTCTCTCTCTCTCTCTCTTTCTCTCTCTCAGTGGAGAGGTTGCTGGGTTGTTGCGCTAGACCGTCTGTCTCTAAATATTTAATGTACACGGCACTGCCTCTGAGAGAGAGATAAAGAGAGAATCAGGGTGGTTGATATATTGATGAGCCACAGAGAGGGCAGAGGATTGGATGGAGAAGAGAAGGAAGGATGAGAAATAGAGGAACAAAAGGAGGAGTTGGACAGAGAGATGTGAGAGACAACCTTGCTCAAGGGCACACTGATAGTGTGTGTTAGTGAGAGGGTGTGCACAGTTGTTTGGTTCCAGTCCACAGCCGAATTTTGCCCATCCTGTTCGAAGGTGTCCACTCTGATACCGTATGATTCGTCTAGTGGATTCTTAATTTTATGTTGCGACAAGGCAGCGGTTCAGGTCTGCTTGAGTTTAGGCAAAACAAAACAAAACAAAACAAAAAAACAACCCATGACTAGGGTTGAAAATACACCGTCACTACAAACAGGCCTGCAAAAGTCCCAGCGTCTCCTTAAAAAACAGAAAATCTTTCTGTCCTGACGGACCGCTGAAATATCCAGATGTCAGTTGGTCTCAAACTGTGGCCTGCTGCTCGGCGCCTCTCTCGCCTGGTGTCACACCATCATCATCCCTCCTCCTCCTGATAAGGAACCTCAATAAGGGAAGTTCAAATACATGAAATGTGAAATGTGTCAGTTCAGAAATGTTAATATGATACATATGTAAAATGCAATGCAAACACTTTATTCTGATGACACGGCTGTGCAAACTATCCTTTGGATAGACGAGGATAATCTGAAACTGGTTATTCTTTAAGATCAGCTCTCTCCTCAAACACAGTGTATTGATATCAGTGAGCCCTCAAGTGAATATTTTAGCATCGGAGCATGTTGACATGTGAATTGAAAGTGTCATACTTACGTTTGCATAGTGCTAAATTGGTTGGCTATCATTTCTAAATGTTGTCTCCTTTTTACAAAATCATGCATTAAAAAGTATTAGAAAGAAGCTTCATGTGGTGGGGGATATTGATGACTATGTCTCCTTGTTATATTTTGCTATGTAATTTGCATTGTGACGTGTTGCCAGTTAAAGGAGAGACATGTCCAACTGTTCTGAGTCTGGAGTAGACAATAAATTGCAGCTTAGAAATAGAAACAAGCTGCCAAACAACTCAGAGTCTATTGGTCAAAATGATTGTTTTACCCTTTTTAAAAAAAATGTTCTTTCTAGAATGCGAACATTGATGATTTTTAAAAATGGAAATGCATCATTGCACCATAGTACTTCTATGTCAACATTTGCAGATGAGCTCTTTTCCAGTGAAAAGTGCAAATGACAAAAAAAGAAATGATACAAGCAGACTAATAAGCATGCAATTTAACATATTTGAATATCACTATCCTTCAACTTGTCAATGAATGTGCTGCATGAAACGAGCCTGTTCATGGCGGTTTGTGTACTTACTCATTTCTCCCTCTTTACCTTTACAGAAATACAGCTGCTGAAACTACAGATGATTCATGCCATCCACCCTCCAGACTAGAGACTGCTCTTTGTCTGTACATGCTATTATGGCAAGCTAGCAGGTTTCAGAGGAAGTGTGATGTCGGTCTTCATGTTGCATATGGTCTCATGAGAAACGGAGAAAAAGATTTTGAGGAGAGAGAGGACTAAATCCTCACAAATCAGTCGGGCTACAATTCTATGACTTTAACTTGTCACACTTGTGTTCCAAATAAGTATTGTAATAGAAAATATGATGAGCTAATGCACGTTTAATGAGAAACATGCCATTTCAACAGTGTGTCCATGACCTGACATTAGACTCTGATGTGATGTAATAAGTGCTGATCCTCATACAGGACTGTTATTGTTACCCACACATACACACACATTACCACAGCGTTTACTCCCACGCCAGTCCAAAACCTCTGGCTGGGAAACAAGACATGGTGACTGCCCTCGCTGTGAAGGCTGGAGATGAGAATCAGATTGTTTTCTGCCTGATCAGCTGTTTCAGAGGAGTAAGCAGCTGAAGACAGAGCTTTTGAAAAAGCAGACTTCTGCAGAAAAGGACTGATTTCAGAGGGAAGGGACAAATATAAAAGAAAACAGGTGTTATGAGGAAAAAGTGATTGTTAGAAAGGTGAGACACACAGATGAGGATGGACTGTTAATGACAGTAAAAAGGCAAAAAAAAAAATACAAACACACATATATGCACCTTTGTACGCACACTCACATGTGCTTGTCATGATCACAAAGGATGCTGGGTAATTATGCTAATGAAATGTAAATGCCCTCTCTCATTAGAGAACGACATCTTCTTTCCTTTGGAAATATGTTAATTCTTAAGTACCATGAACACATGACGTGTCTCCTCTGTTTATAGTTAACCCTGCATACATGCACAAAAGCACACACATGCCTACACCTTTGCAAACACGCATGCTAACAACCACACACGAACACAAACAGACACACACAGATATATAAACAACAGGTACTATTTGCATATGAGACTGATATACTGACAGACCTGTGCCATCAACAATACTGTGATCTGATAGATACATGCTTTATCAAATAAAATCTATTTTAATGCAATCATTCAAGCTAGTATCAAAACAGCTACAATATAATAATATTATATGTATATAATATAATAAAAAATCTACAATATAATAATATAGTATATTACATAATAAAACAACTACAATATAATAATATTATATGTATACAATATAATAAAACAACTACAATATAATAATATTATATGTATATAATATAATAAAAAAACTACAATATAATAATATTATATGTATATAATATAATAAAAAATCTACAATATAATAATATAGTATATTACATAATAAAACAACTACAATATAATAATATTATATATATAATATAATATAATAAAACAACTACAATAACACACACATGTAACACATTGAAACATAACAGTGTGACAGTCTGACTTCCAAATTTAGATCACAGTCTGTTCATGACTTCATGGCTGCGTTTATGAACTCATGACACTATCAAGACATTCTGTGTCCACACAGGTCAGCAGGAGAAACACCACCACCACAGACTGATGGGAATAGCTCCACACACACACTCTGACTAACCAGACACTCACTGTAGATCCTTTAATGACTGCTATTTGACATGTTTCTTGCCTTGTCATAGTGATGCAAGGCAAATAGAACAATTGACTATAAGAATGTTTTGTCTATGCGAAAGCAGAAAAACAAGGTGGTGCTGACTCTGCAGCACTGATGCCCAAATAATTCACTTAAAACGTTTTTTGAACCCAAATCTTGCAACTGGCAAGGATGGAATGGTTTTTTACCAGCTGCAGTTGGTAAAATATCTCCCTGGTTGAGACCAAAACTGGATCTAAATTAAGAATTAATATTGTACATCGACTCATCACATGACTCCAAATGAATGCTAATATTTGCTCCCTATCTAATCGCTGGGAAAATAAACAACTGTTTGCTAATAAGTTTGCTGTATCAACTTACAACATGATAAGTCATTGCTACATTCACAACATGTGTTTGTTGTCATCAAGTGGGCAAAAATCAATTATTGCAGGTTTAAAACTGTGTGAATGAATTTGATGTCATCTGATATTACTGAAGATATTAAGCTATTCAAAGGTTATACATTTAGAACCAAAGCTGAATCAGGTTCAACTTTTGCTGCAACACAATGTGACATAATCCAGCAAGGAGCTACAGTACATTGGCCTATGACATGGATGTGAGCCAACATTGCTGGTGGATGACTTTGTAGCATGAAGGCCACATTTTTATACTATTTACCACCAGGATAAAAGATGAAATTGTTGATAACTTTACGGGGCTGTTAAAACCGATCTACTGCATGGTACTATTGATGATATTGAGTTTTCACCCAATATGTTGTTGTCTGACCAGTATCTTAAAAAACACCACACTAACACACCCCCTGTGCTGTTTTAACGTATATAGTGCCCTTTATGTGCTCTGTTCGTTATTTAAGTTTGCCATATGGTTGAGGTGCAATGCTAAACCACTGTAGCCCTTTAATTAACTCTGAATTACTGTAATGCAAACCCACTTGCAAACACTGGCAGTCCCGTTTTACTTAAGACTTCAAAAATAACAAAAGTCACTTTGCAGGTGTTTTGGTCAAAACAAATGTAAATGGACCATCTCAGAAATCATGACAGCGTCTGTACTGAACCTATCAACTACAAGGGATGTGACATATACTGAATATAGTGTACAAGCTTTTAACTGGCAGGAAAATGATTGATATTAATTATTTAGTTACTTAAAGGATGAATTTCTATGTCTTTGTGTTTTCCAGTGCAACAAAAACTCACTGTGCTGTTTGGTTCATATAATTTAATTTAAGAACCAACAGCTCCATAAATATGGGGCCCAGTAGATCACCTGAGTAACTACCAACTATTGCTGACTATGCTGTACTTATCTTTAGCTGTAGCTATTGTTATCGTGAGCTCAGGTAGCTGTGGAGCTAGTGCTACCACAGCTGTCTGAGTGTGCCTGGACCATGACCTACTGTAGGATCACAGGGGGGTCACCATGGGCTCTGTAGCCCCCCAGTGAACACAGCTAGACACTGGACACAGTCTGATGACAGGGGATACAGAACAGAGGAGCTAAGGCAAGGATGATGACTCTGGGGGCCGAGACAACAAAGGGCATTGGCAGCAGGCAAAATTTTAAAACCAGAGGTTATTGACCGAAACGTTTTTTTTTTAAGTTAAGTTTTTTAAGTTTAAGTTTGCGGCTCATTTGAATTCAGAAGGTCTGTTTTTCTGTTTAGCAAGTAAAATAGGTGTGAGAATAATTCCTCTCTTGACATGTAGTTTATTTTGTTTACTTATTAGCTTGTGAATTCAGCCAGGATGAGCCGGATATACGTTCAGTAGATCCCTCTTTAACACAATACATGGACATCTTTGACACAACATCAACACGATGGTATATCTTACATATTGCACCTTTAATGCTACAGAGGGTGTATCAGTATGTATATGCTGATGAATACTGCTCTGTTCTGTCCTGTGGTTTCTGGGTGACAGTCTGAAGTAATGGCAGTTCAGAGTGCAGGCAACTGTGTGTGTGTGTGTGTGTGAGAGGGAGAGAGGACAGCGGAGGGGGAGGTGAATGCGGGGGCATGTATGGTGAAAATTGTAAACTAACACTGTAGAATTCCATGGCTGCCTGCAAAACCTGGAGTGGAGTTTAAGCAGAACAGGGCAGATAGATAGATAGATAGATAGATAGATGATAGAGAGATAGATAGATAGATAATAGAAAATAGAAAATAGAAATACTGGCACACAGCAGTTTTTTTTAAGTAAAAGGGGAACAACTGTTTCAAAAGCATCAGCAAAGACACCATTCAGAGCAGAGTAAACGTCCGCAAAGGAAGCTCCATTATATTCATTCATTCATTCATTTTCTATAACCGCTTATCCTGTGCAGGGTCACGGAGGGGCTGGAGCCTATCCCAGCCGACTTGGGGCGTGAGGCGGGGTTCACCCTGGACAAGTCACCAGTTCATCACAGGGCCACATAGAAAGACAAACAACCATTCACACTCACATTCATGCCTACGGTCAATTTAGAGTCACCAACTCACCTATATTGCATGTTTTTGGTGGTGGGAGGGAGCCGGAGAACCCGGAGGGAACCCACGCAGACACGGGGAGAACATGCAAACTCCACACAGAAAAGTCACAGGTCCTTTTTGCTGTGAGGCAACAGAGGCAGCATGGTGGAGGATCCTGAGGATTCCATGCTTGTTGGAATTTGTATGGGTTTAAGTTAATTAAAAGAGACTGTTGGGCCTTGACAAAGGTTTGCGCTCTACTTAATGCCCTTCTGATTATTCAAGTATTATACATAACAGTACTGCAGTTCAAATGGCTTATACTGTCTGCTGTAATAGATATTCAATTAATTTAATGAAGTTATTTAATTTTTATTCACGTTCACACATTATTATTCACATTTTATTCACTCAACATGCTTGAAAACCACTGCATTGGATGTGACACTACATTGAACTAAGTGAAATTAAATAAACAATGTACATGTATGTCGCGGGGTTCTCCTTCACAACTCCTCCAAAGAGGCAAAAACGATGGCGTAGTCACAAGAATATCTTTGGTGCCGTTTATTTACAGGTGCAAAACAAAATAAATGTCCAGACAATTTACCTCGCAATTTCATAAAAGTATTTACAAAACAAAAGAATGAGTTCCTCAGTAACTCAATTGTTCACAATATACTCCGACAATTTCAAACACTCGATACGCTGTTAACTGCTCTGTCTCAAACCACACTCTCCGCCCCGGGCCTGAGGCAGCCTCCTTTATATGTGACTAGCCCCGCCCAGGAGTCCAGAGTATGATCAAATTTACCCTTTTACCTTATTTTCCCTGCTACACACTTCCTTCCAAACAAATGTACATCTTGTAATTTCAAGAAAATAATCCCCACTTCAAACATTTATTCACATCACCAACACATGCGATTCAGTAACAGAAATAATTATAATAAAGAAAAAGATTCAATCGTGGCGTCACGTGATGTGACGTCAATGCGGGATATCCCGTTTTAAAGGCGCCAAACATTTGGGCACGGTTTGGCCAACATAACCACGATGCCCTGGTGAGTATGTGCTATGTACGGTGTGTAATTGTATATGTGTGTATGTATGTATGCTTCTTTTAAACTGTACAACCGAGTGTGCACCCTCAGCTGCGCAACAGAGGGAGAGGGGGAAAACTGATTTGGTCCGATTTTTGACAGGGGGGGGAAACGGGGAAATGTTTGGTGTGTGTGTGTGGCTGTGTGCTGCCCGCTATTAGCGTCAGACCCGCTCCTTCACATCATCCCCCTCCTCCCGGAGGCTGGCGATGTGCGGCAGCCTAGAAAGGTAGTCTGCTACCACATTGGCTTTGCCTGATCGGTGCCGGACATTGAACCTGAAAGGCTGGAGGGAGAGGTACCATCGGGTTAGGCGGCTGTTCTGGTCCTTCATGGAGTTGATCCAGGTGAGAGCTCTGTGGTCAGTTTCCAGATCAAACTCTCGTCCCAGCAAATAGTACCGAAGACTCTCCAATGCCCATTTAATGGCCAGCCCCTCTTTCTCCACCGTGGAGTATCTGGTTTCCCGTGGCTGCAGTTTACGACTCAGGTACAGGACTGGCTGTTCCTCTCCTGGTTCACCTTGGGCCAGGACTGCTCCAAGTCCCACTGCAGATGCATCCACCTGTACTAGATATCTTTTATTAAAGTCCGGACTTTTGAGAACAGGAGATGAACAGAGATGTGCTTTTAGAGTACTGAATGCTCTTTCACAGTCATCTGACCAGGTCACTGGGTTCCTCTGGTCCTTGCTCGTCAGTGCTGTGAGTGGGGCTGCAATGGTGGCAAACTGGGGCACAAACCTTCTGTACCAACCAGCTAATCCAAGGAAGGACCGTACCTCCTTCTTGGTCCGAGGTCGAGGGCAGTTTTGGATAGCTTCCACCTTATCCACTTGTGGCCGCACCTCTCCTCGTCCTAGTTGGTAACCCAGGTATCGTGTCTCCTGCCGTGCCCACTCACATTTCGAAGGGTTTAATGTTAAGCCAGCCTTCTGGATTTTTCCCAAGACCAGTGATAGGTGCTTGAGATGCTCGGCCCAAGTGTTGCTGAAGATCACTACATCATCCAGGTAAGCTGAGCTGCAGTGATCACAACCCTGTAGGACTCGGTCCATCAACCTCTGGAAGGTGGCTGGTGCCCCATGGAGTCCAAATGGCATCACCGTGAACTGGTACAGTCCAGCTGAGGTTCTGAACGCTGTATATGGTCGGCAGGACTCCTGCAGTGGCACTTGCCAGTACCCCTTACACAGATCAAGGGTGGTGATGTACTGGGCTGCTCCTATCTTCTCCAGCAGGTCGTCAATTCTTGGCATCGGGTAGGCATCAAACTCTGAGATGGAGTTGAGCTTCCTGAAGTCCATGCATATCCGGAGTGTCCCATCCTTCTTGGGAACGATAACCACTGGACTGCACCACTCAGAGTTGGAAGGCTCGATCACACCAAGCTTCAACATTTCCTCCACCTCTTCTTGCAGCTTTTCCACTAGCTGTTAGGGGACACGGTAAGGGCGTTGGCGTATTGGCTGTCCATCTTTTAGGCGGATGACATGCTTAACAAGGTTAGTTTTTCCTGGGCTGGCATTGAAGAGCGATGGAGCTTCCTGGAACACCTGATGAAGCTGTGTGACTTGCTCTGGAACAAGATGTGTCAACAAAGGGAAAACAGTCACATCCCGTGTTTTGGGTCCCATCTCTGCTTCCTCTTCTAGGTCCACCTTCCTCACCAGCAGAACCTGGCCTGAAGCCGGGATTTGACGCTCCTTCCACTCTTTCAGCAGGTTCACATGGTAAGTCTGTTTTGTTTTTTTCTTCTCAGGGTGGTGGACCTCATAGGTGACCGGGCCCATTTTGCGGGTGATGACGTATGGTCCTTGCCACTTTGCCAAGAGCTTGCTGTTGGAGGAAGGAAGAAGCAACAGGACTTTCTGGCCAGGTTGGAACTCACGGTGTCGAGCCTGTTGGTCATACCAGGTCTTCTGGGTTTTCTGTGCCTCACGCAGGTTGACCTCTGCCTTCTCCTGGTATTGTGCCAACCGATCCCGCATCTCCAGCACAAATTGCACCACCTTCTTGTTGCTTGATGTGGTGGAATGGCCCTCCCAGCCCTTGCGGAGGAGATCTAATGGTCCCTGTACCTCCCACCCATATAGCAGCTCGAATGGGGAGAAACCTGTTGAAGCCTGGGGAACTTCCCGGTAGGCAAACAGCAAAAATGGCAGCCAGCGATCCCAGTCCTTACCGGTGTCATCCACAAACTTCTGGAGCATCTTTTTAAGTGTCTGGTTGAATCTTTCGACGAGACCATCAGTCTGTGGGTGGTAAGGGGTAGTTTTAATCGCTGAGATACCGAGTTGCTTCTGGAAGAGCTGCATCAACCTGGAGGTGAAGTTGGTACCCTGGTCAGTCAGGATCTCATCCGGTATCCCCACTCTGGAGAACAGTTGAATCAACGCACGCAGGATAGTGGGAGCAGTAATGGTGCGCAGGGGGAAGGCCTCTGGAAACCGGGTGGCATAGTCACACACCACCAGAATGTACTGGTGACCGCCGCTGCTTTTCACCAGAGGGCCCACAATGTCCATGGCAATCCTGCGAAAGGGAGTAGAAATGACAGGAAGTGGCAGCAGAAAAGCTCGATCAGACTTTCGGACAGCGCCTGTTTTCTGACATGTGGGGCATGTGGTGCAATATTTCTGAATGTCTGTGTACATGGAGGGCCAATAAAAACGTGAACCGACGCGTAGATAGGTTTTGTGGCGGCCGAGGTGTCCGGCCCAGGGAACTGTGTGTGCCAGGTGCATGACAAGTGGTCTACAACCATTAGGGATTACCAAGCGTCTGAGGTCATCGTTCACACAGTATAACACATCTTTATCAACAATGAACCTCTCTTTCCCCACACAGTTCTCATTTGTCTCCTTCCCCACCTTAGCAAACAACTTGTTCAAGGTTTCATCTTCCCTCTGCAACACAGAAATGTTTTCAGGTATTTCCCCAAATTTATCTTCCATCAAAGACCTTTTTTCTGGTTCTGTTGGCCTTAGCTGCTTCTCAAAGCGGCGTTGGCGACGGGATTTTCTTGGCCCCTTAGTGCCACCCTCACACAGACTACTGTCGAGGTCTGGGAGTGGTTGGACACCTGCTTTAGCACTGGCCCGAGTAACCACCGTACATGTAACATTCACCTTGCCCCCTCTAATTTCCCCACAGTCAGTTTCTGGCAGTTCATTTTCCTGCAGCAAGTGCATGAGAACAGGTAAGTCTCTTCCCAGAACAGCATCAACAGGCAGGTTTTCTACCACCCCAACAGTCAACAGGTAAGGCTGTTCATCAATGTTCACAGTTAGATCCGCTGTTGGATAGGGGTGCTCATCCCCATGCACACACAAAATGTCTGTTTGTCTGCTGTAGTCAATACTGCCCACTGGAACCAGATTTTGTTTAACAAGGGTCATGACGCTACCAGTGTCCAACAAAGCCGTAACATGCTGTCCATTCACAATCACAGTCTTATAGTGTTGAGCACTCTTATCCTCCTTCCTGGCAGATACCACCTCTAATCGGGGTGCATAGCAAGCGCCTGTGACCTTAGCTTTGCGTATGGGACACACAGAAGCTTTGTGGCCTGGCTGCTGGCAGTAGAAACAAACAAAGTCCTTACCATATGCTCGTTGGTTGGTTGGGGTGCTGGTGTTACCTGCAGCCTCCTGGCTGTTCTCTCTCTTTGTATACCTGGTCTGGGGCAGCTGGGGTGTGGGTCGATGTGCTGTACTGGTGGAACGTGGAGCTGGACCCCCTCTCCGAGCGTTGAGGTACTGTAGCGCCAGCTTAGCAGCAGCAAGCCCCTCCTCTGGCTCATGCTCCTTCACCCACGTCCTCACCTCGAAGGGTAGTATCCGCAGAAGCTGCTCCAAAATGATGGCCTCCCCAATCTCCTCCTTGCGGTGTTGCTCAGGCCGTATCCAGCGTCGATACAGGCTCTTCAGGCGGTGGTAGGTCTCGGTGGGGTTCTCACCAGGTGGTACTGTAGTCGATCGAAACTGCTGACGGTACGTCTCTGGGGAGATGTCGAATTTGGTCAGCAGTGCCTCCTTCAAGTCTGGGTAACAGTGGGCTCTCTCCTCATCCATTGCAGTGTAGGCCTCCAACGCCTTCCCCGATAGCAGTGGAACGAGTCTGCATGCCCACTCACTCTCTGGCCATTTCCACGTTTTAGCAATACGCTCAAAACGTAATAAATAGTTCTCAATGTCCTCACCACTTTGATATTGTGGGATTTTTGGCTCAGAATATTTTCTCCATTCTTGCCCTGGCTCTGGTCTGGCTCCCGAGTCTTGAAGCTGGAATGATGGCGGCTCTGCTCGTGTACTCCGGTGCACACGTGGTGGTGCTGGTGTTGGCAGTTCTAGCCTGGGACTGCCCACTGTCACTGAGGTTGGAGTTGCAGCGGCATCTCGCAAGTTGAGCGCAGGTGGTGCTTGTGCAACCCCCTGACGCGGATGGATGTCAGGTTGAGGCACCATGTCAGCCTGTGGAAGAGCGGCTCTCAGACCCCTGAGCTCGGCCAGCAGGCCCTCTTCTCGCCTTTGCTGCATTGTCAAGAAGTCTCTCAACATGTGGAACAGTTCTCCCCCATGTCCGCCCTCTGACGCTGTACCAGCGGCTGGGGATGTCCGGTACTTGCCTTCCTCATACTCATCCTCCGATGATGAGGGAGGTACGGTCTCCCAAGCTGGGTCTGCACTGGCGGAGGCCCCCTCTTCTTCCTGCTCTCCGCTGCGCTGTGACCGCAGACCTGTGCGCAGCCTTGGCGGCCGGATAATATTCTTCTTTCGACTAGCCATCCCACTTCTGACACCAATTGTCGCGGGGTTCTCCTTCACAACTCCTCCAAAGAGGCAAAAACGATGGCGTAGTCACAAGAATATCTTTGGTGCCGTTTATTTACAGGTGCAAAACAAAATAAATGTCCAGACAATTTACCTCGCAATTTCATAAAAGTATTTACAAAACAAAAGAATGAGTTCCTCAGTAACTCAATTGTTCACAATATACTCCGACAATTTCAAACACTCGATACGCTGTTAACTGCTCTGTCTCAAACCACACTCTCCGCCCCGGGCCTGAGGCAGCCTCCTTTATATGTGACTAGCCCCGCCCAGGAGTCCAGAGTATGATCAAATTTACCCTTTTACCTTATTTTCCCTGCTACACACTTCCTTCCAAACAAATGTACATCTTGTAATTTCAAGAAAATAATCCCCACTTCAAACATTTATTCACATCACCAACACATGCGATTCAGTAACAGAAATAATTATAATAAAGAAAAAGATTCAATCGTGGCGTCACGTGATGTGACGTCAATGCGGGATATCCCGTTTTAAAGGCGCCAAACATTTGGGCACGGTTTGGCCAACATAACCACGATGCCCTGGTGAGTATGTGCTATGTACGGTGTGTAATTGTATATGTGTGTATGTATGTATGCTTCTTTTAAACTGTACAACCGAGTGTGCACCCTCAGCTGCGCAACAGAGGGAGAGGGGGAAAACTGATTTGGTCCGATTTTTGACAGGGGGGGGAAACGGGGAAATGTTTGGTGTGTGTGTGTGGCTGTGTGCTGCCCGCTATTAGCGTCAGACCCGCTCCTTCACAATGTAATTAAAATACTTATGTTTAGGCCTTTTTTTTGAGTGCTTAATCCTCACTTAACGTGTTTTCTTTGCAGTTTACATCAAACAAGCAGCTCAGGCTGGTTTTGGCAAGATTGTGAGAAGAAACAAAAAGTTCAATATGTTGTGCAATGAAAAGACTTCCAAAAGAACATAAGGAAATCATCAGTCAAGGTCTTCTAACAATTTTAACAGGAATCTAAGATTTCTATGTAAAACAATATTAGTGTCCTAACATAGAAATATTAACAGTACAGGTTCTAAAGGGCACTTTATTAAATTAGGAAACCCCCACTCTACTCAACATGGTACAGTCTAGGTTCCTCCACTACAGTATAAACCACATAGGATGTTGTCACTTCCTAGTTTGCAGCTTGAACCCATGACCAGCAGGGAAAACGGATTAGTTTTCATGTAGCAAACATTTGGTGGATTGTGTAGAATCAATATATCAATTACAATAGGATGAAAAATAGCAAATTAATAAATGGAGGAACAAATATTTTCATGAATCTTTTAAAATCCTTGAAGAAACATGTTCATACTTCTGATGCCAGAGGTTACTGCCTGTTCACTTCTTGTATGACAGTACCTCACTTTGACACTACATAATAATTCTAAATGGGTTTTTAACATTTTGCATGTAAAAAAAAAGAAAAAGAAATTAAATCTGCCAAATCAAAGTGCCAGTTTGCATAATAAATTTGTCTTGCCTTTTGACAACTTCAAAAACTGTAATAATAATAATAATAATAATAATAATAATAATACATTTTATTTGTAGAGTGCTTTTCAAAATACTCAAAGACACTTAACAGGTGCAGATATAAAAAGGAGAACAACATATTAAAAAAAGGAATCAATATTAGATATTAAAAGACAAATATAAACAGATCTAATGACAGCAACAAGAAACTAATTACACACTAATAACACTTAAACATTAAAAACACAAACTGTACAAACTGTAAAATTCACAGTATGATTAGTTGTCAGTCTGCTCATATCTTATCAGTATGAAGTAAATAATGCATGATGTATGTAGCTTGGATTCAGGACGTCTCCTGTGTTTTGAACTGGGTTCCTTATTTTTCCTGAAGGTCATCCAGGTCTCTCTTCACTTTAATGTTGCAATCATCACAACATGCATATGAGTTCGTTTATGGCTCTAAAATGTCAATTTATAAGTGTGAGCAACAAATTGCTGTAAAGTACATCACAAGATTCTATCTTTACATAAATTCCACAATTTCCTTTTTTTTTCCAGATGGCTGAATTTAGCTATGACTCTGCAGAGATTCATCATCGGACTCATTCACAGAAACACTCACACAAATAGACACGCACTGTGTTGAGGTCATAGAGAGACACAATGTGCTGATGTGCTCAGTACCAGAGTAGCTGGGAGACAGACAGATGGACGGGTGCTCTTTTAACATCCTCTTCTCCCTGTGTGTGTGTGTGCACATCTATTGTGTGACTGTGTGATCTGTATGTGTGTGCACCATGCCGAGCATAACACTGGCAGAGCACTGGTGCCAAAGTGGGCATCTGGTCTGTGGACTATCACAGGGGAGAGAGAGAGAGAGAGAGAGAGAGAGAGAGAGAGAGAGAGAGACACAACAATATTCACCTTCTCTCTCTCTCTCTCTCTCTCTCCTGCTACAGATCTTGCTGTGGTTCTTGGATGTCACTGTGCAGTAATAATTAAATAAACACACACAAAGAAAAAGAACGATAGAGCACACTGGTTGCATATTTGAAAAACAAACAGCTGTGGACCCCATATAATAATTAGAGAGAATCACCATACATACACAAACAGGGGCCAGAATAAAGGTCACACACTTAGTTGATTTATTTTCTGACAGAATCAGTGATATGTGTGTGTGTGTGTGTGTGTGTGTGTGTGTGTGTGTGTGTGTGTGTGTGTGTGTGTGTGTGTGTGTGTGGTGGGGGATGGGTAATACACACTTGACTAATAAATACAAACCTATCTCCAACACCTAAAGCCTCAGTTTAAACAATAAAACATCATCCCCCACCAGCCTTTGTTGTCTGTTCGCCGTGGATTGTTTTGGGTGAAACCTCTGCTTTACTGTCACCAGTGTCACTCTGTGTTACTGTGTTACACTGTGCGATTGTGATTGTTAAAGCTGATCTGCGATCAGCAGCGAGGCTGCAGGGAGCAGACCAGGCTGCAGTCTGTGGGTAAGGTTTGGATTATCAGCAAACAGTTGCGTGTTAAGGGTAATCCTGACGCTGTGAAATTGCTCCCATAAATGTCAGTTCTTTCCCAGCTTTATGGGGCTCTTGAACCCTCTGCAGGCAGACATGTGCGAACACAAACGCAACAGAACATGAGCAAGTGGAGCCAATTATGGTCATGCAAACAGAACAGAGAACAGATGCACCAAAATGTGAACATTTATATACACACAAATGCATGGAAATAAACACAGAAAAGTGCAGTTGCAAACACATTTTCTCTCTAAGAAAAAACAACAACACATGCATAACTGTAATTCATACTATCTGCACAGATTGTGCAAGTAGTTATTGTCTGCAGGCTAGACTTTTAATACACAATCTGACTTTGGCACTAGAATTTCCTCTTGTGTGTATTATTATGTTATAATATTACATAGTATTTCCAACCCTTCCCACTATTATTAACACAAAATCTAAAAAGCAGTTGTTTTCTCCAGCATCACCTTTCATCAGCTGTATTCAGTGAATGGCCTTTTGTTAAAATGGCAACAAAGTATTGACAGTTTAAGACATTGTAGGCCCTTATAGATTATATTTTCCTTTTTTTCCCAAATAACTGTAACATCATGTTGTGAGTCATGTATTGATGTAATTTGACATAAAAACAAACAAACTCAACTCTGGATTCACTAACCGTTTGAATTCACTGGATTCAGTAAGCTGTTTTGAGAGCTTTCAACCCCATCCCAGGGTCTTCATCATGGATTTAATCATTTGTTACATTATGTGGAGACAGTTGTGCTCTTTCCATGACAGCTAAATGAACTTCTTCCCTGAGGAAGATCACAAGATCTGGTTGAAAGCTACAAAATCACAAGAGAGTTGAGCTTGAGGTTGTGGAGCTTTTTATTTGTCTGTAATGAATGAAAATGTATTTTCACACTTAGTTCACATGGTTGCTCTATATCTTATTCTTTGGCATATTTTATTCATCATATTAAAGTTAGTATTATTATTATTTTTTTGCCTACAGTTGCTGCATGATATGGTTAAAGATACAGTCATTAACCTAATCACCATTCGAACATATCAAAGGTTTACTTTAAGTAAAATAAATTTGTTAAAATATTTTTCATAATCATGCTAATATCAGTGGCTTAACTTGATCATGAAGACCATGAAAGCCTCAGGTCTTCACTCATCATCATGCATCATGGAGTCTCTGTTACTTGTGGCTGGCCTGCAGTGTTCAACATTAACCACCGGAGTGCAGGCTGCTCCCACAGATGTGTAGCAGCTGGTTTATCATCTTTTATCGTCTTTTCCTGTTAGTTTAGGTCAACACTGCACGGCGGCATTGTCCAGTATGGTGAAAATAAAATGAAACATTGTTGCAAATTAATGAATCTTAGAGTCATGTGTGTTCCAGCGCTGCAGACTTGTGATGTTTTGGTATTTTAGCAGCATGAAAAAAAGAAAAAGTAAAAAAAAAAGAAAAAAAAATAGATGGAAGATCTGACTGTCTTTACATCCCCTCATCAACAGCACACACTCTTACTTTTCAGGTTAATATGTGACCAAGTGTGTGCCTCTGCTTCTGTGTCAATGTGCCATCTTTATGGCTTCCTTTTTACGTGAACGGATTGGGACTTAAACTTTGACCCCTGATAGTTTTCCTGATGGAGCAGTCTGTCTCATGTTTTGGTCCAGTGGTCGCCATGGTGACTCATTCCCATGACTGCAACCTGAGCCACCAGTCAGGTTGGGCAAGCAGCCATGACGATGTGAATGATCCAGGCCTGAGGTGTGTGTGTGTGTGTGTGTGTGGAGGCAGGGCCACAAGACAAGGATAGGAGAAATAAGAGCAAAGTTCATACAAAGTTACAGATAAAGTGACAAATGCAGGACAGCCCAAGCACTCTGTGAGTTCAAAACAAAATGGAAACCAAGGTGGAAGACGAACGGGGCATGGAGGCTGAGGTGGATGAGGATGACGGGACGTTTACCAACATCTCTCTGACTGATGACACAGGTCAGCCTCAAGGGACTATTCAGCAATTGTTTTGGTCTTCTTTTACTTAGTTCTTTTCTGACCTTCATTTACAGCACAGTTTCCATTATCTGCAGCTGAGAAGCCAGTCAAAATATCTTCGGCATCCTTTAACGTGTTAGATGAGTTTAAGATTAAGACAGGGATGTCCTATAGCTATTTCTAAATAGTTTTGAATGGCAATTCTATGTGTCGTATGTGTTTTATCAAAGACAACCTGTCTCTTTAAAGATACATTGTAACTATGACACATGATCTTTCTGTTGCAATGCACGGGAGAGACAGTTGAAGCAATTGTTAGAAATATGTGACTGAACAAAGGGCAACGAGGCAGCTTGTAAAACCGGAGTGGTTGTGTTGCTGTGCTGTGAAATGACAGATGCATGATTTCATAGCTGACAGAAATGTGTGTGCACACAGTTATTGACTTTTGACTAAATCTGATTAGGTCTGCAAAAAGCATTGAACTAAATATTGAGAGGTTACCATTATGGAACGATCTCCTCCCAATCCTTACTATATGAATGAACAGTCTGCAGTATCTTACAGAAAGCACATACATACACCTCAGTGTTCTGTCGGTCATCTATTGATATGTGAGTGAGCTCTATCTCCAATACCATGAAACAAACCTTTAATTTGGAATATGCACAAAGTGAAAAGGTGATCTCCATGCTACACATGGTTCTACGCCCCTTTATGCTTCCTTTACGGTTGAGAGTTAAATGGACTGCAGCTGTTTAGCATTGTTTTGAAATTCTCTGTCAACTGATTGCTGGTGTAGATATGGAACCAATAAACCAGTTTGCCACATTATGATTAAAATCAATGTTTGGAGACAGCTACAGAAAACCTTCGAATCACATGAGAACAATATAGGGCGGCACGGTGGTGTGGTGGTTAGCACTGTCGGCTCACAGCAACAGGGTTCTGGTTGTGAGGAGTTCGCATGCTCTCCCCGTGTCTGTGTGGTTTCCCTAAGGCCTCTTTCAGCAACCCAAAACATGCAATATAGGTGAATTGGTGACTCGAAATTGCCCGTAGGTGTGAATGTGAGTGTGAAGGGTTGTTTGTCTTCCTATGTGGCCCTGTGATGAACTGCCTTAAAGGTAACCAATATAAAAACAGATGATGGGATTTCTCTATTGCCCACTGTGCAATCAATATTTACCCCATAATGATAAGTTTAAGCAATGACTATAATGACTATGATCTATTTCCACTTTAAACATGCACTAATTTGCATAAATTTCCAGAACCGAATGTCAACTGAATTAAATACGTAACTGTGTATCTTGGACATTTTCTTACCACTATTCTAAAGAAAAAAATGCACCTCAAGGAAGCACACATACCCCAAAATCACTAAATTGACCTGTGCATTAAAAATAATCTTTTTGCCTGCTATGTTTGGCCTTAAATTTATTTTGTCAAAGTGCAAGCAGCAGTTCTTATCAATTGTCCAACTTCCAGCAGCTGCGGTTTAAACAGGTCTCACTGGATGCTTTTCATTCAAAGATTGATGGTGCAACTGTTGCAGGTGTACAGGGGCCCAGAAGCTATCAGGTGACCGACAACAGAGGACTGAAAATAGTAGACCTTAACTCCTCTACTTTTTCCATTCATTTTCTGTTGTAGTATGGGTGTAGGTATTGTCTGAAGTGATTAGATAAGGGGCAAGAACAAGTAGTTGCACTGGGGCCAATTACAAATATGTTATGTTGCAGATTGAGGACTGAGTGCTCAAAAACGTTCTCCTCACACACTTTAATATCTTGATTTGTAAACTGATCACAGATTGATTGTTCATTCATAGCTTTGTCACTGATAAATTGTCATTCAGAAAGAGTTGGGAAGTGCATATTTAGAAAAGTTTGTAGTTGGGGTACAACAGTTTTGGTACTTGGCACTGAGTCTGGGAAACACACACACACAAACACACAGCAAAAGGAAGGTGAGAAAAAGATTGAGAGAGGGTAAAAGGCTATTGGCTTGGGTTTGGTTTGGCTAACAAGCAGCAGCATATGGACTCCTTGGAGGGGGCAGAGACACATGTATGTAATATTAATGTTCACATTGACAGGCAACCACTCTATGCATGCATACAGACAGATGGAAAAAAGATGGCTGGATGCACAAAAACAAACATACACACAAAGGTCTGGTGGGGATTACATTGCTGGTCAGGTTCTTTGCCAACTGCTGCTTTGACTGTATGTGTATGTGTGCTATTTGCCACCGGGGGAATGATTGAACACTTGAGCATCTGTGAGGACAACAGCAAGTCTGTGTAAGACTGCATTCACACTCGGTTCAAAGTGAAGGCATTTTCCCATTTATCTATTAAATTTGCACCCTAATGTCTCCCAGTTGTCATTGCTGCCATCCTTCATATTTAACTTTGACCACCATTGCTGACAAAACATTGATGTGAGCATGCTCAGTGAGAGAAAAAAAACCCACATGAATTCTGATCTGACAGTACGCAGGAATCAGAATCTGGTTTAGGACCACATATGAAAGTGGCCTAAATCACAATTGAAAAGATCAGATACCATGTGCTTTGTTCACATTGTTCACATTGTCCTGTAAATAAATAAATAAATAAACCAGATCTGAGCAAAAAAAAAAAAAAAAATCAGATTTGGGACCCTTTGGCCTCCAGTCTAAATGTACAGTTAGAAAGAAGATTGTTCAAACCCCATTGTATATTAGGTTATTTGGGAAAATATACTATTTATCAACTGTTTGCAATAACCAAACAAGAACAGTTTGAATGGCTCAATACAACATATATTACAAATGTTTTTCCCAAATATAATACTTCTGCTACTGCGATCTCAAAATGATTCAATCCTTAATGACAAGTGCAACTGTGACGGCCACTCTAGAATAATCCAGGACTCTTCTTCTGAAACCAAGCCTTGGTGGAGTTTGAGGTCTTGTTGGGATCATTGTCCTTTTGGAGCATCGAATGATGCCCAAGCTTCAGCTTCCTCACAGATGGTGGGATGTTTTCTTCTAGGATTTCCTGAGGAGGTTGCAATGATGTACCTAATAAGTAAAAAGTGGCAGAAGTGAAGGCAGTGATGTACTCAGCGGTGATCTGTAAGACCGTTAAATACATCGCGACAAGTGGACGGAGAGTTTTTTTTCACTTTGTTTGCTTCACTTTTTTCTTCTTCATCCTGTTTGTAGACATTTTTCGTGTCTTGCTTGAATTATGCCTACACTGCCTCTACGATTTCCGATGGTAACTGAAACTGCTGACCAAAAAGTGCAACTTTGGTACTTTGAGAGACTCAATCTGATTGTTTGTGGGATTAACAACGTGAGCAGGGAGAGACTGCTGCGTGAGAGGAGCATGACGCTGGACACATGCATACAACGCTGCAGGGCAGCGGAGCTGTCACGCAAGAATAGCAAAGCCATCTCCTGACCCGTGGCGGAAGAAGTGCATACAGTACAAGGAACAGTGCGTCAGAGAGAAAACAACATCACAGTGGAGTGCAAGTTTTGTGGGAAAACACATGAGAAAAAGAAACAGAAATGCCCTGCCTACAGTAAGAAGTGCAAAAAGTGTGGTAAAGAGATCCACTTTGCTGCTAAATGTAAACCAGAACAAAAGAAAGAGAAACTTATACACATCATAGAGGAATGTGAGAGTGATGACTTTGAAGACGTTTCTCTGTGTTTCTAATGTAGAGGCTGAGAACGTGGATTCAGAGGACACTAACAAAACAGATGACACTCAACTCTTTGCAGGCATGCTCCTAGGAAGAATTGTAAAATTCCAAATTGACTATGTGGCAACTTGCAATGTCATTCCTTTGAATCTCCTCAATCCTGACACAAAGCTTAATAGCACAAAGACTGTACTAGTGATGTACAACAAAAGTAAACTGAAACCTCTGGGAAAAGTAAAAGTAAAAATAATAACCCCCAGAAACCAGAAATGATACCAGTTGGAGTTCCAGGTGGTGGGCAAGGACAACATTGTGCCACTGATTGGCAAAACAGCCAGTGAGGCTATGAACCTTATAAAGGTGCAGTACTAGAACATTCTGGCCATAGACAGCATTGTTACTTCAGAGAAGCCAGCGAAGGATGTAACAACAGGAACTATTGTTCACTAATTGTTGCAGTGGAACTGCCCACTAGTGTTGTTGCAACACAAACCTGTTTTGTGGTTGCATGTTCAGTGTATGGGATAAGGTGATGTACACAGTTTTTTTTTTTAAATAAATTGAGTCACTCATTTAAGTAGGAATAAGATTAAAAGAACAGAATTTAACAATATGTAAATTTAGGCCTGGACAGAAAATAACAACAACAAAAACAACAAAATAAACGGGACTCTGCTGCTAAAATAAGTCTATGAAGGATGGCATGAGTGCTTCATAGTAACATTTTGTGTTGAATGAGAAAACCTTTATTTTGGGGAAAGCAGTTGTGAGATATGTTGCACTAAGCTGAAAACTGTTCCTGTGTGACTTGCAAACAGCTGATAAATAGCATAATTCGCCAATAAACCTAAAACACAATGGGGGTTGAATAATTTTGCTTCCAACTAGATGTGTTTATGTCAGAATGCATACAGTGCGAGTGCAGCAGTTACGCCCCCTGTCGTTGACATTAGACACATACAGTTGACGTCATGATGACGATGTTACTGGAAGACGCGTGAAGTGCCGATTGACGTCGTCATCGTCGCCACAGTCTATTTACAAGGTAACTCCGCTTATCGGAGAGGACGTTTTCTTGTTTTAGGTGAGTTTAAACGCAGACGTGTGCCATTTGTTTTGCGTGACTTTTTTGACAAGCTAAACTGCAGACAGCGTTACCTTTTCCATTTAAAGCTTAGGCTTGCGTTTAGCTCGTCACCCCATTTAGTAGCACTCCTGCTGATGCACCATAAAATCTGCCTACCGGAGAGTTGCTTTTAAAAGAGACGGTTGAATTTTGGTTGCCTCTGGTGAGACGCTAACCTCACATTTGGTGAAGTAGTTGGGTAATGTTGCAGCGCCGTCGGTACAGCTAGCCTCAAAAATAGTTAGCTTAAATAGCTAATGTACATACGTCCATTATCGGACACCTCCTCTGCTATGTTTTTGCCAAAGGTTGATGACAGCCTCAAAATTCATCAAGCTGCATTGTGCTAGATGTGGCAACGTATTAGCAAGTTTATCAGCGATACCCCACGTTCATCAGCTTTGTTCTGGAGTTGTGTTATTCTCTGTTTATGGTTGTCGGACTGACGAACATCACAGTTGAGCCAAACTAACGTTGGTGAAAGACCAGCACTTAAGCTGATTAGCGTATTTTTTGTTTGTTTACAATTTGGTACTAGCCGCTCGTGCATGTGTAGCTGTAGAGGCCGTACATAGAGGACCTAAACACAAGATTGTTGTAAAGTAGGCAGACACAGTAAAGTCTACCCATATCCAAAGAGGCTCTTGAGAGGGTCGGCAATTAGGAGCATCTCACTCCATGGTCCTGGGTGCGGTGTCTGTCCCACCCAGCTACCATCGACCCCACCCTTGGGGGAGGCTGAGACAACGTGGCTCAACCCTGTTTACACAGCTGTCAGGTTCACCTTCATTTCATAGCTGTCAAGGCTAAACACAACGGAGATCTAGGCGTCATTAACATTACAATTATATATTATTATTCTATTATTTATTTATATTCTGCGAACACCAGTATTCGTCAGATCCTTCTAATATAAATCCCAGGATATTAAGTTAGGCTACATCGCCCTCAACAAAGGCAACATCTGCTAGCATAAAACATGAACACACCTTTATCAAATTACATATTGAATCCAGACTAAATGTGCGCTACTTCATACAGCAGATGTCATGTATTTTATGTGACAATCCATCATCTACTAAATGATCAGAAGACCAGCTGTGGCGGGATCTGGCTGGGATCCCCGAACCCCCAGTAATTTTTGCTGTTATGCTTTGTTCAGTTTGGGAATTTCCAACCTCGAAAAACATGCGTTCACATGATCAGCGGGCACATTAAAACAATATTAGCCATATTAATAGCCAATCATGTTCATGTCAATATAGCTAGAGTAGACTAGTGGTCTAATATCAGTTATTACAGACATCTTTGCAAAAACTAACATTGGCAACTTCACTGATATATTAAGAATGCAAGCATATCACATCCAATAGTAAATGATGTCTATAATATTACTGTCACCAATCACAGAACAGAGGACACCAAGATTATGACATCAAGATGCGTAAATCGGTGCCTTGATTTGCTGCATGAATTTCCAAGCCAAAAAAAATCCAACCTGACCATGTGTTCAAATCATATTGTCAGAGTTGGAGCTTGTATTTTCCCAATTTCTGATGTGTGTTGAATGCAACATGAACAGCAGGAATGTTTGCCATGTTATAACATTTTAATATCAGTAGTGTGACTGCTTCATGAAGCTTACAATGCCTTTCCCCCCTTCTTTTTCAGTGGACAGTGGATCTGCAGCCCTGTATTCTAAACAGGAGAAGGAGCTTTTCATCATGAACTGTGACATAGACGGTATGTCCGCTTACATGCAACTGTGTGAAACAGTTTACATCTTAGGGTTGCATCTTGTGGGTTTGAGATAATGTGTGTGTTTATTTCAGGCGATATGGAGAACCAGGTGGAGATGGAGGAGAAGACTAGGTTAATAAATCAGGTTTTGGAACTTCAACACACACTGGAAGGTAACACACACACACACACACACACACACACACATATAGTATATATAGTGAGTTAAGTAAACAGCAACTACATAAACAGACACAAATATTCAGGATTATTTTTTTAAATTAAAAGGTTTAAGTCTTGAATTTAACTTAAGTTGTTCTAAGATGATAAAAGTTGCTCGAAAAAAAAAAACTGTAACAAAAAATGCATCAAGCCTTCTTTCTCCTTGTGTGCAAGTTGTCGACTTTATCTCTAATACAAATTGGTTTAAGACACTCTACTTCTCTCCTCACCACCAAAGCATGTCTTTCATGCTCTTTTGAGCATGAAGTTTTAAAAAGGGATGGATGCTCACTTGCTTGCTCCCCGGGCTGCTGCTCTTTCTCTTGTTCCTCATCTCAGCTTCTCTGCTGTCTTGAAATAGTCCTGTTTTAATGCACTCACTCCGCCTCTCATACACTCCTTCTTTTCAATGTAACAAAAACCATGGCCATAGACTCAAGGTTTTGTTCATGTGGATGGCAGATCCTTCCCAGCAAGAGTGGTGATAGTTCCATGAAAATTTGATATATATTTTTTAGATGGTCAACGAAATGATTTCATTTGGATAAATGCCACCACCAATCACAGTTGTAGCCACTGATGCTGCAACTACGTGAGTCCCTGTTTCCTGTGTCATTTTTATTCTTCCAAGCAAATGTTTAAAATACATTTTATCCCATCCAACTATGAAGTGACAGTATTTATACTTGAATTAATTCAGACAAGGACCGCATGATAGTGGAAAAATACTGACAATCCCTCAATGTCATGAATGTTAAATAATAAATAAATTAGAATGAATCAAAACAAATTGATATATCGATCAGCCCTATGTACATCTGTGCTTGGTTGCTAGCATTCATCTTATTTCATATATTGCAACATGTCTTGGCACCAAAAAAAAAGTGTCAGTCACTGGAATAGAGTGCATGAAATAGAAACAATATCTCTAGACTTATTTCCTCTGATGAATGCCGTCGTTTCAGCCTCCCATTCTTTATTTCCATCCCAGACCTGTCAGCGCGGGTCGACGCTGTCAAGGAGGAGAACCTGAAGTTAAAGTCTGAGAACCAGGTCCTCGGCCAGTACATCGAGAACCTCATGTCGGCCTCCAGTGTCTTCCAGACCACCGACACCAAGAGCAAACGGAAGTGAGGTATCCTAAAGCCGAAGTCCCAGACTGGCAGCTGGGAGAGGAAACCCACAGTAGAGTCATGGAGAGGGGTTGTTCTCTCAAGAGACCTGGGAGTTTGTATGTGTTAGAGCTCACTCAGCTCAGTCTAAATTACTTATTTAATTATCAAGAACGTTCTTTGACCATGTCGCACAGACGGCAGTAGGTTCCTCTCTACACTACACACGAGGCAGACATCACCCTTAAATCGCTCACACAAAAACAGCTGGTGCTTAAGGGTCATTTGTACCTTTAGTTTCTTCTTAATTTCCTGTCAAAGTATCTGTAAAATAATTCTTTGCTGTTTTTACCCATGTGGTTTTATGACATTAATTCTGGTTTTCTCTTCCCCCAACTTCCTGACAGTCTTGTTGTCTCACACTGACCTGTAAGTGGGTGAAGACAAACCATTAATATTACAAATGCTGTTGGACTGAACCTCATTTTAAATACTGGTTTATTTTATTACTGTATTTATTTTGTAAAGTATTTTCTACGTCAGTTGGATCTGAGTTTTTGGCAGGCCTGGGATGTAATCATGTACTGTATATGTAAAGCACGACTGTATCCCTCAATTTAAATGAGGCAAACTGAACTGTATGGAAAATATGCATTCGGATCGCATGTTCAAGTAATACACCTTTTGAAAGGTTTTCATTTTTGCTTGTATATTTAGTGAAATGCCATTAAACACAACTGTACAAAGCTTAGCAACAGGAGATGGATACTAGATACGCATCAGTCTCCATTCAGTGCTCAGCTGCAGTTTAATGTACAGAGAAACTTTAAAGATATGTAACCCAGCCCCTCATACAAGTGTAGGTTTCAACTAACATCAGTGATGTTTTAATTGCAAGTGGTTGAGTTTTAAAGCACAATTACATGAGATTTTCTTTCTGTATTTGTAAGTATTGGAAACCTTTTGATTCATCGTGTCATCAATGAGTGTTGTGGCTCTGACTGTAATGTCAGAGTGACAAAGCATTCAGTGATCAAACTGGAACGTGGAGGTGGTGCAACAGAGGGAAGAATTAAGTTTCCCCATGTAATGTAAGACCAAGTGCAGCACACAGGCCTGGAGTATTATTGATCCACTCAGCCAGGCCTGGAATGCATCACCTGCTTGGGGATTGGTTTGACCGTAAAATGTGCTGATGTCCTCAGTGCACAGCAAAGTGGGGGGCGTGTCCTCCAAGACAACATCATTTAAAATGACACAAGGTTTGAGGGAGATAAAAAACTAATGTAATCAGGAAAAAAGAGAGAAATCCCTGTATGTAAAGTAGCTAGTTCTGGAAATCAGTAATTAATGTATTTACAAGTGACTGTGATGCCGTTTCTAATTAGGAGAGGCTATAAACACTGTATATGCTGTAATTTATTGAGGTTATTTTGATATTTTTAACAGTTGTACAGTCATAGGTATACCCTACCTACACATACCAGCTGTGTGTAGGTAGCGACACTGCACTTTTGTGTTGAAACATTTTTTGTTTTAATAAAAAAAAAAAAAAATCAAAGATTGCTCCTTTGTCTTTTGTTACCCACTCAGAAAGGAGAGTAAGAGAAAGTAAATACTTTTTTTTTGTATTAAATAATTTTATTTCCAAGAGCAATGTACAATTTGCAAACAAATGTAAACAGGAATACCGGCCGGCATCTGGCAAGAACTACAAAAGCATGAGACGGTAATATAAAATAAATAAGCATCAACAATCTAGGATCTGAACTTCAGCTCGTCGAGATATTCTGGACAAGCAGTGCTGAGTACTGACTGGGACAGGATTTCAGATTTAATATCCAGCTGATTGCTGCAGAAGCTGCATGTTTATATTATCTTATTGACAACTGACACTCAAGGTTATCTTCTATATGACCAATTTTTCCACCAAGCCCTGACAGGCAATGTTTTGATCATTAACATTGATCATCTTTCACGTTGCCTAGGCTCAGAATAAACACATCAGTCATTATATAATTATATTTAAGAAACCTGCCTAAAGTCACTCAAAACACTACATCATTAAATCTTTTTCATACTGTAATCAAACAAATTTGAAACAAACAAATAAATAGGGTCATCAGTGCTAATCCTCAAATCTTAAACTGCCATAACTTCCTAAAATCTAAACAGAGCATCCATTTTTTTTTTGAAGAGGTAAACTTGCAAACCTAAGCTGGGGAGACTTGTCGTCTGAAATGTCCTGACACTGCAGTAACATCTCAGACAGCCTGTCCTCGCAGCCTGGCGTCCCCTCCTGCTGGCCTGTCGACACCCGAACAATTTCAAACAGGGAAGGGACTGTCAAACTGTGTCCTCGAACGTGTTCTTTAAAACCCATTTCTGATCTGTAGCCTCTATGATGTGCTGGAGAATGGTATAAATAAGTGGAGTTGGTAGCAGTGCACTTGCTCTATGTTGCCTTCACTCTCAGGAGACGGGTGGATCGATGATGGCATATATTCAAAGAGGAGACAAACTGCAGAGACAGGGTGAACAGGAACAGAGGCGGCTATTTGGGCTGACAGGCATTTTGACAGCAAAGGCTCGGAGAAGGATGAAGAAAGCGTGGAAGCTCAAGATGGAGGGGGAAGAACGGCTATATGCACAAAATCTCCAGGAGACTGATAGTTCAATGAACAGGAGGGATGAAACGAGGTGTGACACAGGATGCGGTTTGGTAGGGTGTGATGGGTGAAGTCATGGCATGGACAAGATATGGATGGGGCAGCTTAGGTGACTGCAGGCTACCAGGTGGTTTGGAGAAAATGCATGCTGCTCCCCTTGGAGAGGGAGGAGCAGCAGCAGAGACAGCCCTTCCACTTCCTCCACATCAGGGTAGAAAGGAGACAGCAGGTGTGGGGTTCACCTCCTCAGTCTTTGCGTACCCTCCTCTTTCTCACAGCTTGTTTGTGGCTCTGTTCAGCGACGTCTCCTCCCTCCTTCGGCTGTGGGCCAGTATTGGAATGGAATTGGGAGCAAGAGAAGGATAAATTCAATGAATGAGTCATGAACATTCCTCTTAGGACATTTTAAATATAATGTAGAGTGAAATACATGATCAGTCTATAAAGAGAAATCAGTGGAGAAGCTAGACTCCCTGATCGGGCACACTTCTAAGTGTCAGAGACATAAAATAGTCTAAACAGGAGGGAGCTAACTGAATGATACTGCGAGTGTGTTTTCTGCACAGGCCAACCATGAGTGTGAGAATATCAATGAAGAAATAAATTAATGTGTAGCATTTATGGGTTCATGAGGTGATATGTACGAAGTAAAACACCAAACAGCAGCATTTCAGCTAATTATTAAGAGAAAGTACATCACATTATATCACAATATATCACAATGACACCAACCTCATCTTCTGATGGTCTCTTTTCTTTGCTTTCCTCCTCCTCCTCCTCCTCTTCTTCTTCTTCTTCTTCCTCCTCCTCCTCCTCATCCCCATCTAGATTGTCACCTCCCACATCAGCTCCATCTTCCTCCTCCTCTTCTTCTTCTGCTGTTGCTTTTGAGTGATGGAGAGTACAGGTGATGGCATTGATGGAAAAAGAAATGAGATTATAGAACAACACAGCGGTAAAAGCTCAATTCTGTTCAATACAGCATCAACACAAGAGTGAGTGAAGTCCTGTGTTTGTTCCTCTAACCTGCAGCTGCTGCCCCCTCAGAAACTTTGGCTTCTTTGTCTTCCTCAGCTGCTGCTGCCTCTACTTCCTCGTCATCCTCCTCTTCCTCCTCTACATCAGACCGGGGCGGATCTACCTTCTTGTATATGTAATTGTCACTTGATTTCTGGGTCACAAACAGGAGATGAGATCAGTCAGGTTTCAAAGGTTTTCTGGTGTGCCTCTGCATAAATTGGGGAGGGAAAACATGCATCAAATAAATTCAATAGGTGCACAATACCTTTGGCCAGCAGAAGAGCACAGTCAGTCCTACAGGCAGTCCAACTGTCAGTATGTAGATCACCCAGAGCCATGGCCGTTCCTCTGCTGCAATCATCAGCTGAGCAAAAATCCCCGGCTAGTGAGGAAAGACAAGGGACCGGAGAGCAAGAGCAAATAGTCAGCAACCGTGAGCCTTTCCCTGACAGAAACAGGCACCCCTTTGGTGAATTATATGCACGTAGTGACAATGCAAGAGTCTGTTAAGGTGTTGCTTTCTGTTTGCGCTGCCCTTACAAAACATCACACTGACCTCGTTAGCACTGGCCACAAGTTTCTTCAATCCCCAGCTGTCAGAGGCCCAACGATCGGCCACCTCCTTGTGAGAGGTGATAATGAAGTTGTCAAAGTAGATATCCGGGGTCATGGACCACAGCTCCAAACCCAGAGCCTTGAAAGGTGCCATCCTGAATGGTTGCAGGTCCTCAAAATACTCTGGGTTATTCATCTTACGGGGCTTCCAGACTCCCTTGTGAAAGAGACACAAAGAATGTGGAGGACAACAATTAGAAGAGATCACAAGATGGTGTCAAAACTAAGAACAGTGAATAATATAAGACTAATGGACAGATAGATATCAGTGGGACTTTTGGTTTTCGTGCTGGTGTAGTAAAATAAAAATCGAAGAAGCCTTCAGCCTGATAGTACCTGGTCTGATTATAGTTACCTGATAGTTAGGATTGTCCACCAGAGGGGCTTTCCACTTGCCCTTGTACCGAGGATTGTTGATCTTGGGACGTTTCCACTCCGCGCAGCCAGGTGCCGTCTCACAGGCCGGGTTAGGAATCTGTGGGGCTTCCCACTCTCCATCCATTTCCTCATCCCTGCACACAGAGGAGGCCGTGCAGAGGACCGCTGTCAGACTTTATCATGTCCTCAGTGTAAATACTGTAACATCATAATGGTTTTGTTTGGGTGGTGAATATGTTTATTTACCAGTCTTCTGGTTTGTCAGCATTGGGGTCAGGGACAAACTCTGCTTCGTCATCCAGCCAGCCCTCAGGCTTCAAAGCATCAGGGTCCTCAATTTTTGCTGGAGCATCTTCATCCCTGACACACACACACACACACACAACCATTTCCATGTTTGTTATGTATGACTTGGTCACTGAGACCCTGACATTGAAACATTTTTGGTCTTTATCAAACACTAGTATGAGGGCTGTAGTCACCAATCATCAGGCTTGACAGCCTCAGGGTCAGGAATCTTGGCCCTCTCATCCCAGTCTTCTGGCTTGGCGTCATTTGGGTCATCTACCTCTTTGGGTGGGTTGACTGGAGGCACTACATCATGCAAAAGGTTGCCGTGGCTCACGCTGGACTGGTCGATGAACATCTCATAACTGTTGTCTGGGTTCAGGACTGACAATAGGGAAAATGTACGTTAAAAAACAGTTGTGTGTCTAAGAACACAGATGCCCCCGCTACTGGGAAAACTCAATTTGCGATGATGTTATTAATCAAATCAAGGCCAAAATCTGTGATAGACCATAATCTGTGGCTAAAAATATAAAAATAAGCAAAGTGAGGAAACCAGTTAGGACACGCACACCTTTAGGGTCACTACAAAGCATGTGTGGGATTTCACTGAATCCTGCCCAGCGGGTTTGAGGAGATGTGGATGGACGTTCGAATGTATGGATAAGGGTAATCCTGAATGTGGTTTTGGCGGGGGCATAAAAAATACAGAGATGTTTGCAGGCAGATGTAAAATTGAAGTCATTATGTTTCAGTGTGGTGTGTAAACCATTTCATAAGTAGACACAAACATATTCTCTTCTCAAACAGCTTCTGTACCCAAAGTGTAGAGGTGAGTCTTCTTGTCAGTGTAGAACTTCTTGAGGTCGACATTGGGCCTCTTAGCATGTTTCTCCTCCCAGTCTTTGTTCAGAGGATTCTGGTGGCGGAAGATGAAGTGCAACTTGTAGTCCTCACCACACTTGTCTGGTCCAAACATGATGGTGTAGGGTGTACGGTCTTGGAATTGCTCCTACAGTTCAGATGACACAGTTTTTATTTAATTATAAAGCATTCATTAATTTCCTAAAAAACAAACAAACAAGAATAATGTAAAGTTTCAAACATAAACAATGCATCTTTATCACAACTTATGACCTGCTAAACGTGTTTGGCAGCGTCCTGTATTTTCTTATTTTGCTGAGCTCTGGGCTTGAGCTTTTGGGCAGTGGGTGTGCAGCCCCCATCAGTAAATGCATGCAGGGTGGGGGGATGGGACCTGAACATAACAATTGGGTTGTACAGTGGGATGTGTTCTAGCGACTGTAGTCAGGAATGTGTAGTCCCGGTGTCAATGAACCAGGGAAGGAGGGAAGATGGGCCAACTCTGAATGCTGTGGTTACAAATTCTGATAATTCTGAGACAACCTTGACCGAGTTCTACCACATACACACGAAACAGAGGAGTAATGCTTTAAAGGTTTTGGGTTATGTTTCCACAGATAACAACAAAGATGATGACATGTATACCAACCAGATTGAAATTGCCAGTGTCTGAAAGCAGTTTGATGTATGCTCCACCACAGTCGATACCTTCCTGGAAATTCACCTCATACCTGAAACCAGGACACAACAAAGCATTTCAACAAGTCTTGGTCACAGTATTTCACTTAGTTTTGTTTGTGTCAAATGTAAATAACACATTTTAGTCACTCACATATCCACTAACCAGTGTAGCTCAAGGTAGAAGTCTACTTGCACCACCAAGGATTTGTGTGTGTATATTTGAACTCACTGTATGACTAGAGTTTCATCTAGGAAGACAAAAGGTTTGTCCAGCATTGCAGCGATAGCATGATGTTTGGCCCTGGACTTGAGCACCAAGCCCTGGTCTCCTGGAACTTTGTTTTCCTTCAGTTGCTCCACAGCCCACTTCCCTACAGCAGGAGAAAAGAGGGACAGACAGTCAACAACCTAGTTCTATTTTCGGGGTCATGGTTAACATTGAAAATGTTTTTTTGTTTTTCTTTGCTGGGGCATGTGGTTATGCTGCCAAGTGAAATGTTGTCACAACTAACAGGAATGATGGCCAAAACTATAAAAATGTGAATTTCTGTTGTAAATATTTCTTATTTGCATGACGCATGAGAAAAGAAAGTTGATGTGCAGTAAAGATGAGAACAGCAACATGAGCCTCTGTACAAGCTCTCATGCAGACATGTATGGATTAGCCGAAAAGGAAGAAAAAAAAACAACAAACCATCATATTTGACAATGTCATCATCTGCATCCCCCTTCACTGTCTTTGACAGCTGCCATCTGTGGAGATAAACATCTCCAAACTCTTAGCTTCTACACAAAAAGTGGTGACACACGCACAAGCACACTACAGACACTGATTATATGATAGTACATTTATCATGAATACTAATTGGTGGCTCATGTATCCTAGCATGGATCAAACATTTATGTTTACTGTATTTTTTAGGGCTTGGTGGTAAAATTGTCAGGCTATACCTGTCCAGTGATCCATCATCAAATGTTTCTGCAAAGTAGACATCTCCAGTGGGAACAGGAGTCTTGTATGTTACCTGGGGAACAAAAAACACAATAAGAAGATGGTGTACAGGACATTTCCCCTAATGCCAGCTTTGTAAATGCCAATAAAATATTTCTGTAATGCATTTTAATTTTTAGCTTTGATACTTCAGTTTCACATATGAACTTAACTTGACCCATGACCCATTCCTGACCTGGAAGGAGACATGTGCATCCATTCCAGCCTTGCCAGTCTTCCCACTTGCTGTGTCTGTCTCATCAGAGTGGTCTTTATCCATAACCATCGCATCCTCCTCCTCCTCCTCCTCCTCCTTTTCTGCCATCAGAACATTTAATTCCTCCTCATCCAAGCCCATATCTTCAATGTCTGATACATCAACCACCAACTCCTTCTCCTGGGCTGCCACAGCAAGGGCGGACAGGAAGAGTACGCACCACATCCAACCCCTGTCCAACTTCATCTGTAGAGAGTAAAAATAGGGATGATGGCGTGGTGAAAGCAGGAGGGTGAACACAGTTTGGGATAAGGGCGTCGAGCATGGTGTGAGCGGATGAGGGTGAGATTGGTAGGTATTTAAGGAATGGAATGGGGTGTGTCTGTCCGTGTCCGAGACGGGGGCATCAATGATATAGACAGAGAACACGAGTGCATAATAGGAAGGAGGGATGAGAAAACAAACGAGACAGAGGTCACATGAGTACACAGTGCTACTTGATGTGGGGCATGTGTCCTCAGATTACATCATTATGCCACTGTTTTAAGATTATTTCCTCTCTTCTCTGCTGTAATGCATCCCCACTTCTTAAATCATAGAGGGAAGCTCCCTCTAAGCAGATGCCTGAAACATCTCTGCTTTCATACAACTACCTTCATTAGATTACATTGTGTCTTCTTTCTCAAACATCCGTACTAGTCCTAATCTATTAAATGCATCTGATTAGAATCTTTGTGTCTCTCCTAATATGCATTTTAAATCTGAATAGATACTGCTCAACAAGGGTGCAATTCAGAGATCTGTTACAGCAAACAACAGCTTCAATGACCTCCAATTGATCGGGTCACACCTGCTCATGCTTGTTGTGAGCAGCAGGAACTGAAAAGCATCAGTGCAGACAGCACAGCAGCATGCATTCATTAATTCCTAATTTAATGTAATTCCCATACTGCTGTTATTCTGTTTGCTAACATCAGAGAGCCGGAGGATTAAAAGGATTCTGATAAGCAAAAGGCAGAGATGTCGAATGGGGAGCACTATCAAGAGCTAGCTTGCTGAAAAGCATCAAGATGTTGCATTTTTACAAACACTTTGTAATAAACCTTGACCACATGCCACCCTCGAAAAGATGACTGTCAAAAATATGTTTTTGAGCAGAAAATATATGAAACATATACATATGAAGAAAAAATAATCTGATGCTTGTTGCAGATGTTGAAATGATCAAGAAGGACCACTTAATGCAAGATTTCTTCTGAGTGCTTTCCTGAGCAGAATCCGGTTAAGATTTTAAGTGGTCTTATTTGTGTCAAGAGCTAACTTCTGAGCACACGCAATAGGTGTGAGTATGGCTTTTGCAGGGCACAGTATCTCTGTCTTAACAGTTACCACTGTCTGTAAACAAGTCACTCGAAACACATCCATTCAATACCAAACATATAAATTCCCTCTACCCATTCTATTTCCCCTTAAACACCAGTCCTCCTTTAGAACACAGTTATGGTCCAAGTGTACGGGGTAACATCCCTTACTAGCCTCTGGTTACATTGCCAACAAGCTCTTATTTTACTCCTATCACATGTGAGGTAAGATTATACATGAACAGATCTAGGAACTAAAAAGAAAGGGTCATAGGACACGGTTGTGGTGCTAGCATGGCTGCCACTGAACACTGCAATTTCCAAACTCTTTAGACTAATAAATCTGGCTGCCCCAGCTGCTCCGCTAGCTTGCGTTAGCAAGCTGGATGGCACACCACTCACATACAGCAAACATGTAACAAAAGGTAAAACGTATAAACTAATGGGTTTATACAAAGGACCCATTAAAAAAAGCATCCATTGGCGTTATAGAAACAAACTGAGAAATTATTTACAGTAAAGGGTGGCCGAAAATGTTTTCTTTGACAACCGAAATTAGAAGATAGCTACAGTTAGCTTGCTAAATTAGCAGTGATGCCACACAGTGAAAGGATGGAGAGAATGAATGAGAGCATGCAAACAAACCTTGCTCCTTCTTGTACTTGCAGAGGCAATTCCACGATAAAAAAACTCTTTCTCTGCTTTGAAAAACAGAGGATGTATCTTGTGCGTTTGACCCTCTAAGAATATTACCGTGACCGGCTGTGTAGGGTCGGAAAAACACAGTTGTCGACTGCAGAATATGAGACGTGGTTGACAGCTTGGTCCGGATAACGGTTGATGAGCGTGTCCATGAAAATGAGCATGCGCACTTAGCACAGATGACTAGCGAGAATGGTGCTTTCAGGTGCCATCGACAATAGTAGAAATTTAAATTTTGAGACTATACGATTAGAGTAATTTTTTATCATTAAGGTACGGTTTCATGATATTTGCTACTAAAACGACTAAAATACATTTCCCGTCACATAAACTGTAAATTCAAAGTTTATTATTTTGTTGTAGTATTTTTTTAGATACGCACGATGGCATAAATTGCAGTTTGCCGAATGACTACCAAAATACATCCACTAAAAACTGCCTCAGCTACAAGAGACTTCATTATGCGGATTTGTATTCATACTGCTTGCTGTCAATATTTCCATTAAATTACGTTTTTACGAGAAACATCCAGAGGCATCGGAATCTTGTTGCTGTGCTGAAGTATTACAAAGTAAAAGCATATTTCCAGGAAATTGTAGTAAAGATGCTACCCAAGCCAGTGTCAACAAAGATTTGGTTCACAATACATGAAAACAGTGAGGATAATATAAAGGCCTTTTCACAGGTACCAAAAATTTGCCAATAATAATAATAATAATAATAATAATAATAAAAACATCACTTTTACTATGACATGACGTTTGCACTTCCGGGGTAGAGTTCAGAAAATATTGATGGTGCGGTGCCACACATGGTGCCACAGGTCTGTCGGGGCAGTAGAAGCGCTGGTGTGAATTAAATTACTGTATTGAAATCTAACTGCAGCCTGTCAATAATCCACAGAATGAAGGACACACCGCTGTCTAACTGTGAGCGGGATTTCTTGCTCAAAGCCATCGAAGAAAAAAAGGTGAGCTGGTTTCTCATTATTGCGTCCACTTTTATGCACTTGTGCAAAAAACTGATCCACCAAAGGAAAACAATGCTAGTATTTGGACAGGTAATATATCCTTACTATATGTGATACAGAATAAAGAAAAACGTAAATTCAATATTCTCCAGTATCATGCTGAACGCAAATGTTTCCGCTTTATTACGTGACTGTGTTTAGAGATTTTGATTCATGGACTTCTGCTTTGGGGGCATTGCTGTCCATGCCCATGATAGGATATGTTAGTCCGTAGACATGTAGTTGTGTTGTCGCACTGTGTGAGTTTTACCATTCCTCTCCCTTCAGCGCCCGGATGGAAGACAGACCTATGACTACAGAAAGATGAAGATCACATTTGGGACTGACTATGGATGCTGCTTTGTTGATCTGGGGAAAACCAAGTAAATTTATGTACCGATAAGTGTAAAGTCATGTATCTACCTTGTAACCCCATACAAAGATTTAACCCTCTTCATAAATCTTTCCATCAGTTTGGTTTAAAGAAATTTAAAGTTGGCTCTAAACTTATTTAGTTTGACCGCTTTATTATATTTTCTGTAAACATTCAAATAGGAAATTGACTTTTTTGTAAATAGGCTACTTTTGTTAATATTAACCAAAGAATTTAGCATGGCAACATTATTGTCTTTAAAAATCTTGGTATTTTTTGATACTTAAATATAAAATTGTATGGAATGAGCAGTGCTTATAAAGATGGACCTGTCAAATGGCCCGTGGTGTGTGTGTGAGGCTAAAGTGAGGAAAATCTTTCAAATAAGGCACTGATATTGTGCAGAGTCCAAGTGAGCAGTACCCACGAAGTGCATGTGGAATATGTGTTTATGAAAAACTACAAGTCACAGTTCTTGTGACGACAGAAAATCTATGTGCTGCACACTACAGGGTCATGGCCCAGGTGTCCTGTGAGCTGGTGGTTCCTAAAGAGAGTCGACCTAATGAGGGGATCATGTTCTTCAACATCGAGCTGTCACCCATGGCCTCACCAGCATTTGAACAGGGCAGGTGAGAAACAGCAAGAGAGATTATGTCTGTATGTACTTTTACTACTTACACATCTGATCTGACAGATTATGTATTCTCATATGTTCACTGGTGACATTTGTCATCACGTCATCAAAGTAAGACTTTTTGATGGAGTCAAAGGACAGATTAGACTAGGACTGTGTCCGAAATGTCGTTAATTTGGTCACACTGTTTGTGCAGTGAGTGTAAGTTGTTTGTGTGGTTTCCTTTCTCTACAGGCAGTCTGAGTTGTCAGTAAAGCTTAACAGACAGCTGGAGAGATGCTTAAGGAACTCCAAATGCATTGATACCGAGTCTCTGTGTGTGGTGTCTGGAGAAAAGGTAGACACACACAAAACACACAAGAAAAAAGGCAAAAGAACCCTTTCCAGTGTTGTTGTTGTGATGATAAGATTATCCTTTATCAGTACGACGGCAGTGAAATTTACAGCGGAGCAACATTTAAGAAAAAATAGAAAAATAAAGAGTAATACGTAAACAGTAAAAAAAAAGTTTTGCACACTGTTTGACAGAGCTAGAAAATGTATTGTACAAAGTAAAAAATAAATATTTTAGCAGAGCTATGTGTTGTTGTACGAGGGAGTTTGATGGGAATAGTCTAAAGTCAGTTGTTGTTGTGAAGTCTAACTGCAGTAGGAAGGAGTGATCTGGGGAATTCCTCCCCTACACACCATGGCTGCAGCAGCCTGTCGCTGAAGGAGCAGCTCGGTGCAGTCGGGGCGTCTTGCATGGGGTGGGATCTGTTCTACAGCCTAGCTATCATTCTCCTGCCACACACCACCTCCAAAGAGTTGAGTGGCCAGCCCAGAACAGAGCTTCCCTTCTTGTCCAGTTTGTTGAGTCTCTTCCTCCCTGTCTGTAAAACATGGCTGATGCCGCCACTGATTCATAGAAGGTCCTCAAGAGCATCCCCTGCACTCCGATGGACCTGAGTCTCCTCAGTAGATATAGTCTGCCCTGTCCTTTTCTGTGTAGTGCATTTGTGTTGTCAGTCCAGTTTATTGTTCAGGTGAATACCAGGTACTTATTAGATCACACTATCTCAATGTCCGTACCCTGGAGCTTCACTTTAGGTGGAGAGTGTTTGCCCCTGTGAAAATCCACCACCGGCTTTTTGTTTTTTCCTGTGTTGATCTGGAGGCAGTTCCACTGGCACCATTACACAAATCCCTGTGTCTGTCCTCCATACTCCCTTTTGTCCCCATCAGCTATGAAGTAGACGATTGTGGAGTCATCAAATAACTTTTCCAAGTGACAATCAGCTGTGTTGTGTGAGAAGTCTGTAGTGTAGAGGGTGAAGAGTAAAGGAGCCAGAACTGTTCCCTGTGGGGCCCCATATACTGCAGAAAACCGTGTTGGATTCACAGCCCAACACAACTAACTAACTCATAACTAACATACTGTAGTTGGTTGGTGAGGTGGTCCAGGATCGATGCTGTGAGGTAGTGGTCCACCCACATACACTCCAACTTGCCCCTCTGAGGCATGGGCCGTTTTGTGTTGAAAGCACTAGAGAAATAAAAAAACAAACATGATTTTTTTTTCAGTACTTCCAACCTTTTCCAGGTGAGAGAGGGATCTGTGTAGGAGGTAGATGAGAGCGTCATCCAACCCAATGCCAGGTTAGTGAGCAAACTGTAGAGGGTCCATCAATGAACTGACCAGGGGATGGAGTTGGAAGAGGACCGGCTTCTCCAGGGTCTTCATCAGGTGTGAAGTCAGAGCCACCGGCCTAAAGCTTTTGAGGTCCTTAGGATGTGGGGTCTTTGCACCAGTACCACACAGGATGTTTTCTACACCCGTTGCACTCTTCATCTTCAGGCTCAGGTTGAAAATGTGCATAAGCATCCTGCGCACCCTTGAGCTGATGCCATCTGGACCCGCATCCTTTCTCACCTTGATCCTCATGATATGCGTCTGTGTTCAGGTGTGGCAGATCAGAGTGGACGTTCATTTGTTGAATCATGACGGGAACCTGATGGATGCTGCCAGCATCGCTGCCATTACAGCTCTGTGCCACTTCAGACGGCCTGATGTCAGCATCCAGGGAGATGAAGTCACAGTGGTGAGTCAGAAAACACACACGGCAGCTGGATTTACTGAATTTACTGAGAAACAAACATCATACTGCTCTGGTGTGTGAATTTCTTTAATGACACTAATGACACAGGATATAATATAGGACCTTTCCTGCTTTACTCCAGGTGACCAGTAGTTAGTCAATAATACTCTTCATATCAGTGTCAACACATGTTCTTATTGTCAAATGTTACAGCTATATTAGGACATATACAACATAAACATTCTATTGAACTCATGTCATGTCGGAACTCATTTACTACCCTTTGTATTTTGTGTTGGTTGTAATTTTGTGTTTATCCCTATGCTCCCTTAGTACAGTCCAGAGGAGAGAGACCCTATCCCTCTGAGTATCTACCACATGCCCATCAGTGTCAGCTTCTCCTTCTTCCAACAAGGGTAAGGAACCACACTTGACTACATGACAGGGTCATTTTCTGTGCAGAGTACCACGATGTCAAGACGTTTATTTAAAGAGCTGTTGATTCAACTGCATGATCCTCTTGGAAGATGTAGTTTGCGTTGCTGTTGAAGTGTGTTTCATCACACAGAGAGGTGTTTTCTCTTACTCAGCCTACCAAAAGCCTTCAATTTCGTTGTACTTGGTGTTAAGTGATTGGCGTTTAATGTTCCTCTTTTATGTTTCTTGAAAATCTTTCATCCAAACTGCTTCACACTCACCACTGCACTTAATTGGGTCCTCAGCAATATAACCACTAAGTGTGAAGTTGATTGGATGAATGCTCGTTGAGTTACCTGAAGGACAAACAGAGACAAAGATAAAGATACAGACACGGATTACTGCCTTTATAGTTTGTATTTCTTAAAATAATGACCAGGGCCTTAATTTACCTCAAGGTAACCAGGCCTTTCTATGAAGCAGGCTTGTATTAGAGACAGGCCTTTATTTCCATGTAACTCCCTCTGTTTTATAATTGATCAAATTCTATAGAGAGCCTTATTTTGATCCAATCCCATTTGCCGTGTTGAAGATGCTGCATTGCACTGTTAATATAAACTAAAAACTTCCTGTATCTGTTTCACATTCAAAGCCCTCTAGTGTCTAATTGGAGAGAAACTCTTAAATTCTGAATCGACAAAAGTTGTAATGGTAGGATTTCGGTTTCTTAAATGTAACTGAATTAAAAATGAGGTACTAATTGAAAAAAGCATCAAGTAGACTTATTGAAACTTACCAGTCATTTTTATTAACATTACCCTTTCTCATACCAAGCTTTCGCCGGTTATGGCTCCTGTTTGCTCTGCAGAACCTACCTGCTGGTTGACCCTTGTGAGCAGGAGGAGCGGGTGATGGACGGTCTTCTGATGATCGCCATGAACAAACACAGAGAAATCTGCTCTATCCAGTCCAGTGGGGGCATCATGTTGCTTAAAGAGCAGGTGAACAGAGCCTAGATGTTCTAGCATGGTTTTTAGGCCATGAAATACAATTACCTTAAAATTAATGCCACTTATTTCACTCTAAGGCTTAAAAATCACCCATATTTCCTGCTCACTAATTATCATAAAAAGTAAACATGGGATAAGTTATTCATATGACAAAAATCCAAAGTCTTCATCACAAATTAACTTTTTTGTGTGCCCTGTTGAAGGTTATGAGATGCAGTAAAATAGCCAGTGTCAAAGTGTCTGAAATCACAGAACTGATCAGCAAAGCCCTGGAGAATGACAAGAAAGCAAGGTGAGCAGTAAAATCACATTACAACCCTTCAGTATTCCACAATAAACTGTTGATATTTAACACTATGCTATAGGGTTGAGCATCGTTTGGATTTTAACGATTCCGGTTCTAATTCTGTTACGGTTCTTAATGGATCTTGATTCCGATTCTTTGAGGGGCAGCGTCAAAACAGGCCACATGCTTTTTTCATAGAAGAAATATGTATTTAAAAAAATGTATACAAGCCATTCTGTATAGAGAAAGTATTGTTCATTATGAATGATTCATTCATATATTCACAACTGATTAGAATTGATCATATCCCAGCAAACACAAAAACAAACATAACCTAGCGTTACCGTCACTGTAGGTCAGGGTGGTGAGTAGCCAGCAGCACACGGCGTTATTCAAGCCACACTTTGGTCCATAGCTGTGCCCGGCTCGAAGTACCCATCCAACCGGTGAGGCAGAAACTGCGGAAGCTGCACGCCACCACCATGGAAACTGAAACTTTAGCGCGAGTAAATTTATTTAAGAACCGATAAACAGAATCGAAATTAAGATGTCTTAACAATTCCAATGGAATCTGAGTTTCCAATTTGGAAACGGTTCTCGATGCCCAACCCTGCTATTCAAACTCTTGGCGTTGTCATTATAAGATATGAGTGACTTCTGTGTTTTTACATTTCTTTTTTTCAGAAAGGCGGGTTGTAGGTGCGGTTTTGCAGAGTCTATGCCTCAGGAGCGAATCACAGCCCTGAAAAAGGATGAGACTTCAGTGGAGATGACAGATGTGACAGATAGAGCCAATGACATTGTTAAAAAATCTGAGGTCCCACCTCAGACGTATCCTTTATTGAGCCTGAATAACTACAGCATCCTCCAGGAGAATGTGTTTTGGTATTCTGTTCTGTGTGTCAGAGTATATCCACTGTGGCTCCTTAACTATACATACCAGGGTGCCCTCACCAGTGGTGCCCGTCCCAGGTGTGGGTCAGGTAGGGCAGGGGCTGCAGAACACCTGGGGACTGGAGGATGATGATGAAGAGGAGGAAAATGAATACAGTGGTAAAGGACAGGAAGAAAAAGTGACAAAGATGGAAGAGGAACTGCATGAAAAGAAGGAGAGCAGAGGAGGTTGGTCGTTTTTTAATGTTAATATTAAATAAAAGTTATATAGGCAGGATTGAGACTGACAGGAAAAGAGAAAGCAAAGTAAAATTTCCAACAGATGTGCAAAAGACATGGGAATCATATTTAAATATTTTGTAATGTTTGGTAGTAATTATCATTCTGCAGGTATGTTTTATTTTATCTATCTTGGAGAAATGAATAAGAAACGTGTTTTGATTCACAGGAGATGTGGTTGAGATATCTGACAGTGAAGAGGACGAAGTGGTCATTCTTCATTCGGAGACACCAAAGTAGGTCCTGAGTAGGTGCATCATTTGTATTTTCTGTTAATGGGAGATTTTAGTCAGCAACAGAGGAGGTATGCACACTAAGATTATCAGGTTGTTTTTTTTAATTCATGTCTCTTTTTTCTTGTTCTCAGAAATACAGAACCTAGTTCCAACAGAAGAGGGCAGAACATGAAAGAAAAATAAAAGATGGATCCATCTGAGCTCACTACTTTGATTAATGTAGAAACTGACTGTTCTTATAAATAAAGTTTTGTAACATTTTTGAAAGAATGAAATGATGGAAAATGGTTTGACTGAAGAACTTATTCTCAACCACTGTTGGGTGTTTAGCAGACTCTTACATTTCAGTTTATACAGACAGCTGGGGAACATTAGTCTGTTTTGGGGGGGGGGGGTAGATTTGAGCTCAAGTTTACCTGAATTTTAATTGTTCATTATATACAGAACAGTTGATCTTTTTATTGGAAATTTGGTACCTGGGAGAACTTAGTGTTGGCAGTATGTTTGTATGGGCAAAGCTCGGAACCTGCAGCCAAGAGTTTGGCTATGTAGTGTAGTTTTGCATTATTACCAAGAGTTTCTTGGTAATTATATGCCAAAGAAAACGTTCTTTGTGTTCGTTTTAATTATAATGAAATAAGGGGATCAAACCCATGACCTTTGTGTTTTTAGCACTACACTCAAACCAACTGAGCTAACCGGCCATCCCACGATTCATGAATAATCGCATCAACACGGCAATGCAAATAACACACATAAAAATAAATGAATTTTTAAAAAAAATAAAAAGCTGCGGTGATCAGAACCTGCATGGCATGAGTTTTTTTCAAGGGAGCATATAATGTGTAATATTATAAGTCACTGCGTGAATAATGTTTTGACATTGAGCATGTAAGGAACCAAAAGCTCCCCAATGAAACACATTAAAAGTATTATATTTGATCACACCGTCATCAGAACATAATACCATGTATTCAATGTTCGGCTCTCATTCTGACGTCATAGCTTCAACATTGTAGTATTTTTTTATGTTGTCCACCAGATAGCGGCATTTTCCTTTGTTTGGTATGAAGGGAAACGCATGTTTTCGCTATTTTCAGTTTGTCCTGCAGGGAGCATGCGTCAAAACCAGTGTTGTTGCTCATCATCGAAATATCCCAGACTGTGTTAATAAAAAAATAAATTAAAAAAACCCAACTAAAAAAATCCATGTTATATTTAGTATCAGGAAAACTGACAAACTCAGTTTACTTGAGTTTGGTTCATTTAAACAAACCAAGTACTGGGAACTTTGACTTTTTATCAGTACTTAGTTACATCCCACAATATAATATATAAGTATATTACTCTTGTACTTAAGTACCCCACAAATTAGAGCTACTTTACTTGAATTGCCTGTTTTCTGTTCGTACCACTTTCTACTTGTACTCCACTACTTTTCATGGCCCTTTTGTTATATGAGAAAAGTTGGATAAATGTTTTGTTGTGTAAGACTCAGGTATTTCCGGTCCCAGCTTCTAAAATCTTTAATTCACATTCAGATCTGTTACATGGCATGCTCTTAACAGTTGTGGCAATAGCAGAATAGATTCACATATACTTGTTAATTGTTCTGCAGCCTTCCTATTCAATGTTCTCAGTGTATTGTTTTTAGGGGATTACTGTGGTTTACACAATGGGTTAACATACTGTAGCATGTTGGGGATAGGTGGGTGGGGTTTCCCAGTATACCTTGAGACAATGAGTTTGAGGTCATAAGCCCAAGTAACCTGTGTTTAAACGAATAATTATCAGTTAAGCGGTAATTATTTCTTTAGAAATATTTCTATAGAAAATGGTTATTTATACAACACCATTGCATCAAGAGTCTTTCCCACAGTTAGTGACGGTTAGTTGCATCACCCAGGCTCCTGCCTGCCAAGAGTGTGATTAAATAAAATAGTGTCATGTATTGTAATAACAAGCACTCCAGAGCAAAACAAATAATTTAGTCAAATTCATGCAATAAGAAATTTCAGCAGGCTTTTTAGTATATTGTTGGTCTAAGTTATCACACTAACAATAAGCAAGCTAATTTATGTGTTACACACACAAAATCAAGAAGTTGGTCTAAGTATTGTCCAGTGCCGAAATTTCACCATAAATGTGATTGTGCAAGTGAGACAGTGTGTGGGAATTTCTTTTCTGACTCCCTATTGACTCAACCCTCTGCTATGCTCCTGCCTGAAAATAATTGTGCTGCGTTTTCTTTCCATTATGCATTTGTTACCAATTATTCGTCATAAAACATTTCAGCTTTGCAAAGGCCAGTCTTATCGACAGAGTTGTTGGCGGGTGTATAAATACATATGTGACAGTGTCTGTAGCTGCGTATGGAAAAGGAGTGGTCACAGCTTTCTATAGAGAGGAGCCTATGGAGAGGACTAACCAAAAACTCTGGTTTGCTTACTGGTGGAGAAGTGATAAAATAACAAGAGCCATTTGAAGATGACATAATCCCCCCGACACCTCCCCCGACACCTCCCCTAATATTGTACAGTAAAAGCAGCAGTATATGTCATATCCTCCATTCATTTGGTGATCCTAGAGTAGTATATTTTGTTTTATATATACAATATGTGATGGAGAAGATGACTAACCGTCAGAGTCACCTTAAAATCATATTTCCATGGAAACCACTCAAAATAAAATTAGTAGAAATTCAAAATATCAAAGGCAACAATTACGCAATATGGTTGATATGTGTATGAAGTTTCAGGAGGCTAGAATGTGTATTTTGCCAGATATGATAGATTGCTGATCTACTGTTGCTCTTCTTTCTTTCTCTTCTAATCACCATGCTCTGATTGCCGTTGGAGGAAATCTGAGTAACGACGCACATCAGTGCCTTATATAGACTGTCTGTGCATGCCAGCGCGGCTGATGTGTTGTCCAGAATTATCCACATCATCCGTTAGCTGGGGATGACTCCCTGTATATATTGTATATGTTGGGGTGCAGAGATAGTTTTGATACAATAGAGAACTATGATATCATCAAACCTGGGACAAACCACTCCAACTCTGGATGTACTCAGCGAGAACATGACGGTGTGAAAGAAATTCAGCCACTTCTCAGACAAAGAGGTGAGAAAACAAAGACAGAGGAGAAGAAAAGGACCATTGCCAGCTAAATCTGTGTTTTTAATAATAATTTTGGCAGGAATATGCTTAAAGCCTCCTATGGTACTCGTGGTTTTACATTTTAAGAGTTGATATCAATCAAACCAAGCCAACCCACTGATGTGTGGGGCCCAGGACATCCTGCTTTTCCTCAGGCTCTGTTGAATGGGGTACAGTATCATTTACCCTCAGAGGTAGGGCAGCTGCTATTAATACATCCTCTGTGGGGCATAACAGGCTTTCTGAGGCATGTGATGTCCTTATTGCATGATTTCAGAGAGACGCCACGAGGCTAAGGGCTCATGGTAAAGGTCCTACTGGGCAACCTTGGGACCTGAAGTTGGTCCTAGTCTTTCCACATTGCACTTCAGCCCCTTGAATCGGTGAGCCTCAAGTGACTCTCATGACAGCATTTCTTTTGGCAATGACAACAGCATAGAAAGTAGGGGGAACCAAAGCCCTATCAATACATGAGGAGCTTTACAGGTTGAGGCCAGCTGATAGTGGAGTAGTGCTACATCCCATTTTCCCTCCACAAGCACAGGGAGATCGGAGGCTGAGACGGTCCCCACTTTGCCCTTTAAATGCACTTTTGTTGTACATCCATGATACACAGGCCACAGGGTTACTGACCAGTTTCTGGTATGCTCTACACAGGAGTGTCTGGCAGACCATCGTCTCAGTCTAGGCTGTCCCAATGGATTACAGAGGTAATCCAGCATACATGGTATACAATGTGTGCACCTATGGCTTCCGACATATGGGCACACTCTACCTGTGGAGTTGTAACCTCCCCTGTTTTGTGGAAGGGGCATGTCTGATTGGGATCTGTGCGGCAGCTACCTGATCAGCTCCATCTACAGACCCGGTTCTAACCCACTGAATATGGTTGCATCCGCTCCCCTCGCAGAGTCGGTTTTGTGTGCTTCTCAGTGGTAGGTGTCCATGGTTCCCAAAATGGACCTTTGACCTTACTATCGTTGGCTTGTGTTGGGATGCTGCTTACATATGCCATAGGAATAAGGGAGTGTAGTCACATTGTTAAGGTTCAGAGGCAGAGGCATGAATCCAGCAGTGAGACTCAGGCACAGATAATCATCCCCAAGGAAGATGGGAATCTTTGGCAAACCTGGGGTCTCAGGAGCCATGATCAGATTCTCTCCAGCGCCTGAAGTTCAGTGATCTGGTGTCGCCTCGAGAGATTGTATCTCGATGCTACCTGCCAGTTTGGGCAGCAGACTCTGTTGAGTTTATTAACGCTCCTCCAATGTAGATTTGCTTAACCACCATTGTGATCTTATTATTATTTTTGAAAACTTATACGGGGATCGTTCCAGAAACGATGCCGTGTGAACGCACAAAGTTTTAAATACACAAAGAAAAAAACGACTCCGTTTTCTTCTACAATGTTGCCGTGTAAACAGGGCCTCAGACTCACGAACCTCAGGTCTAGAATGCTGCTGGCGATAAGGGAGAGAGAGAGAGAGATCAGCACAACACACAACACCTGTGATAACTAAGCTCTCCCTCCCTGGGACCATTCCCTGAACCGCTCCAACTCTCTCTCTCTTTTGTCACTGAGCTCCAAGCAAACCCCACTGCCACAAAAAGTTTTTGGGTCAAAACTCAAGAACACATCCCCTTTTTACAAAAGCTGTTTGAATAATTTGCCTACACACCAACTGGAACACGGATTCTAAAATCTACACAGGGAAAAATGTTTGTTTGCATGAATGTCTGTGTGTGTGGGTGTGAATATATATGGGTGTGTGTGTTTGCACTTTGTTTTGTGCATGTATTTATATTCGTGTGAATCAATTATGTTTGTTGTAAAGCACGTTGGTACAAAAATGTTTGTTTTTTTAACCCTTCTGTTGTGTTCTGGTCAAATGTGACCGATTTAAAAGTTTTCACTCAAAAATATGTAGTCAGAGCGCAAATGGAAAAACGTTTAACTCCAAGTGTCCTATGACATTTTAACTAACTGCCTTACAAAATTCTGTCAAGACTGGAAGGAACATGTATTGGTCTGAATTTCAAAACATTGTCATAGGCCAAGAATTCTATTCAGTGTTATAAAGTCTGTTATTAAGCCTCACCCCTATCTGTTCAAGTATTTCTTTTTCAATGTGTGACACTTTCCTGAAATTCTTCCAAGGTAAGATTACCCAACTCAGATCATGCTCTGCTTCACTTCCCTGTGATCCTATCAGCTTGCCTCACCCACAACTCTCTTGTCCCAGTTTGAACCTGAAACCGATTAATTGTATCTGCACTCTTTAAAGATGTTTTTGGAGTGATCGGTCCTTGTATTTGAACAATTATTAATTGTTACCTGGTGACAGGTTCCGTCCCTGCATATTTTGAATCTGCAACTGTTCGCCCTCTCTTAAAGAAAGCCACCTTGGACCCAAGCGATCCTTCAAATTTCAGACCGATCTCAGCTCTGTCTTTTCTGTCTGAGATGATGGATAAAGTTGTCTTTTTTGTGTATGTTTAGTTTTTGTACAGTGTAACACAGTGTTAAGTTATATAATGTACTTTTCTTTACTTTTCTTTCTTTCTTTACTTGTCATTTTCTTTCTTTTCATTCCAGCCATAGTATTCTGTTTTGTTGCTTACCTGCCATTACCCAATTCTCTAAAACTAAATTATATTTACAACTTGTCAAGAAAACTTGTCAGTTCAGGAAAAGGGACACAGTTCTTTAGTTTCACCCTTTATTCCGAAAGAACATCACCCCATGGGGATTTACATTAATCGATTACAAAGTAGAGCCTTGCCAAGTGGCAAGAGACAACAGCCTTCACAAAAGTTCAGTATAGAAACAACACCCCTAGTTTATGACAATTAGCATGCATAGTATTGTAGAACCAAATACATATTAGGGGAAAATACAATATAAAACAACTATCCAGTACTTTCATAGATGATGTTTGACTAATCCAACATACAAAATAAAGATTTTCTCCTCCAAAAGTGATGTAAATGCACATATTAAGGGATTGTCATCTTTCATGAAGTTGTGGATGGCTTGCTGAGGACCGCTGGGAGGTTTTCATACGTCAAGTCATGTCCGGAGCATTCATTCTACATGGCTTATACATTCACCCATTGATATGTAACGTGTTTCACCTGCGTGTACAGTGTACACCTGTTCAGAATCATCACTACTGACAAACCAACAGTGATGACGTGTCAAGGTGAAATATCGTTTAATGTTCTGCAAAATTGAAGGTGAATTTACTTTGAGGATTGCTAACTTGAGAAAATGAGTTTTTCTTTTATAACTCCATGGATGGCTAACAACTTTGATTAAAAAAGTGTAAATAAACAAATCATGATTACACTGTACAGTACAAGGGTATAATACAGGTAGAAATCACAATCAATCGTAAAAAGATGGTGTGTCTGGTGTATATCCTGTTTTGACACAGAGTTTGTTCTGTGTGATCAGACTTTCGAAAAACAAATTCCTACAGTGCATGCTCTGGAACGAGGTCAGAATCATACCATTAAGGTTTGTATACTTAAAGTCAACATTACCAGTCCATGAGGTATTTGAAGAGTGTACACCCATTTCATGAAGAACAAATAACCGCTGACAGTGGAGTGAAACCAATTTCCAGTGATATTAAAGGTGACAGTGTGGCAAAGGAAAACTTTCTGACTGTCACTCATTAGCAGGAATCTCTGCACAACAAACGACTATGCAGGCTCAATACAACAAAACACACATAATAACACAATGATTATTGAATCTTAGCTGCAGATATTTTCACCACTGCAAAGAAAAAAAAAATGATCCCACTGTAAACTACAGGTATGCAGACAACATTTAATGAAGCTATACAGTACAAAATCACTCTCTCACACTGACGGATGGAGAATAAAACATGGACGGGAAAAACCTGGGATGTGTCTGGTGTTCTCTTGGTGCATTTGAACAAAACTGTGACATTCAGTTACCTAGAATGTGAATGCATCACAGATAAGGATGGGCTTACAATAACAGTGGCATTATGGGAGATCAAGTTCTACGGCTTTTCTCTCTCTGCTGTCATGACAAAACAGGTAGTTTTAAATAAACATTAGGCAGAGGTTATTGAGTGAAATAGTGCTTGGGTCACCTCCGTCCAAGTGTTTTATGATACATGATATTGTTTGTACAGTAAAGCTAAAAGCATTGTACTGGACACAGAACTGTACAAGGCAATAGTTGCAGCTTCTACTCAGCAGTAAATGTGAGATGAAGGAAAATATTGGTCTGTGAAAATATACATGCAACTACAAATCTTCACAGTGCTTCATAACAGAGATTTATGATAATAGTTTAATGGGTTGGTGATCAGAAAAGAGCACAGTCTGTTAATTTAAAACAGAATCACATTGGTGTATAGCAACATAGTATTATCGATGATTGTTAATATTCGCAAGCCATGAATTACCAATGAAGCAGAGCTCAAGGCAGCAGCTCTAGAGAAAGGAAGAGATCAGATCACAGTCAAATAAAGTGTCAGAAAATAAAATGTAGTGCAGAGCGTGCACTCTTTCATTAGGAAACGTTTCTTTGTTCTAGGCGTTAAATGGAGCCCTGTCACGCTGCACATAGGTGCAAATCATTTACAGAGGCTTACACTGAGAGAGAGGCTTGGTGCACTCACAGTACATCGTGAGACATATCCAGGTCGAGCTGATTATTTACTAAGGGATGAAGCAGATGGCATGTTGATTTCCTGTTTTCTAAGATACTACATGAGGCAGTCTGATGGATTATCTTGCAAAAAGTAAAATCCAATAATTCATTCTAAGTTTATTTTAAATGAATTGTAAACTGTCTGTCATCATTCTGTTGGATCGGTTGTTTCTTTGGAATGAAGTCAGTTTCTTGTGCGAAAAGGAATCTGAAGGTGGCGCTTCAATTTATCAAAATGCGGTAAAAATTCTGTCCTCTATTGAGAAGTTTAAGTTGTATTATTGCATAACTTAAAATCCAGTTTGTTGTTTCAGAAGGAAATTCATTTGTTGAACTTGCCTTCAAGTTCTTTGTGGAGACTGCTCCCATTTCAGTGGTGGATGATGATGCAATGCTGTCCAATCTCTGGCATTTTATTATGGGCTTATGTGTAAGAACACGTCCATCATTATATGCTATGCTGGCTCAAGGCTCGCTTGATCATGTAACCAAGCCAGGGAGCCTTTTTTTTTTTTTTTACAGCATTCTCTGTTGAAGACATTGAGGCAACCCATGAAGTAGTATGCCAGAGAGTTGAGAAGTTTAGAGCTAATTTAAATGCCATCAACACAAATTAACTGTGATACTGAACAGGATCTGTAAAGTTCAGCCTTTTTCCGTTGTTCCCCCTGCGCGAAATCTTGCTTAGCAGGCGAACAAACTTGTGCGCCTCCAGCAAGTGCACACCTTCTCTCTGCCTTTGTGAGCCTCTTCAGCAACTGGTGGTGTCTAGTAGCTGTTTGGCTGTGGAGCCGTCTTCGTTATCAGAGCAGGTCTTCCTGGCATCCAAGACACCAGCTGCGGATGTCTGCTTGCGTTTGATTTTGAATAAATCCCACCTCTCAGACAGCAGACCCTTGTTGAAAAGGATGTGTGCCAGCCAGGAGAAGAGCAAAATGGATACGAGCGAGATGAGCATGATGGTAGTGCGGAAGGGGAAAAACTGGGTTAGCTTTCCCTCCTTGTCCAGGCGGCAGCCGGGGAACCGGATGGCAGGTGGGAGGCCTATGAGTGGCTCACCACTCAGGACCCTCATGGTGATTCCTATCATGAAGCCCAGAGTGGCTCCATAGCAGTTGGACACCTTGAAGAAAAGGACGCAGACCAGCTGAGGGAACATAATGGTGTAGGACATGTCCACACCCACAAGCCAGAAGACCAGGACACTGCTGTCCAGGAAGGTGAGGAGAGTGCCAGCCAGACCAACCACCACCACTGAGATACGAATCACCCACTGCATCTCACGGTCTGATGCCTGAGGGGGGGGGGGAGAGAATGACAACAAGAAAGAAAAAGACAGTTAAAGGTCCAGTGTGTAGGATTTCTCAGGTGATTATACAACAAAACATAATAATGAATATTAAACTCAATTTCTTCCCTTAAATCTCACACACTGAACCTTTCATTTTACATATGGTCCCCTGACAAAGACACAGTGTTCGTCCAACAGTGTATAGACTCATGATATGGAACATTCCTGGGGGTGAAGTAATGAAATACATCATTGTTATAAGAGAACATAATAAACCAGACTCATTCCAAAACATTATTCATATTGTACAGTATGTACAGTCAATAGATACTTTGTTACCGCCTCTAGTTTGTAGTGAGAGATTATTCTATAGAGTTACAGTATCTGTTGTTTTTCAGCCATGAGTTGTTCAGTGCAGGAATTTTATCTTCAGAAGGGAAATTTACGATCCTAAAAGAAGATAACACCATTGCATGTAATAAGTTACTCCAGTCATCCAATACAGATAATAATCTCAGTACTGCACGCTCATAAACTGCTGATGGTGGGGATGACATGTGACATATAAGTGCATGCCACTGGCCTCTTTGATGACATTGATGCATTTCAACTCTGCAGAAAAAAATACTCTGCATTCCATTTGCTCACAGATCATTGATACCACGTCGTGACTACATGTGCCTGTGTTATATTAAACAACACCCTGATCCATACTGCCCTACAAGCCAAAATGTATGTACATATTTGTTCAAAGTTAAGACGAGAATCTCTGACTTTTGCCATCTGTATGAGCACATAAAAATTGCAGTTAAAAATGAATTAATGAGTCCGGCAAATAAAAACTATAATCTGATGCTCAACATCTTAATTATTACCTCCAACAACGAGGTCATATTTTCAGCAGCGTTAGTTCATTTGCTTGGCTGTCTGTTAGCATGATTATGCATAAAGTACTTGACATATTACCATGAAAGTAGATGGAAGAGTGGGCCATGTGTCAAAAAGGGAACCACAGAATTTTGGATTAGATCCATGTAAAGGGGTGGATCCTTGATTTTTATTTCACATACTTTATTAGAACGCCGAGGGTGCACATGTTTTATTATACCTTTTCGATTTTGAAGATTTTGTTACAAGGAGCATTTGAACTTGAATTTGTTTCATCAACTTCACTAATTCTGTAGTGACTGCCAGCAATTGCAATTCTTTAGTAACATATACGGTGTATATAACACCTCTCTCCAAAAATTCTAACCTGCTTCCTGATAATGTTCTTGTAGATATTTGAGGAAAACAGTGAGGCAGAGGACAGGAGAGCCGAGTCCATGGAGGACATGACAGCAGCAGCTACAGCTCCAATACCGATGATAGAGACGTAAGTGGGTGTGAGGAACTGCAGGGAAATGGGGAGGATGGAGCCTGCCTGGTTGCGCTCATATGGTGTGGGCAGTCCGTAGCCGGTTGAGTTCCAGTCTTGGAGGAAGGAAAGATCGATATTTGGATTAAAACTGAGTGGAGGAATAAATTAATAAAGAAAGAAACAGGGTTCAACTTGATAAACAGAGTTTTATTCAATAAAGTGATAAGGAAAAATGATAAATTCTGATATTCTAATTGTTCTAATTCTAAATGACTTTTTTTCTAATAAATAGTCTGTTCTAATTGTTTCCGAATGCACAAACCAACGCAGACACCTACTTAAAATGACACTAAGCTAAGGAAAGCTGTCTTAAGACATTTCCAGACCTTTAAATTAAGGGTGTGTAGGCCTACCTGTAGATGCAGCCACAGCGCCGACCAGCACAGAGGGGATGCCCAGGACCAGGCAGAAGGCTGCAGAGGTGAAACAGGTCACTTGAGCCTGGGTGTAAGATGAGGATGACAGGATTCTTTGGTAGAACGCCTGGTAGGCCAAACCACCGAGAGCCTGGCATAAAACACATAGATTGGGCATGATGTACAGCAACACTGGACAAGAAAGAGCAACCCTCTCATGATTTTGGCTTTCTTATTCTTGTCTGTTTGCTCATCTAATATAATAAGCCAATATAAATTAACTGCTGTGATGGCAGGAGTCATTTAATTACCAGCGGTGCAATAGTATATGTACTCTTCATGGACTATTTGCTACAGGACATTTGTCAATTTATGTCTACTACTTGCACATGTGCAAAGTTTGGGCAGTGCACTGCTTAATGCATGAATGTATTAAAGTGACCCCTCTTAGTCTTTCCTCTAATTGCTAATTGCAGAGAATATTTTCCAAAAAGCGTTTTGCCCGCAGACCACTATTATAAAATGGACATCTTTAAAAGCTTTGACAGGACGCCTCTAAATACAAACAAGGTTAATGACTCTTTATATAATGAATCTGGTACATCTGGTGTGGTACGTAAATATAAATGGTCATTTTTAAAACCAGAATAAGACATAGAAAATAAAGAGTGAGCAATTTATCAACGTTTCAGGACTAAACAGTAAGACAAGATTGAAAGAAATGCAGGATTTACATATCAGTTATTTACAAGTTGAGATTCATTACATAGAAATCCATGAAATATTATAAATCTTTCCTAATGAGAGTTCTCTCCAGATGCTTTTTTTTGAATACTGAAAATGTAGATGTTGATTGCACTGATAGAAGTAGCTACAAGAAACTCATCAACTGGTGAATACGGGATAAGATGGTAATCTGACCCCTGCTTATTGTCATCTGTTGTCATTTCAACTACACTGAGACATGATTAAAAATAAATACAATTATTATTATATATTACATTATAACATTATTATTCAGTCAAGTTATCGTAACAGTTCATATGTTTCTGTGGGAGCGTGGCTGCCTTATGGATGTGTGACGGAGGCTCAGAGACTAACAATACATTAAGCGTATCAGAGACATATCCCACGTCACTTTATCTCATCATTTTTATTCCAACTCTATAAACTCAGTTTATAGAGTAAACGAGTAATGCATGTGTATTCTCCGAGGAAGAGCTTTCACCCATTTGAATGTGATTGCCTTTGTCACTGTGTTGTTTATTACACGTATGACATGGAATGTAGTGCTGTCTCTGTTTATAAAAAATGATTCTCTCCCTCCACTCACCAGCAGCATGAAGTCATCAAACCACTTGCCGGCTTCATCAAGCTCCACCGTGCCGACCCAGGGAGCCTGGAAGGTGTGGTTGTAGGCCGTCAGCGAAATGTCCACAGAGTGAGGGTTGGTCAACAGGAAAGGAACACACACCCACTGTATACACAAACACACAACGACACAGCTAATCTGATTATGGGCCCACTGGGAGAAGTTTTCACTGGAAATGTAGTGTCTGAATGTAGAGTTGGTGTTAAAGCTCTGGTTTGAGAGTGTTGTCCAGCACTCTGATCTAATTAAGGTGAAGTGCATTAAATACTTTCACCAAACCTATTCTGTATAAACGACTTCACAAAATGAGTAATTTAAAAAAAAAGAGGTTATTTGTGTGTGTGCATTTTATGCCTTTATTGATAGGACAGCTGAAGAGGTGACAGGAAATGTGGGAGAGACAGTGGGGGGGAAGACATGCGGCAAATGGCCACGGGTCAGAATCGAACCCACCCCAATTGCTAGAGGAGTATAGCCGTGGGGCGCGCGCTCTCACCACTGCGCCATCTGCATAGTATTCATGAATGATGTTCATCATTCTCTAGAATAATGGACATGGGTCTCTGAAGTTCCCTGTCCTGATTGTTCAAAATGTCCCCTTGGTGGACAGATGAGTGGATATTACTCACCAGACTGACAAAGATAAGGATGAGCTGGATGACATCTGTGTAAGCCACAGAGTAAAGCCCCCCTAGCAGTGTGTAGATTATGGCCACCACTGCGGAGATGATGATGGAGTAGGCGTAGGACAGGTCCAGGATCACACTCATGGTTCCGCCTGGAACAACACAGCAAAGCGATGAGCATAGGAGGATTGACAGAGACAAAACATCTAACAGTAAATCTAATGTACGGACATCGATCGCTACAAATACATGCAACTGCTTACTGTGATAGTTTAATTATTTTATTCAGTTTCAGACTCTCTTACTTTGAAATATTTTCTCTCTCACACAGACAGACACATAAGCATGCACCCACTCAGATACTAAAACTAAAGATTTACTAAGAAGGTAATGGTATTGTCTTTGTTACACCGGTCACATTTATTAATGCATTATTGTCCGAAAGACACAAAGAAATTACACTTTTACAGACAAAAAGCAAAACATTACATCTGTAGTCATTTAATTCGTGAATAAAGTTATCATTAAGTCTGGATGGCTTCGGTTTAAACCTTTAAAAAGTATCCGAGAGCTCAGATAAAACAACATGTGAACATAAAAGTGAGAATGATTAAATACTAACCAACAGAACTGTTCCTAAACACATGACAGAAGCAGCCTATTGATTGTGACACCAAAAATATTCTGTTTTCACCCTCTTGATTAAATTATCACCCTTTAAATTGTGATAATTCGTAAGTAGATAAAAAACATCAAGAAGGTAAAGAGAAGTGTCTTCAAGTAGTGAAACAAATGAGTAAAAAAAAAAAATGAGAAAACAATATTTATAAGTAAATATAAACAAGTGAATAAAAGAAGACATCTTGTTACTCAAACAAGGCAAGCAAAACGTCACTACCTTCACCGTCTCTTCTGCCACATTGCCAGGGTCTCCCCAGCCGCAGCCTGCAGCCACACCACAACAATGCCCTTAAACAGAGAAGTGTCAGATCGGCACTCACCACCCTGCTGACCTCTCACCCCCCTACTGCCCCCCGGAAACCCCTGAACCACCCTGACTTAACTTTCTGTCTACCCCACTGGTTTTTCAGTTGTAACTTTCACCCCATGTGTTTGACATTTAAAAAAAAAATATGATCTCTTACCTTATCTTTTTATTATGGTTTCATTTATTATTTATCTGCCAGGGACCATGTGCAATATTAAACACGGATGTTACTATTTGATACGTTGTATCAGAGTGAGCCTAAGGCTAATTTTCATCTGCAGCCCAACGTCATTCTGCTTTATCATATTAAATGAAATAGTTTTTTGTTTTTGTTTTTGTATCTTTCCTCCTTGGACAGACTAAATCCATCACTTAAGAAAACAAGACAGGAGATGCTACAGTTGTTTACCACTTATGACGAACTAAGACGCATCCTTTTAGATAAGCTCTATGTAAAGGTAGTAAGGAGCGGTGCTCATTAACACAAATTTACACATGACCACAACGAACAAGTTTATTTTGCATAACAAACAGTAGCCATTATCTTTTCAATTTTTGAATTAAGTCACATTTTGTGCATTTACACTAATTGTAAATGTATCTGTGCAGCTTTGCTGCGT